>OZ023262.1:16985519-17585519 GCA_964006375.1 Tillus elongatus
ACTATATAGGTTATACTGGTAACCAAAATGCCTGCTTTCTTAAAAAAAAAAAAAAGTGCCTATAACTTTTTCATTTTACGACTTGGAGTGCTAAGTTTTGGTAACTAACTTATCTATAATGATATAAACTTGCGCACCAAATTTGATTGCCCTTACTTTGTTATTTCCGGAGATATAAATTTTCTTCGAAAGAAAACCCAAATTTTCCGGGGACACCTGAACCAATTTTCCTGACTAACGAACTTATCCAAGCCACTTGCAAAAGAAAGGCATTAACCAAATTTAATGAAAATCTGCCTAATATTTTTTGAGTTATCGGTATATGTATATATATATATATATATATATATATATATATATATATATATATATATATATATATATGTATATATATATATATATATATATATATATATATATATATATATATATATAAACATATAAAAATTGAAACTGACCCCAGATATGTCTTCTAGGTGGCCTAATTAGCGCTCATTTGAAGAAATTTTTTCAAAGTTCAAAAGTCGAATATCCCCATGGGTGATTTTTTAAAAGAAAATTCACTAAAAACTAGAACCACTATTTATATGTTATTTGCCAAGTGGTTGAAAACAGCGTCCTCTAGGGGGGTATATATATATCATGTTTTTGCAGTATTTAATACAAATTTATGCAAAGTAGATGATTTTATTTCCAAATTAAACAGTAAAATTGACTATTTAATTCACCCATTAAATAGAAATTAATAACAAATTACCTTTTCCTTATGTTTTTATTATTCATCAAAAATAGAGACACCTTGGAATTTGATATCCACAGAAACGCAACTACTACTGTCTAATGTGACTTATAATTATATCGATCCGTCCACTGTTTAATTTTAATAAAAAATCTGATTTTTTTGGATATTGTTTCTTAGATTTTTGTGATGAATTATGACATGCAGAAAAATTTAATATGATAGCTAAATCTTTTTAGTGAATTTTGATTAAGAATGTATGTGTGTGTGTGGGTATCCAACCGATAACTCAAAAAGTACTTCACTGATGTGGACCAAATTTGGGAATTGCCCTTATTTTGCTAATGGCTTGGATAAGTTCGTTCATGAAATCTTAACGACCAATTTTTCTTAATAAAAAATTAAAACATATTTTTTAAAACGCGATATCTCCCAAATTGTATAATTAATTGAAAATAAAATCTACATCTTAAAAGAACATATGCAGGCGTGGTTGTATACCAATTTTCAAGTCATTTGATCAAACGTAAATAAAGTTATTCGAAATTAATATTAAAATAATAATCGACATGACTTCAGATTCTGTAATGCAATATCTACAATGTTGGATAAAGACAGATGACGTTATCTTTACTTCTACGGTATTGAAATAAATCGTAGATAAAAATCTAAACAATGGAAGTTATTGCAAGATGTCAGCCTGGAGAGCATTGTGAGAGACACAACAGGGACGTCATCTCGGTGCAGGACCAGGTAGCATGTTGTCACGACAGCTCTAGTTTACACAAAACTTTATAGATAGAGCTGTGTATAATGTACAACCAACTAACAATTTTGGACCATTTCTTTCCCAATACCGGGACAAAGTTTGCGCCCAAAAGCGCAAAATTTTAGCATGCGAATGTATACTAATAAATAAAAAATTTAATGAGAGTGACTCAATTTGTTTAAAAGCAATCTAGAACGACGTTTCATTATGTATAAATATTAAGCTTCCCATTCTTCACGTTCAAGGTATTTAAAATTAAAAGCCATCTCTCTCTCTTTCTTTCTCTCTCTCTCCTAGTTTAATCTGACCACACATAGCTATTTATCACGGAGAAGCGTGTATGCTCACGCACTGCGCATCGCATAACCTCTAAATCACTCAGCTGAAGCTAATTGCTAATGCCTTATTAGGATCTTATAATATAAAACAACTAGGTACCTATATTCAAAGGTTAATATAAATAGTGGGTTAATAATAACCAAACTTTTAATTTTAACTTAGTTTTAACAAAATGACTGTAGTAGTTTATTATGATTGTAACATCCAATCAAACAAATATGAAAGTGATAGTAAACTGCATGTAGATTGTGGATATTGTATGTATTACCTAGTGAACTGGTAGGTATTACAAGAAATATACATACCTCAAACTAATACAGTAAGTACTCATAATAGGTAGTTATTACAAAGTAATTACATCCCTAGTTAAAATTATATAAACAGATCTTTAGGTTAAATTATTAAAATTTTAATTTCAAAATTTTTTATTGTTTATATTTACTTCATTTAAAAAAAATGGATACAGCATAAGTAAATAGGTGTGGAAAAGAGTTTAAGTGCGTTATGGTAGCGAATTTTCATTAAAATGTTTCAAATGGTAATAATCCAATTTCCCATTAAACTAGAATCTTCAAATTTGATACATAGTAAAACCTGTATAAAAGCAGCGTGGATACGAAATTTAATAAATAACACAATAGCTTCACAGATAATTACAAATTTGTTTTAAAAAACCTTTTTTTTTTGTTATTTTCTTTGCAGAAATTTGTTCGACTGAGTTGATTAAAACCGATCATTCAAGCGAATAATATGGAAAGATACTTACCTGCCACCTATAATTTTATAGATGCATTCCGTTTGTAAATAAAAATTAAATTTTTGGTAAATTTGTAGATTAGTATATGGGAAGTGTTTGGAAAAATATTTTCAGAAATATGTTTAGAACCCCTTCTGGATGCCTAAACTACAAGAAGAATGTATTGCAAACAGCACACAAGATAGTTACGGGACGAAGAGCGAATAGGGATGCTAGGCGAAGAAGGATATAAAAAGGAAATGTGAGCGGAAAGTGCGAAGGAAACAGCTTAGTTGGACCTCTTTAAGCTGTTTTTATCCCATTTTGTAGATATACCCTCTTAAAATCCTGTTTACCGTGCGTATACCCTCCATACTCAGCACAGATCCCGTAACTTTCCTAGGGGTTGCTCCAAAGGAATTTTTCTTGTTTACATTGTTCTTGTTTATGCATTGAGGGTGATTGTAGGTATGCAGAAGGGGAAGAAGAGCCCCGCGACGAAGCAGCGAACCATAATTTTCAATTTATGTTTAAATTGTTATCTCACTTTTTTTTAAATATTTTTCCAAAAATGATTTTAAGGTTGCCTTGTTTGTCAGCCTTACATAGTAAGCTGCAATATTTTATCATTTAAAAAAAGTATGGATACAGCAATCGTAAATAAGTGTTGAAAAGGATCTGGCTGCAGCAAGTATGTTATGGTGGAAATTTTTGTAAAAACATTTCAAATCCGATAGCTCAATAAATTTCCCATTAAGCTAAAATCTTCAATCTTGAACCATAGTAACACCTAGGTAAACGCACCGTGTGTACTAAATTAAAGAAAAATAACATAAAGAGCTTCGCGGATAACTACAAATTTGTTTTAAAAAACCTTTTTTGTTGTTTATTGTTTGCAAAAACTGGATGGGTTGACTAAAACAAGACTATACAAGCAATTAGTATGGAAAAATACCTGCCATATTTACAATTTGACAGGTAAATTCCCTTTGTAAATAATTATTCTTCTTTCTAAATGTTTTTTTTTAACTTTAATGAAATTTGTAACACAATTTTTTTAAAGCACTTGCAGTACTTACATATTATATCTAAGACCAAATATTTATTTTTTAGCTACATATAAAATTTTTTTTTTCAAATAATCGCTAACTGGGACTCTAAAACCGATCTCCAAGGTCCATTTAAATTTAAAGAATTAGTTTTAATATTATATCTTACAAATAGTGTACAATTCTTATAAAAATTCACTTGCTGCGTTCCGAAATTTTTATGACTTTATGAGCTAAAAGAGTAAACAATGATTTTTTTGAAAATTGTTAAATAACGAAAACACCTTACTTTTACAGTATAATTGTACTAAATTAATAATATCAAATATATAAATATATGAGGTCGTGTGATAATCTAAAAAGTTCGGGACGTAGCAAGTGCGTTATGGTAGTGAATTTTCATTAAATGCCTCAAATTTGAATTTTCTAAACTTAGAAAGCTGAATTTTGGTACGTAGTAATATATTTCCCAAAGCAACATACTCATCAAATTTCATTAAAATAATTTTGTAACATACATATGTATATATATATATATATATATATATATATATATATATATATATATATATATATATATATATATATATATATATATCGGGTGGTCCTCCGGGAGGTCCCACGATCTATTGCGGGAAAACTATCAATAGGAAAAACCTGAAAATTGTATATTACACTAAAGTCGTTGGGGGCCACAGGTTAAAAATATTTTCAAGATGGAGGCACTTCCGGTTATACCGGAAGTAGATGTCAATTCGCTTATTTTAAATGGAACACCCTATATTTTATTGCAGTTTCAGATGCTACAATAAATTCTGAACACTTTTTATAAATAATATTCTATACCTATCATCAACTGTCCAGAAGATATTTAGACTTTAAGATAAAATTTGACATTTACGGCCAGTCATAAAGATACCGATATTTTTATAATAAGAACATATTTTGTTACGATTTTTAAAATTATCTTGAAAGATATTTCACTCCATCTACTTCCACATCGAGACTAATGATAGAGTATACAGAGTGTCCAAAAAAAATTCTTGAAGTTTGCAATGAGAAATTGCGAAAATCTCGCGATTTTCAAATTGGAACCCCCTTTTTTTTATAACACTATCATGTTAAGCTCAAAAAATCACTGACACTTTGTATGTAATTACCTATACCCATATCAAACGGTTTTCATTTTATTTTGAAAAAACTCATTTCAAAGCCAGATATTTTGATAAATTTCTTACCATAAGCGTTAGACATGGAAAATAAATTACCGAGTGTGTTTCTATGGAAACTTTGACAGTTTGTTGATTAACTAGCTATAAATGGCACGGTTAAATTACACACACGAAGATTATTTTAATTTATTTACTATTTATGGACAATGTAATAAAGTAGTTTCGCGAACGTGTGATACATTTGCTGATAGATATCCATATAAACAGAGACCGTCACGTAAAACCCTCAAACGAATAGTAAACAATTTCAAAAACTGCGGATCTGTCAAGAAAAATGTACATAGGGCTAAACCCGTTGTTAACAATGAACAAATTGAGACAGCAATTTTGGGATATTTTGCCGCATACCCTACAAAGTCAACGAGGCAAGTAGCACTGGAGTCAGGATTGTCTCTGTTCTGCGAATTTTACGTAAACATAAGTTCCATCCTTATGCTTTTTCAGTTGTGCAACATTTGAAGGAAACTGATTTTACCAGAATTTATTTTAATGCGATTCCAAGAAAACGAGCAGTTTTTAGATAACATCATATGGACGGATGAAGCAAAATTTTCAAAAAATGGACTTTTCAATCGTAGAAATTCTCACTATTGGAGTGACACAAATGTTCATCCTTCTAGGGAAGGACATTTTCAGGAAAGCTGGCATTTTAATGTTTATTGTGCTATAAGGAATGACGGCGTCGTTGCCCTAGAAATATACGACGATAATTTGAATGGTGAGAATTAATCCGAAATTCATAAAATACGTTGTTTATTATGATTTATTTATTTGCAGGTGAGCGTTATTTGGAAATTTTGCAAAATTTGGAAGTAACTTATTTGGACAACCTTCCTTTGAATGAATATAGGCAAATATTTTACCAACATGATGGGGCCCCTCCTCATAATGGTCACCTGGTTAACAATATTTTACAATCTCTATTTGCTGACCAATGGATTGCCAACAATGGGCCACACCTATGGCCGCCTCGATCGCCTGACTCATCTGTTCTCGATTTTTTATATGGGGTACTATAAAAAATAAAATCTACAACACTGCAGTTTCTACTAAAGAAGATTGCATGCAGCGGGTTCGCGAATCATTTCGTGAATTGGATCCGGATTCAATAAGAAGGGCCACACATGAGGGATTGACACGTAGGTGTGAAAAATGTCTTGACGCCAGAGGTCGTCAATTTGAACACATAGGACGTTAATTTTTGTTTCATTTTATTCAGTCCATGTTGTGTGTGAATTATTTTTTTTTAATTTGTATTATCTGTTTGATGGTTTTATATAAGGTTATATGGCAAAATACCTAAAAATTGCTGTCTCAATTTGTTTGTTGTTAACAACGGGTTTAGACCTATGCACCTTTTTCTTGACAGATCCGCAGTTTTTGAAATTGTCTACTATTCGTTTGACGGTTTCATGTGACGGTTTCTGTTTATCTGGATATCTATCAGCAAATGTATCACACGTTCGTGAAATTACTTTATTACATTGTCCATAAATAGTAAATAAAATTTAAATAATCTTTGTGTGTGTAATTTAACCATGCCATTATTAGCTAGTTAATCAACAAACTGTCAGAGTTTCGATAGAAACACATTCGACAATTTACTTTCCATGTCTAAGCTTATGGTAAGAAATTTATCAAAATATCTGGCTTTGAAATGAGTTTTTTCAAAATAAAATGAAAACCGTTTAATTTAGGTATAGGTAATTACATACAAAGTGTCAGTGATTTTTTGAGTTTAACACGATAGTGTTATAAAAAAGGGGGTTCCAATTTGAAAATCGCGAGATTTTCGCAATTTCTCATTGCAAACTTCAAGAATTTTTTTTGGACACTCTGTATACTCTATCATTAGTCTCGATGTGGAAATAGATGAAGTGAAATATATTTGAAGATAATTCTAAAAATCGTAACGAAATATGTTCTTATTATAAAAATATCGGTATCTATATGACTGGCCGTAAATGTCAAATTTTATCTTAAAGTCTAAACATCTTCTGGGCAGTTGATGATAGGTATAGAACATTATTTATAAAAAGTGTTCAGAATTTATTGTAGCATCTGAAACTGCAATAAAATATAGGGTGTTCCATTTAAAATAAGCGAATTGACATCTACTTCCGCTATAACCGGAAGTGCCTCCATCTTGTAAATATTTTTAACCTGTGGCCCCCAACGACTTTAGTGTAATGCCCAATTTTCAGGTTTTTCCTATTGATAGTGTTCCCGCAATCGATCGTGGGATCTCCCGGAGGACCACCCTGTATATATATATATATATATATATATATATATATATATATATATATATATATATATATATATATTAAAACAGACCCCGCATATGGGTTCTAGGGGTCCTAGTTCACGCTCATTTGCAAAAAAAAATTCAAAACTCGGGATCTCACCATTTGTGATTTTTTTCTATGAAAATTCACTAAAAAATGAACGACATTGAAAAGGTAGTGATGTTCTCTTGAAACTAAGATACAACTGACATTCTATGTTAACTTGATTTTACTGCATTTACCATCACCTCAAGCCTTATACAATAGTTTCCCTTTGTAAGCACCGCAGCATGCACATCCTCTGGAGATTGCCTCATTACTTTTGTTAACGTATACGTTTTCAACTTGTAGATTGCATTTTAGTCTACAGTGCATGTAACATGTCTCTCGCTGACTATTTAATTAAAACGATATATAAAGCACAATCTAACAATGTACTCTCTTTGTTTCAGGTAAGACTAAACTACTACGTCAGTTAAATGTAGCTTGCTAGTTACAGGTAAGTCAGATATGTAAGTGCTGGTTTCTAGGACTCTGCTCTCTCTCTTGTGAGCAATTATGTTGATCAGAAGCTGTTTAAGAATAGACTTTAATTTTTAAATGACTAAAGGCTACATTCATAGTATAAAGTCATCATAAAATAAGGGGTATACCTTAAAGTTTTATATAATTTTAAGAAATCAAGCTGTCAGTATTTTTCTGAAAGAAGTGCATTACAGGGCATCAAGCAGGAAATAAACAAAACGGAACATATATGAGGGGATATACTGCTCATTAAAAAAATTAGGGAGGTGGCTGGTATAAAAAGGCAAAACCAAAGCAATGTTTTGCTAGACAGAGATGGCAGAATAATCCCAGACACTGCAGGGAAGCTGGCAAGATCAAAGGAGTATATCCAGGAACTATTCGACGATGACAGACAACAAGAAATGGTAGAAGAGGACACACAAGGAGATTTGGGCCCAACAATAACAAAGGAAGAGGTAATGCACGCGGTAAAAATGGCAAAGTCTAATAAAGCTCCAGGACCGGACAAAATTCCAGCAGAAATCATTAAACTAATCACAGAAGATCAAATAGGCATATTGGTGGAACTATTTAACACAGTATACAACACAGGAATCATTCCCCGCGAATGGCTTAGATCGACCTTCATTACATTACCAAAAAAGGTTAATGCAAAAGAATGTAGTGACCACCGAACCATCAGCCTAATGAGTCATGATCTCAAAATATTCCTAAAGATAATACACCAGAAAATTTTTAGGAAATTAGAACAGGATATTAGCGAAACCCAATTTGGATTCAGAAATGCAATGGGAAGAAGAGAAGCCTTGTTTGCCTTCAATGTGTTGACTCAAAGATGCATGGACATCAATCAGTCGATGTATGTCTGTTTCCTTGACTACAACAAAGCATTTGATAGAGTCCGCCACAACCACCTCATTCAGTTACTTAAAAGTAAAAATATAGACATGAAAGATATTAGAATAATAAATAATTTATACTACAGCCAGACGGCTAATATTAAAGTGGACAATGAACTCTCAGAAGAGGTAAAAATACAACGTGGTGTAAGGCAAGGATGTGTACTATCGCCGCTATTATTTAATCTTTACTCGGGAGAAATCATTCAGAGAGCGCTGGAAAAAACAACAATAGGAGTAAAGTCAATGGAATACCCATTAACAATATCCGGTATGCAGACGACACCATACTCATTGCCGAAACAATAGAAGAGTAGACGAGTAGCGAGGAGAGCGGACTTACCTTAAATATCAAAAAGACCAAATTTATGACCATTACAAAATCAGTTCAGCAACAGGAAAACCTATGGATCAACGGAGAACTAGTAGAGAAAGTCAGTAAGTACAGGTACCTGGGCACAACTGTCAGTGAAAATAATGAGTACGCTGAAGAAATTAAATCAAGAATTGGACAAGCCAGAACCATATTTAACAGTATGAGAAGCGTGTTATGGAGTAGAAATTTTAACTTACAACTTAGAGTCAGAATATTGAGATGCTACGTTTTCTCGGTGTTGCTATATGGGATGGAATCATGGACGCTAAAGAAAGATATAAGTGATCGACTGGAGGCATTTGAGATGTGGTCATATAGAAGGATCTTGGGGATAAGTTGGGTAGACATGGTAACAAATGAGCAAGTACTGGGAAGAATGAGAAAAGAAAAAGAAACATTGAACACAATTAAAATAAGGAAGCTGCAATATCTGGCCACGTGATGAGAGGAGAGAAATATGTATTGTTGAAGAATATTATGCAGGGAAAGATACAGGGAAAGAGAAGTAGAGGAAGACGACGCATTTCCTGGCTAAATAATCTGAGAAAATGGTACAACTGTAGTTCCGTTGAGTTGTTCAGAGCTGCAGCATCAAAAGTGTGAATAGCCATGATGATAACCAACCTTCTAAGAGGAGACGGCACTTGAAGAAGAAAAAATACTGCTCATAAGAACCAGTCAAGCTAGTAAATATGTACGACAACCTTAATTTAAAACCAATATATTAACTATATTCCACCTAAATTGCACTTAATGACACTCTTTAGCAACATTTTACACTGAAATATAGTAATTTTAACTTTGTGCTGCAGGGTAATGCACTATTCTCTAGTGTATTTGGTTTGAAGTATTGACATATTTACATTCTGTAAACAAACTGTTCATCTCTTTCTCCGCAATGACATTTCCTTCTCTCTTAGATACAGAACTTGAAATTTTATGTTTACTGAAATATCTCAGACTTGCCTGTTGTTATCAGCCTCATCTTATCAGTATATTTCCTATATTCTTACTGCAAATTTGTTATGTTGAAAAGAATGACTAGTTTGAAAATGGGTATATTTAAGCAGATGATGAATGAAAGAACTTGCCATATAGGTTCTAATTACCTGCAGCAGTTGCTGGATCTCATCAAGTTTCTTGTTAAATATTTATACCGCAAGGCGTTGTACAATATACCACTTTAGTGGGAGTTATTTAATTCATTACAAGACACCATCGTTAAATAATTAGAACCCCTGGATATACAGTGTGTCCCAAACTGGATAGGAATGTATTGCTATCTCCGTTATTATTAGAGATGGGGAGGCCGTTAAATTAGCAATGTTTTGTAGAATTTCATGCTCGTTCCAAATAGGACTTGCATTTTTCTTTGCTTCTTTTCGTATTTGAGTTATTTTGAAAAAAAAAATTGTTGATTTCTTCTTTCCTCAATATCTAAGTAGGCGTTGATCTGACATGTCTAAGATTTGCACGTTATCGGGACACTTTTTACAGAGTAATCTTTTTGTGCTATCTCAACTTTGGATTGTCATTTGTTTTTGAGCTACATGTATCAACGTTTGTTTTTATTCTGGCAGCCATATTGCATTTTTTGCTCATGTGATAGCCTGCGAAAATACCTTTACAATGACGTTCAACGTGCTTGAGGAATCTTGTAATTGCACTGACAATTTTGAGGAAAACCGTCTTGAGGATAGTAGGCTATGAAATCCAATACCAGAAAACAAATGACAAAAAAAAGTCTTCAAAAAGCAGTGGGCCATGGAGTTTAACAATAGACTTCTACTTTTAACATAATTTTCCATAATGATTCACGATAAAAAATAGGAACTTTGAGCACACCAATGAATCGGCCCATTATTACAAATGATATTTTACATTTCAACATTATCCTAAAAAAATTGTTATAATTTAATTAATAAGGTAAACCTAGTAAACAACTAAATTTATTAACAGAATTCAATAAAAAACAGATTAATGATTTACGAAGACGTCTTTGAAAATTGTGTGATTTTTAAACGTAAGTCAACTGAAAAACAACAAAAGAAAGGTTGTTATGGATATAACATTATCGCGACAATTAATGATACTGTTATTCTTAATTATCTGAACAATTTGAGGTGTATTTAACACGTTGCTTAAAATGTTGTACTAAATAGTTTGTTTCATGTTTATTTTAAATACTATTCAACAATATATTCAGTAATGAAGAATACTTTTAAAATGTTGGAATGTTATAGTCGTTCTAATAGAAATACTGAGGCAACTGCAAATTCATATCAAAACAACTACCCAGAAAGACGACAACCAAACACCAAAATATTTCGCAGGATGGTGATCAATCTATTGAACGACCGTAATTTCCACACAAAGAAACTAGCAATACCTAGAAATGAAGAAAGAAATAATGCCGTCTTACAGGTTTCAAACGAAAACCCTCGGCATTCTGTTCGGTTTTATGGTGAACAAATTGACGTTCCAAAAAGTACGGTACATCGTGTATTAAAAACAAAGTGGTCACCATCCATACAAATCTACAATCGTACAAGGATTAAATGTTGACGATTACTCTAAGCGACTTCAATTCTGCAGATGGTATCAAGGACAATGTCAGCAAGATGAAAATTTTTATTTGAAAATAATATCGACTGATGAATCCAGATTTACAAGTTGTGGTGTGTATAATCGCCTTAATAGACATTGTTGGGCTAATGAAAATCCCCATCTAAAGGAAGAAAGACGATTGCAAGACAGATTTGGTATTAATGTTAGGTACGGCTTATTAGGTAAAAAACTGTTATTTTCATTTGTAGATTAGGCAGTTAATTTTAAAAAAATTCAGATAACTTCATTGTTGGTCCGTTATTTAAAAAAAATAAAGTAACCGGGGAAAGGTATCTTAATCTATTGAGAAATGATATCTTACCAACAATTGGAAGAGTTCATGATAATTTAGATGAGATTTGGTACCAACAATACGGTTGTCCAGCTCACAATGCTAGGATAGTCAAAGAATTTGTGTACCAAAATTTTAATAATCGTGTAATTTGTAACAATGTGCCGGTTCATTGGTGTGCTCGAAGTTCTGATATAACACCCATGGATTTTTATTTTTGAGGTACTCCGAAGAGTGCTCTGTGTATAAATTCGATCCACCACAAAATATCAATGAATTACGAGACAGAATTACGGAAGCTATAAAGCATATTAACCGAAACACCCTCACCAGAGTTTGCAGGCATGTTTCAAAAAGGTGTATAAATTGCATTGAACAAAACGGTGGCCATATTGAACAATTTTCTATTTAGTATATCTTTAAGTTTCTATTTTATTATTTGTTGAGTTCCGTTTTTAATTGTGGAGTTTAAGTTTCTATTTGTTATTGCCGGGTTTCGTTATTAAACTGTTTCACATAATATTACCTAGCATTATTACCTAATTAAGTATTGTAAATTAAATCACAATATTTTTTATCGTGAATCATTACGGAAAATTATGTTCAAAATAGAAGTCTATTGTTAGACTCCATGGCCCACTGCTTTTTGAACACTTTTTTTTGTCATTTCTTTTCTGGTAATGGATTTCATAGCCTACTATCCTCAAAACGGTTTTTCTCAAAATGGTCATTGCAATTACAAGATTTCTCGAGCATGTTGTACATCATTTGAAATATCTTTTCAACGGCTATTACATGAGCAAAAAATCCAATATGGCTGCCATAATAAAAACAACCGCGTGTACCTGTAGCTCAAAAACAAATGACAATCCAAAGTTGAGAATAGCACAAAAAGGTTGCTCTGTAAAAAGTGTTCCGATAATGTGCATGTCAGATCAACGCCTACTTAGATATTAAAGACAAAAAAATCGACAAATTTTGTTTTTTTTTCAAAAAAACTCGAAAAGAAAAGAGGCAGGGCAAAATACAAGTCATATTTAGAATGAGCATGACATTCTGTAAAACATTGCTAATTTAACCGTCTCCCTATCTCTAATAATAACAGAGATTCCCATCCAGTTTGGGACACACTGTATAGGTTATACTGGTAACCACATTTGATGCCTCCTTTCATTAAAATAAAGACATATTTTCTATTAAAAGCATTTTTGTAAAAATTCACTACCTAATGCACTTACTGCCTCCAGCCTTTTTAATTTTATTTTCATTTTAAAGTAATTTTTCTGTTGATCAAAACATAGTAATGTAGCTACGGATTTTTATTTGCCATTCTCATGTGTATGTATAAATCAATTTAATTTTCTTCTGTCTGATGCTGCTCACAAGCAACGAAACCGGTTACAGAAAAATAAAAAATCTCGGGACGCAGCAAGTGCGTTATGGTAGCGAATTTTCTTTAAAATAATTTTAATAGCAAATGTCTTTCTTTGATGAAAGCAGGCATCAAACTTGGTTGCCTATATAGTAGAAACAATGTATCATATTTCATTGAAACAAATTTATTGTTTGAAAATATATAAACATGTTTCAAAAGTCTAGATGCAGCAAATGTGTTATGGAAGTGATTTTCCATAAAAATGTTTTTAATAGCAAATGCGAGCAGGCATCAATCTGATTACCGGTATAACCTATGTGGTAGAAATAATGTACTATATTTTATCAAAATTACTTATGGTTTGAAAATATACAAAAATTTTCCGAAAATAAACTTAAATGTTGGTTTTCCATCCAACAAAGCTTACGTTAATAGCAAATTGAGTTATTGAAATTTGAAGGATTTAATGAAACTTTGGTAAATTTGCAGATTAGCGCCCGAACGTTTTTCAACAAATTGTTTTCAGAGACATTACTAGGACCTCACCTGCAGGTTTCTGAACAGTTTTTTGAAAAACGTTCGGGAGATAAACTGCAAATTTACCGAAAATTTGCTACCAAAACGCACTTACTGCGTCCAAATTTTTTTCTTACAAACGCATCATATTTCGATAAAAAATGCAAAAATGCATTAACGAATTTGTTCTACGAAAATTAGTTTAAAAAAATTATACACCCCTACTCACTCCTGGTCCCGTAACTTCCTTAGGGAGTGTGAACAAGAATTTTTTTTGGGATTTGTCGATCCAGAGGGGTGGGGGCCTAGGCAGGTTTCTGAAAACAGTTTTTTGAAAAGCGTTCGGGAGCTAAACTGCAAATTTATCGAAAATTCGCTACCAAAACGCACTTACTGCGTCCAGATTTTTTTCTTGTAAACGCATCATATTTCGACAAAAAATGGAAAAATGCATTCACGAATTTGTTCTACAAAAATCAGCTAAAAAAATTATGCACCCCTACTCACTCCTGGTTCCGTAACTTCCTTGGGGAGTGTGAACAACACATTTTTCTTGGGGTTTGTGGATCCAGGGGGGGCTCTAGGCAGGTTTCTGAAAACAGTGTTTTGAAAAGCGTTCGGGAGCTAAACTGCAAATTTACCGAAAATTCGCTACCAAAACGCACTTACTGCGTCCAGATTTTTTTCTTATAAACGCATCATATTTCGATAAAAAATGCTAAATTACATTAACGAATTTGTTCTAAAAAAATTAGCTAAAAAAATTATGCACCCCTACTCACTCCTGGTCCCGTAACTTCCTTGGGGAGTGTGAACAACAAATTTTTCTTGGGGTTTGTGGATCCAGGGGGGGCTCTAGGCAGGTTTCTGAAAACAGTGTTTTGAAAAGCGTTCGGGAGCTTAACTGCAAATTTACCGAAAATTGGCAACCAAAACGCACTTACTGCGTCCAGATTTTTTTTAAGATAAACGCATCATATTTCGATAAAAAATGCAAAAATGCATTAACAAATTTGTTCCACGATAATTAGCTAAAAAAAATTATAGGCCGTTAAACCATAAATTTCACTAAACCTACAAATAAATATCCAAACAGCTACCAAACTTAACTAAACTGACAGCCAAAGCACCAGAGAAAGGGTCTATTTGAAATGGATTTCCTGTAAACGTTTTAGTAAAATGAAGGGCAATGACGGTTGAATCTGAAACTTAAGGGTTTGCAGAACACTCTTCTTGCAACATTTTCTTTTCACAAATGGTATTTGTTTTACATTCTTTGCCTAAACATTGCCAATTTTGACGTTTAATATTGCGAGTTTGACGTTTTGAGGAAAATTCCTACATTTATTGCTTTAACTGCCCATAACTTCTTTGTCTTTAAAGCTATGGACTTAAATTTTGGTACAGAGTTCACTATATAATACAAACACGCGTACCAAATTTGGTTGCCCTTACTTTGTTATTTCCGGAGATATGATTTTTTTTATAAAGAAAACACAAAATTTTCCGGGAAAACGTGGTCAGATTTTCCTGGCTAACGAACTTATCCAAGCCACTTGCAAAAGGAAGGTACTCTGCAAATTTTATCAAGATCGGTCCATTATTTTTTGAGTTATCGGTCGGATATATATATATATATATATATATATATATATATATATATATATATATATATATATATATATATATATATATATATATATATATATATATATATATATAAACACAGATCTCCCCATAAGCGAATTTTTTTAAAAAAAATTCGCTAAAAGCCTGGACGCAGCAAGTGCGTTATGATAGTGAATTTTCATAAAAATGTTTTAAATAGCAAATATGTGTTTTTTTTTAAAAGACTTCAAATTTGGTTACCAGTATAACATATATAGTAGAAATAATGTATCATATTTCATCAAAATAACTTTATTGTCAGAAAATGTATAAACATTTTTCGAAAATAAATTAAAATGTTCCCGAAAAAACTAGTTTCCTGGCTGACGAACCTTATTCAATAAAAACTCACTACCATAACGCACTTCCTGAGTCCAGAATTTATTTTCTTACAAACATGCATTATAATTTCGTGGTCGAAATTCCATACATTTCAGGTCAGCTCAGAACTGACACTGATGCTAGTGCTAACTTGAAGGAATTTTTCCAAAATTCAAAAGTCGAGATCTCCTCATTGGTGAATTTTTTTAAAGAAAATTGACTAAAACACTCCTCTGTGAACCCAGAGAAATAATCTCTAGGTATGTATTTATTTTCTATTGCTGTTTAAGATAAATTTTGACAATGATTAGCATCTAGTAATAATAATGATTAGTAATTATCGTTAATTGATATCTGCTTAGACTAAAAACAATTAATCACTGTCTTACCTTGGATAAAGACTCGTTCTACATAAACTGAAACGCTTAGGTGCATCTGCTTCCGTGAGATAAGTCGCCTCATTAAATTGGATAGTCAGATATTCTCATTTAGGCGGAGTTTTACGACATATTGGAAGAATTAGCCTCTTCAGCGCTATTAAATTACCTCAGAGGGTTTCATATCCTGCCTGGTCAGAGATCGACTTTTGCAGTGGCGCAACTGCAAAGTTTCACAGTTTTACGGTGCCACGCGACAAATATACTTCGGAAACCTTTTTTCAAAAAAACTTTAATTCCCTAAAGCAGGAGCTACCGTCATAAAAGCAGACTATAAAGTAAATTAATATCTAATTATGTTTTCTGCACAATACTTCCCCGTACAATATGATTTATATAAGAAACTTAGATAGGATGAACAGCGCCTCCGTGGACGTGCGGGAAAGTCGATTCAGACTTTCCAATACGGACTCGGGGGTCGGCGGTTCGATCCTCACCGGCGGCGGATGATTTTTCAAAATCACTGTCGTCGTTGAGATCGAGCTCAGGGTGGAGGGTAGGTTAGTTTAGATGAGCAAAAAGAGTCAGCAATGGCCTAATTGCCAGTAAGCATCTTACCTTTACCATTACCTTTTAGATAGGATGAACAACGCATGTGGCTTACTTACATTCCCTTTATAAGTGGTCATTTTTGTCACTTAATTAGTTAAAATTAATTGATTATAGTGTGACATATAAAAATTATTATTTATTAGAAAATATATAATAAACTATAGCATGTTTAATTTTTTTCCATGGCACACCAGAAAAAACTAAATTAAAAACTAAAGGTAAGTTCTCTGTAAGATCATCATAGAAAGATGAGATAAATTAGGTTAGTAAAAATCTATGGAGTGTTCCATTGAACAAAAGCTGTTGGGTCTATTGTTTGTGATGAATTTTCTTAAAAAAATCATTTTTTTCTTTTTTTTTGGAAAAGCATCGGTGGTTGCATTCCTAGCTGAATTAAGCTGACGGTATAAAGTTCCTTCAGAGCGTTCAAACATTGTATTGTCGCACTTCATATTATTGCTCACTTTATATCTCCTCAACCGTTCTGCATATACAGAAAGCTTCTGTTTCAAGGTGTCCAGACATTCTTCTGCAGTGTGCTTGACTGGATCCTGTGCTGAGTGTTGTCGAACTCGGCCTATTATCTCCTCTACTTGTTTCTGAAATTTTCTTGTATGTACTCGCCCAATGTATTGCGTCAGTTGTCTAATTTCTTGTCGTAGTGTTTTTACTCTACTTATCAACCTTTTTTTCCCACGGGGGCAGTCTCTGACGCGAGTCTCTGTGATTGGGCCTTCGATCAGAAATCTACGCCTACGGTTTTAATTGCTGCAATTACTGCAGGGTAAATCAGTGTATGCATGTGCTCCAATGTGTTGATCTCTAGAAGGTGTGATGGCAAAATTATTCTGTTCAAAAGTTCCAATATAATTGCCAGCTTTATAGATGATCTTAGCCTAGGTAATGGTGGTCTAGTAAGGGGATATGTTCCTTCATACTCCGCAACTGCACGACTTATTTTTTTGCGTACCCTCCATGTGCTCTTCTTGCTCGGTATGTACAGGTTGCAGATTACTACCATCAAACAAGATATCATTATTTTCCGTAACAGTTTTGTTGGTAAATTCATATTAAACTTCCTGTCTGATGGTATTAAGTCTCGTTTGTGGAATAAGGTTATTCCTAAGCATGACGCGATACTGATCCGCTACCCTTTGTTGAGTCACCTGTATGTGTGGGTACATTATGAGAAATTCGCTGTGAAGTTGTTGCCTATATCCGGTAGTCTGTTGTCCGAGTTGTGTTACTTTGTAGTAAACGCGCATAATGGTTTCATTCATATCCATAATCAATTTCATGCGCGGTCTTGGTAATCTCATCTGGGTAAGCGTTGGCTGATTTTCCTGCGCAGCATCCTCAGTGGGTGGAGCTCTTGGTCTTACTAGGCTCCCCTGCTGTTGATTTTGGGCTGTAATTTCTTGCAAGACAGGGGCCCGCCTCATCAGCACCCCGCCACCGATGTCCCGCATGCTGTAATGTCCAGCGCGGGCTCCAGACATGCCCTGGCGAACACCAGACAGCGGCATTTTTCCGAGGCTTTGATTTTGCTCCATTTCCATAGGTGTGCCACCAATTAACCCTGTTGGCCCAGGTAGGGATGAAGGAAGGAGTAAGGTAATATGGTTAAGGACAAAAGGGTAAATAGGACAGCGGACAGCTGGCGTCGCTGGCTGTGCCGTCTAGGGTCGTTACGAGTAGCGGTGCGCATACTGTTGGAAGCAGTACACCCACCGGCCAGAAAGACCTGTGACTCTAGCCAGGGTACTACCGTCCGGGCCAGACGGACCCTGGTTTTTGAACGTGATTGTTACCCGACCCCCTCCTCCTTTCTCACCCGGGATTGGGACCGGCGATGGCGGAGTTTTATTTTTATTATTATTATTATTATTATTATTATTTTTATTATTATTATTATTATTATTATTATTATTAGATATAAGCGATACACTTTCTCAGTATTACTACTAAAAACCTTTTTCCCGACCCCTCGCGCGCGACATTGTGGTTCGGCTCGGTGGATGGGGATGAAATTCATCATATCCCCTTATCTCGTTATTATTATTACAGTCTGACTTCCGGTGCTTCAACAAAGCAGACGTGTTTGAGGTCACCACTTAACTGAGGAATTTTCGGACTATGTGACATGTCTGCAGCAAAACCGCGCTCTGCCCCATGTTTAGGATGTTATTTGGTAATCGGAGTTCCTTTAGATTTCCCATGAAATTTTTGGTGACTATTCCTTCCGCCGACATTACTAAAGGATATATAGCCTTCTTCTGGAGCTTCCATATGTTTTTTATTTCATATGCCAAGTTTTCATACTTGGTGATCTTTTCAATTTCAGTTTTCTGAATGTTATGGGACAGCGGTACAGCAATGTCTATGATCACAGCAAGCCTCATCTGTTTGTTTATCAGGACAATGTCTGGCCTATTGAAGTCCACAGTGCGGTCCGTTATCACGGGTCGGTCCTAGTACAGGAGAAAGTCCGCCGACTCCAGCACCGCCTCCGGAGAATACTTGTAGTAAGTTGGTGTTGTTGACGGGTTTAGGAGGCTGTATTTCAAAGCGATTTGTTGATGGATGATCTTGGCGAGCTGGTTATGTCTGCCTAAGTAGGCTGAGTCTGAGAGAGCAGGACATGCTGCCATGACGTGTTCAATGGTCTCTCCAAAAACTGCGCATTTTCGACATTTATCCACCACTTCTAATTTTAGGCAATGCTTCTCGTAGTTTTTAGTTTTTATAACCCTATCCTGAATGGCCATCACAAAACTCTCTGTCTCCGGGTAGAGTTGCCCCTCAACCAACCATATAAGCGAAGAGGTTTTATCAACACTATCTGCCTGCAGGTGTTTGGGGTACCTTCCATGCATAGCCTTGTCGCCCCACTGGACTACACCGTCCTGGTCATCCGGGGTGTCCAACTCATAGTTGCGCTGACCCAGCCTAAGTGAAGTATAATCCTTATCCTCGCACACCACCAACCTCATCAGTTTATCCTGCGATGCAAGAAAACGTTGTCGCATGTTTCTTTCTTGCTTAAAACAGAGGTTCTTTATTTAGCCCTCTGCCGCTTTCTTTCCGAGGTGTATACGGTCTTCTAACAGATAAGTTGGTGTGAAGGCACCGAAATTTCGCAAGAAGCCTTCTCGTGAGTATGTCCAGTTCATCCAAGTCGGTGTTAGACCATTTGACAACTCCAAAAGAGTATGTCAATACAAGTACCTCCCATGAGTTGATAGCAGCACAGAGGTTACCTCCGAAAAGCTTAGTATTTATGAGCTTCGTGACTGGCTTCCTATATTTCTTCTGGAACTCTTGCTTTAGCCAGCTATGGTCCACACGCTGGTTTTGAGGACACTCTAGGTAGCGGTATGTTTCTTCAGGCGGTAGTTGCTCAATTGTTGGTGACCTTCGACTGTCCCTCTCCTGACGTTGATTATAGCACATTTGTCGAGTCCAAACGACATTTTTATATCATTGCTAAAGATTTTAACAGTATGAATCAGTGAGTGGAGCTTATCTTGTGTCTCAGAATATAATTTAAGATCATTCATGTATAGTAAGTGGGATATTTTTCTTCGGTTTTTCATATTGAGTCTATACCCGGCTCCAGTTTTGTTTAGGACAGTCGACATGGGGTTCAGTGCCAAACAGAACCACACCGGCGACAGGAAGTCCCCCTGAAAAATGCCCCTTCCGATCTGCACTTTTCCACAATTTTTATTGGTCATCCATACGTTTGTTCTCCAAGTACTCATGAGATGTTGAAGGACGTTTCTGATCCTTGGGCAGATCTTGTAGATTTCAAGTACCTTGTTTAACCAATCGTGGGGTGCAGAATCAAATGCTTTGCCGTATTATTATTATTATTATTATTATATTATTATTATGTAGGAGGTGTCTAAAAATGACGAATTTTCAAAATCACCTGTAGCTCGAAAACAAAGAGTGTCATATCGGTATTGATTTCCGCCTCGTTAGTTCCACAAAAAAGTAAAATGTGATAACCGCAACCTTTTATCTCTACTAAACGAAATACCACACAAAAGCAACAAAATTCAGACATTCTGTACATACTGAGTTTTAATGTTAACTAAATTTTAACGAATATATGCACAGCAACCGGACGATAACCCACCGAAACTGCCTTTCCCATCTTGTTAAGTTCAATTTTCAAGGCTACAAACACAAATATAAATCGAAGAGTATTTATTTGCTAAAATATAAAATTAAGTGTTTCCTCCTGCGTCATGAACGTTACAGTTTCTATTGATATTTATTATTACCAAAACATTCTCTGTCAATAAAACTGAAATAGCTTACACCAGAAATCTCAATATAACCCAGAACAAATATCAATAGTCCAAGAAATTACATTAATACCAAGATACGGTCTAAAATTAGCCAGTTCTTTCTACAAATATCTCTCTTAGTCCAGATCGAACGATTTCAGTGCGATTCTCTGCCAGAATTCATCAATACCGTACAATATGCAAATGATTTGATCGACATTAGCTTGAATTAGCCACTTTAAATTTAATGTTCAACTAGATTTAACATGTACTAGATTACGTGGATGGTATATGGTCTAGCTTTGGACATTCCAATAACCATTGTGGTGTGTTTTGAGCCAGAATATTTATAATTATCGACGCACTGAATTGCCTGGCGTGGATGACAGAAGTGTTTGCAGAGAACAAACAAATAGTTTTCATTATCTCTGGAAGTATTTGCGTAATTAACTTTATTAGTGTGCTACATTGTCAAATTCATAAGTGTTCAGTGTTGCGGCAGAATAAAATAGACAACGTTTATGTCTGTTTGTATATATGAATTTACACGGGTTTACGGCAGTCGTGATTTCGTAATTAGTTATTAGATGTAACTGTTTTTGTGTAACGACGTTGTAAGATTGTTTGTGGTTTTCCGTGTGAATAAATATTGTAAGTTTCGCGTGTTATAGTGACATGTTATATTATGACCTTTCACAACTGTCCAGTCACTATCGTGGCTAAAAGAAGAAGGTCGATTAGAAGGAGATCAGTTTATTATAGATATGGGAAAGTCAGGTTAGTAAACTATAATTAATTTATTTTTGACTGGCAACACAAATCTTCTTCATCTCTGAAGCGCTTCGGTGATAGCTGTAAGGGGTACGTTTTTTTAAAACTATATTGAATAATAGTGAACGCAACCCTACGATGACACAAGGTTACAACCCTCTTAGTAAACAATATAAGCAAACATTATAATAATAACAATCGACTAACGGTCACATAATATAATTACATAGCTCAACAATCAATCACCAGTCGATATATTACTTAGCAGTTGTGTTATCTACTTAAGAGTAATCATGCAAAGGGCAAAAGGTTTATTACTTGTCAGAACGATGGCGAAGCCTTAATGTACGGGCGTAATGAGTCGGGCGAGCGGGTGCCAAATGTGTCCAGTAACAACATCACTAACCTGTAATTAAAAATATACCTGAACACACCATTGCTCATCTAAAGCACAACCTAACATATATACGAGGGGCATTCAATTATTATTTCATCAATCACTATTTATACTCAAAGCTCCACTGAGCAACCTAATATTAAGAGCAGTTTCGACACAAGCTCCACTGAGCAACTCCAACATGAATAGAAGTTCATACTCAAGGCACCACTAAGCCACATTATACTCTCTCAACAGCGCACATCAGTGCCTCAGAACTGTTTCTCAACAATGTATCTAAATGCTCAACCATTAGTTTCTCAAAGAATAATTAATCAGACAATAATTACTCAGACAATAATTACTCAAGTAGTTACTCACACGATAGTTACTCAAATAATAATTACTCAAACAACAATTATTCAAACATTAGTTACTGCACTGTCAAACTAAAGTAATTTTTATCTCCTACAAATTTAAAAATTTTGGTGAAAATATGGGTTGCTTGGAAAGAATGGCAGTTAGAAAGACATGGAATAGCAGACATGTATGGTAAATCAAGGTGATGGTTGAAGTGTGAAAAGGCGCGAAATAGAAGAGAAAAAGAATTTAAGTTTGGTACGTCAAAATCTTAAGTTTATTGAATTTGGTTTCGGACTGTCAAACTATTTAGGATTCAACCTTCTAAATTATGTTATATGATACACCACAAGTCGCATAAGACTTATTGTATTAACATAATGTATAATTTTTGCCAATAAATAATAATAATAATAAATAAATAATAGTTTCTAAAACAATAGATTAGCCTGTCTGTTTTGTTGGGCGTTGTACCCGAACACTATGTCCGTGCCGGCTTCCAAGTGTGCAATGAGGCACAGTTCAATACCTCACCTAGAGTGCTCGTACTGACAGAGTTGAATACCGAGAAGTGCAGTGGACACAATGGACTAGCTCAACACTGTGCCCTTATCCAAATACTTCAACTCCCCCACTGGGACTGTCCGTGCAATGAGAACGGGTGAACTGGCCACAGTGTCTCGGACAAGCTACCAGATCGACAAATACAACAACGGTTCACACACATGAATACTGAGAAAGTGCAATGGACACAAAGGGCGAACACAGCAATGTGCCGTTCTCCAATATCCACCGCATGGCCACAGCGGGTGCAATGGATACTGCTGTACCCCCACCATAATGTGGCGATGCCACAAAAATTCACCATGTTGTGGTTACGTAACCTAGGCCTAAACCCAACGCCTCTACCAGTATGTAGATTATTTTTACTTTCAAACAGACTATTTTATTTAATCTAAACAAACTGACATAATTCAACTCTTACTTAATTTATGAATATTGACTTAACCTCGTATAAGTAACAAGCCTATTTTAAACTTGGTTAATTCCTAAATTATTTCATAAAGCCCCTTTATTTGAATATAAAATATATGCCATAAAAGTATATAAATCCCGAATTACTAAAATTACTTGAAAAACACAGTCTAATCCACGACATGCAGTATGGATTCCGTCAGCGCAGATCAACTGCCGACCTCCTTCCCTTTGTCACCCATACTTGGAACAAGTCTATGGAACTACATGGCGAAACCCAGATTGTCGTTCTAGACATATCCAAAGCATTCGAGCAGGTCTGGCACGCAGCGCAGCTTAATAAACTACCGGCCTATGGCCTACCACCAAAACTCTGTACGTGGACAGCAAATTTCCTCTCCAACCGGAGCATTTCTGTTGTCGTGGATGGCCATTCCTCTAAACTGTATCCAATTAATACAGGAGTTCCTCAAGGTTCAGCTTTAGTCCCTACTTTGTTTCTTCTCCACATCAATGATCTCTCTAGCACATCCAACCCAGTTCACAGTTACGCCAACGACAGCACCCTCCACTCAAATATACAATATTCTAAGCCAGTCTCTTTAGTTCAATTAGATGAGGATCGCAGACTCATGGAGGGTTCTATCTCCGTGGATCTCCAAACAATATTAGACTGTAGAAGTAGAAATCTTGTACAATTCAACCCCACCAAATCACAGTCTTGCTTTCTTTCTCATAAAAGACACACCAGCCCTAGACCCATCACAATAAACAACCAAGTTATTCAAAGTAATGAGTCCTTTTCACTTGTTGGCATCTCTGTGGATCGAAATCTTAATTGGCACCAACATGTCACATCAATTGCAGAAGCGGCTGCTAAGAAATTAGGTTTCCTCTTCCGGGCTCGCAAATACTTTTCACCAGCTAATCTCTATACTTTATATACTTCACAAATAAGACCAAACCTCGAATACTGCGCTCACATCGGGGGTGCTGCTGCCGCTTCTACACTCGCTATGGACTCCATACAGAAGAGAGCCATACGTCTCATCGGTGACCCTACCCTTACCCAAAGGCTGCCATCCCTTGCCCACCGACGTGCCGTTGGTGACCTCTGTCTCTTTTATAGATATCTGCACGGGCACTGCTCAGAGGAGCTTTCTTCCATAGTTCCTCCACCTGCTGCCCCCAACAGATCTACCAGGGGAACGGAGCGAATGCACCCTTTTACTGTCCAGGTCACCAGACATAGAACATCTTGTTATGCCCGCTCTTTTGTCCCGAGGACTTCCAAGTTGTAGAATTCCTTGCCGGCACATGTTTTTCCTTCTCCCCCGAACCTCCAAACCTTCAAGTCCAGAATTAACAAGTTGCCTCTTTCCTCCTTGTCGCCACCCACGGTACGATAGTATTTAGGCTGTAAGCTCTCGTGGTGTGTTGTTGAAATAAAATAAAGATAATATGATAATTACTTCTCAATTTATAACCTAGCCTCGTATAAATAATAAACTGACTTTGAACTCTAGCTACAACTTACTTTTATAGGAGCTATTTATTAAACGATTACCTAAAACCACCCCTAATCATATACCTATTGAAAATACTCCTCAATGTATAACTTAAACAAATGAGAACATGTACAATAAACAACAAGCCGTGTTCAATGAGAATTTACTCACCTTTTATGAAGGTATATAACGTGCACTGTAAATTTCACTAATATCTAGCATATTTTAATGCAGCTCAGGTCATGGCTAACGCACAAATGTGGAGGTATGTTTTACTTCAACCGATGCTAAGTGGAATATAAAACGAATAGTGCGAGGCCCTTGAGCCTAAGAGGGATACATTATAACCACACACACCCCGCACGTCTATCTTTAAGTAAACAATTTAGATCTAATGGTAGTAAAACTACTGACTAGTAAAACGTATTCACCTAAGAATATGTCTGTTAAATATGTACAGAGTGTTTTCATAATAAATTGACATTATGACCGGGGCTAGAAAAAACATTCCTTACATTCTGTAAAAAGAAATTCAGGACGCAGGAAGTCGTTATAATAGTGAATTTTCATAACAATTAATTGTACAGGTGTCCCACCTTTGTCCACCGCTTTAAGGAGTAGGGAGATTGACGCCTTGGAGTTCATGTCCTTACATATTTCCTTTACCTCTTGAATATGGCTCCAAAACAGGATCCGAAACGTCGAGTTTTAATAGATTCAGGAGGCGGTTCAACCCGAGAACCCAGTATAACTCACATAAAACACCGCGGAAATCCTTCTGATTATTTAATTCGCCTCTACGGGAGGAACTTTTATCTCATACCAATACTTTCAACAAACTTCTCATCCGCACATCTCGTCTCCTTTGTCACCTTACCTTTCTAAAAGCCTGCCGTGAACATCATGTGGTCCCAAAATCTATTCAACTTAAACACCACATCAAATCATAATTTAGCAGAAATTTAAACAAAATCAAGCCAAGTCTATAAAAATGATGGTAAAATAAGTTTCTTTTATCTTTAAACTTAATAATTAATTCTCTATACTTTGAATATAATATCCCGGGCATGAAGCTAATCTAAAGTATCACGCAAATAAAACGTTACTTGACTTTTGCCTAGATGGCACAAGGAGCTTCGCGTTTGCCTCCTACGCAGAAGGTTACGCGATCAACTCAAAGAATGCATATTTTTTATGTTTTATTTTGACATTTGGAGACACAATAGGCCACAGATTTCATACGGTTTGAACAAGATCTCATCTTTGTTTAAAACGCCTAAATAAGTTTTTCACCTTTGAGTCTGAAATTATAATTTTGTTATTGTTGATATTGAAAAAAAAAACGGTTTGATTAGGTTGACTAAAACGAAATCATACTGACGATTAATAAGAAAAAATAAGTGCTACGTTCATAATTTGGCAGATACTTTACTTTTCTAAATATGAATTAAGTTTCCTTCTGTATAACTTAAATGGAATTTGTAATACAAGTTTCTCTTAAAGACACTTACACTATTTACAGATATAGCAAAATTTAGTTCTTTAGCTAAATAGAAAATTGAGTTTTGGGCATTTTTGTCAAAAGGATTTAGAACGCAAGATTTTTCTTTAAATAGAGAGATATCAAACGTAACACTTTCGAAAGAATTCTTCAAATGTGCGCGTACTAGGACCTCTAGAATCGATCTTCAAGGTCTGTGTAAGTTTAAAGTATTAACTCTACTAATATGCCATATAATAATAGTGTACAATTCTTATAAAAATTCGCTACTATAACGCACTTGCTGCGTCCCGAAATTTTTTGTATCTTTCATGTATTTGTAGAAATTACGCATTTCATTTTTTCTGTATTTAAGTTCTA
This sequence comes from Tillus elongatus, assembly GCA_964006375.1. Classification (NCBI taxonomy): domain Eukaryota; kingdom Metazoa; phylum Arthropoda; class Insecta; order Coleoptera; family Cleridae; genus Tillus; species Tillus elongatus. The sequence goes on from OZ023262.1 coordinate 17,012,392, forward strand.
CATATTTTATTTCGTCTTCCAGAAATTCCCGTTTCTGCGTTCTACACATACGTTTTGTTCTCTTTCTGTCTCCATTATATATTTTTTTGGCTTTTCTCTGTTTGCTTCTAAAGCATTTGTTGTCTTAACCTTTCGTTTTTTCAGATCGACTACATTTTTCGTTCAGCTAATACCTAAGAGAAAGTGTAAAATTTTCAAAGTAATTGTTTTGGTATTTCTTCACCTTTCTGTGGCAAAAAAACTTCATCTTTGTCCGTAATATACAATGGATTTTGTTATCAGAACACACTATATATATATATATATATATATATATATATATATATATATATATATATATATATATATATATATATATAGGGTGGCGCATTGAAAACGAAACAGACCGATTTGCGTCCAGAGAATTATTTTTAAGAAATGCTGAAACACGTGAATTTTAATATTGAGTGGGACATGTTTTAACATAAAACTCAACTTTGTCACATCAACCCCTTAAGGGTGGTGATAACAACCCTTATATTTTAAATAGAGAATATGGGTCGAGTGTTACATTATTTAAAAGCTGTTACTTTTCTGAATTTAGCACACTAATTTTTTTGGAAGTTTTATCAACTCGTTTAAAAATTATTCACAGTTGGAGTTGCAAGAACGTATTTCATTCATTGTGATAAGAAATGCACAAATTAGTCAATTTTTCGTTAAAAAAAAACTAAAAAACAAACCAGAATATGCAAAAATACATTTCATTCATTCCGATAAGAAATGTGCCTGATAGTCAATGTTTTGTTTGTTTGTAAACAAAAAGTTGACTATCAGAACATTTCTTATCGGAATGAGAGAAATGCGGTTTACTATTTCAGTTTATAGGTCGGTTTTATACTTGATAGTACTACCGAAAATTAATTTCACGATGGTGTATTCTGTAGAAGAAAGAGTTGAAATAATTACTTTTTTTTTTTTTAAACGATGACTGTGCCAACCGTACCGCAAATTTGTTTAATGAACAACATCCGTACAGTTATGTTAACAGAAAATACATTTTGGAGTTAGTTGCAAGGTTTCGACAAAGTGGTTCAGTAGCCAACAAAAAACGGGATCCTGAACGTGAATTTCTGGTTAGAAATGAGACTACTGAGATTGAAGTTTTAGGACGAATTGCTGCAGACCCAACTTTGAGCACGAGAAAATTGGCCACTGTTTCAAACATCAAAAGATACATAATTCAGCGAATATTGAAGCATCATAAATTTCACCCGTATCAAATTCATCTTGTACAAGTGGTTGATGTGACAAGGTTGAGTTTTATGTCAAAACATGTCCCCCTCAATATAAATTGACGTTTTAGCGTTTCTTAAAAAAATATTTCTCTGGAAAAGTACTCTCCAAATTTTATCAAAATCAGCCCATTATTTTTATCGGTGTGATTGATACACACCCATACAAGCTTATGCGCGCGCAAGCACACACACACACACACACACATAAACATATAAAGATTGAAACTGACCCCATATATGTGTTCTAGCGGGCCTAGTTCGCGCTCATTTGAAGAAACTTTTTCAAAATTCAAAAGTCGTGATCTCCTTAACAGTGATTTTTTTCTACGAAAATTCACTAAAAGAAATCAAGACTAATTTTGTGACACAACAATTTACACTGTAATGTCTCTCAGACAACGTCCTTCGTTTCTAATAAACCATTGCCTAAAAAGCGTTAGGTTTGCATGTTTTATATTCACACCAAGACGTGAAACCATTTTTAGTGAATTTTTATTTTAAAAAATCACTAATAGAGAGGTATCGATGATGTGACTTTGCAAAAATTTTTTCAAATGAGCGCGAATTAGGACCCCTAGAACCCATATCCGGGGTCAGTTCGAATTTTTATATGTTTATATATATATATATATATATATATATATATATATATATATATATATATATATATATATATATATATATATATATATACAGTTATAGTTTGTGGCAATAATAGTACAAAGCGCCTTACAAATAAGTATTCTACTTGTGTTTGCAAACAGCACAATTTAGTCAGTTTTTATCCAAACGTTGATACTCCCAAAGTTCTTGACAATGACACTTTTCTAATTTGGCAGACTTCACATTTTGATCATTAGACAATAATTTACTTTAAGATATTCCTTTTTCTGTCTTTAACTCAAACCAATCCATTTCCAGCGCTCTCTATTACACCGTTACTCTTTTCAAAACTTAAATTTCCTATTTTATCCAAATATTAACATTAAAATGGTATGTTTTCTTCCAGACGAAATTGACACGTCTAGCTACGATGACAGTTTCTCCGAAAATTACAAAATTATTTTAATGAAATTTGGTGGATATCTTGTCACGAAAGACCTTACTACACACCAAATTTAAATTTTCTATGTTTATAGAAAATTGAGTTATTGAAATTTGAAGCATTTAATAAAAATTCACTACCATAACGCACTTGCTGCGTCCCGTTAGTTTTTTAAAGTAACAGACTGACTTAAGAGTGTTTTATTTATTTAGTCTGATCTGCACGAAGACAATGCGCTAGCTAGTTGTAATTAGGCGAAAGCAAACACCAGTTTACAATGTACGTTGCGAAGTCTGGTGTAAAACAGCTCCAGTCTGAACATTAGATAAATGGTAAAGAGGCGGATTTACAATCCCTATGGCTCACTTTGCTAGACAATCCGCAAACAACCCCGCGATCGATGTGGAAAGGGACTTTTTAGATCATACAATACACACAGTAAAAAATATCGACGAACTCGTCTTCATTACGCAACATTATTTGTGTGTATTATTTATTCTGGGACATTCAAAAAGTTTTAATAAAAATTAAGGTATATGGCAGCTGTGTTTTTCTTTTAAACTTACAGGGTTTTATTAGAGACGGTTAAACACTAATTCCAAATCTCGTTTATGTTAATTTGAGTCCATTTAGTTTAAATACATTAAATAAATTACATTATTCCGTTAGCGAGTTCTCTTAATTTATTTTACTGATATATTCTTAAAATAAGCGTATGTAGTATGCCCACGGTACAGGGGCGGCTCCTTAATAAATGCGCCCGTGCGCGCGCACTGCAGCCTGCCGTGGAAAAAATAATATTTTTGCTATGCTATATTTTAATAAATTTTTATTCACTTTTTTACCTCCTGCATTCAATAAACAACATTAATATATCGAGGATCGCAGAGAGTCGGCAGCCATTAATACAGAATACAGAGACAGAATAAGTAGTATTAATCGTTGCAGACTTTATATACTTCCATATACATATAAAGCACTCTGGCGGCGGTGTGTATTTTTCGGCGCTCTCATGAAATGCGATACTTCAGTGCGAAATGATCGCCGATCTTGATGATCTTCGTCTAAACGACCGAATAAGCAATCTGTTGTGCGCTATAAAATTACACACTAACAGTTTGTAGTGGACTTTTGGCAGAGCGTGTGTACCTACTACCTAGTAATTTTCGTCTTCGCGGCGGATAGATTTTTAATTAGATCATTTCGTTGTTGTTTAGATGTTCTAACAAGACAATTATTATTATTATGATGGTAACTACTTCGGGTTGCTTAATAAGTGGACAAAATAATTATGATACTGTGATTAATTCAGTGGATATTTTAAATTTAAATGTTAACTTTTTAAAGAACTTTAACTACTATAACGTATGACAAACTAGAGGAAAACTTGGTAAGTAGTTAATAATTGTTAAGTTTAGTAAGTAGGTTTCTTTATAATACACTTTTAGGAAAAAATAGGCGAGCCCTTCATTTTTAGTGAATTTTTACTTCAAAAAATTCACTAATAAAGAAGTATCGATGGAGAGACTTTGCAAAAAAATTTTTAAATGAGCGCGAACTAGGATCCTTAGAACCCATATCCGGGGTCAGGTCAGGTCATATATATATATATATATATATATATATATATATATATATATATATATATATATATATATATATATATATATATATCCTACCGATAACTCAAAAAATAAGCAACTGATTTCGATGAAACTCGGCAAGTGCCTTTCTTTTATTAATGGCTTGGAGGAGTTCGTTAGTCTGGAAAATCGCATAACGTTTTGCGGGAAAATTTTGAGTTTTGTTTAAAAAAAAAAGTTTTTCCCGAAAATTACAAAGGTATTTTAATGACATTTGGTGGATATGTTGCCTTGTAAAAGACCTTACTACACATTAAAATTCAACTTTCTACATTTTTAGAAATTTATTTTAGTTATTCAAATTTTGAGTTTTCTTTTGAAAAAAAAAATTGTCTCCGAATATTGCAAAGTTATTTTAATGACATGTGGTGAAAATGTTTCCCTGGGTAAGACCCTACTATGCACCAAAATTCAACTCTCTAGGTTCGTAGAAACTTGAGTTATTCAAATTTTAAGCATTTAATAAAAAATTACTACCATAACGCATGTGCTGCGTCCCGAACTTTTTTTTCTTCCGCACCCCCAATGCATTAAAGCACGAGCCGCTACTGCCACGTCATGAACAAACAATATGGATCTCGGTTTGTGACAGCGTAAGCTTCTTTATGTAACTTATGCTGCACTTGAGGTATTCAAGGAAAGCCATCGTTGATATAACCGCTTAAAACGAACAATTTTTAATTATCACACCTATTGAACTATATTGTAGCTGTTTCTTTCACTTTTTTTTTTCGACAACACACCACGAGGGCTTATAGCCTAAATACTATCGTACCGTGGGTGTCGACAAGGAGGAAAGAGGCAACTTGTTAATTCTGGACTTGAAGGTTTGGAGGTTCGGAGGAGAAGGAAAAACATGTGCCGGCAAAGAATTCCATAGCTTGAAAGTGCTCGGGACAAAAGAGCGGGCATAACAGGATGTTCTATGTCTGGAGACCTGGACAGTAAAAGGGTGCATTCGCTCTGTTCCCCTGGTAGATCTGTTGGGGGCAGCAGGTGGAGGAACTATGGAAGAAAGCTCCTCTGAGCAGTGCCCGTGCAGATATCTATAAAAGAGAGAGAGAGAGGTCACCAACGGCACGTCGGTGGGCAAGGGATGGCAGCCTTTGGGTGAGTGTAGGGTCACCGATGAGACGTATAGCTCCTCTCTTCTGAATGGAGTCCAGGATAGCGAGTGTAGAAGCGGCAGCGGCATCCCAGATGTGGGAGCGGTATTCGAGGTTTGGCCTTATTTGGGAAGTATATAAGGTATAGAGATTAGCTGGTGAAGCTTTATAGTTGACACACCTGCTGGAGTGTCGAGTGTCAATGACTTAGATGAATGATTTGTCTTTGTCTCTGATATGTTTGGTTATTCGTAAAGTATTCAGAAAAACTTAGAGACTAAAATAATTATGCTATACACTGTGTCCCAAACTGGATGGGAATGTATTGCTATCTCCGTTATTATTAGAGATAGGGGAACGGTTAAATTAGCAATGTTTTGTAGAATTACATGCTCGTTCCAAATATGACTTGTATTTTGCCCTGCCTCTTTGAGTTTTCGAGTTATTTTGAAAAAAACAAAATTTGTCGATTTCTTTTCTCTTCAATATCTAAGTAGGCGTTGATCTGAAACGTCTAAGACTTGCAAATTATCAGGATTCTTTTTACAGAGTAATCTTTTTGTGATATTTTCAACTTTGGATTGTCATTTGTTTTTGAGCTACATGTATCAACGTTTGTTTTTATTATGGCAGCAATATGGGATTTTTTGATCGTGTGATAGCCTGTGAAAAGAGCTTTCCAATGATGTAAAACGTGCTTGAGAAATCTTGTAATTGCACTGACATTTTGAGAAAATCCGTTTTGAGGATAGTAGGCTATGAAATCCAATACCAAAAAACAAATGACAAAAAAAAGTGTTCAAAAAGCAGTAGACCATGGAGTCTAACAATAGACTTCTACTTTTAACATAATTTTCCGTAATGATTCACGATAAAAAATATTGTGATTTAATTTAGAATACTTAATTAGGTAATAATTCTAGGTAATAGTATGTGAAACAGTTTAATAACGAAACCCGGCAATAACAAATAGAAACTTGAACTCCACAAAACAACAGAATTAGAAACGGAACTAGACAAATAATAAAATAGAAACTTAAAAATACACTAAATAAAAAATTGTTCAATATGGCCACCGTTTTGTTCAATGCACTTTATACATCTCTTTGAAACATGCCTGCAAACTCTAGTAAGGGTGTTTTGGGTAATATGATTTAAACCTTCCGTGATTCTGTTTCGTAATTCATTGATATTTTGTGGTGGTTCGAATTTATACACATCATTCTTCAGAGTACCCCAAAAATAAAAATCCATGGGTGTTATATCAGGACTTCGAGCATACCAATGAACCGGCCCATTGTTATAAATGACAGGATTATTAAAATTTTGGTACAAAAATTCTTTGACGATCCTAGCATTGCGAGCTGTTCAACCGTCTTGTTGGTACCAAATATCGTCTAAATTATCATGAACTCTTCTAATTGTTGGTAAGATATCATTTCTCAATAGATTAAGATACCTTTCCCCAGTTAAATTATTTTCGAAAAAGAACGGACCAACAATAAAGTTACCTGAACTTTTTTTTAAATCAACTGTCTAATCTACAAATAAAAATAACAGTTTTTTACCTAATAAGCCGCACGAAACACTAATACCAAATCTGTCTTGCAATCGTCTTTCTTCCTTTAGATGGGGATTTTCATTTGCCCAATAATGCATATTATGGCGATTATACACACCACAATTTGTAAATCTGGATTCATCGGTTCATATTATTTTCAAATGAAAATCTCCATCTTTTTTTTTGTTCCCTCAGGGCTCGTGCGCTGCCTTGCCGCCCCGATAGCATCGCAACCCTTGGTTGATTGTGCATACCCTTAGTCTTACTCCACCCATTCCAAGATCACTGTGCCTTGAACTAGTCTGCACAGCAATTGGTAGGGTGAAGTTTTATATTGCTCTGTCTCCGGTCTAGAGTGACCGTAGATCAGTTGTCTTTTCCGGTCCAGAGCTATACACTCACACAAGATGTGCTGGGCTGATTCCTCCTCCTCGCCGCAGAGTCTGCATGCGAGGTCCCCTTCGAACCGCCCCATTTTATGCAGGTGTTTCTTGACGGCCATGTGTCCCGTCAAGAGACCTGTTGTGTTTCTGAGCTGTCCTCTGCTAAGGTTTAGCAGCTCCACAGCTCTCTTTGAACTGGGTCCGTCAATTATTGACTTCCCATGTCTGAGCCCTGGACAGTCCGCCCAGTACACCTTGTGTTGGTTTCTGACCCAGGACTTAATGGCTCCCCTGGCAGTGCTCTTTGACACGCCCAGAGCCGGTTCTGGTCCTATAAATGGTTCTGCTGACCCTCTCTTCGCGAGACTGTCAGCTTCTTCATTGCCTTTAACCCCCGAGTGACCCGGCACCCAGATGAGGGTCACCTCATTCTGCCCAGCCAGGTCGCTCGTCTCGTCTCGGCACTCACTCACCAGCCAGGAATTTACCCGTGGGCTACTTAGTGCCTTAAGGGCTGCCTGGCTGTCTGTGGCTATGAGGATCCGCTTGTTGGTGTAGCCCCTCCTCTTGTTCTCCCGCACACAGTGCAGGATGGCGTACATCTCGGCCTGAATCACCGTTGCATGGGCTCCGAGGGAAATACTATGACTTACCCTCGGTCCTTCCGAGTAAACACCTGCCCCCGTCCCACGTTCCCCGCCAGATCCGTCCGTGAACCAGACGAGCGCGTCCCGGTGCATGCCCGGCGTCTCCTCTCGCCATGCCTCGCGATCAGGGATTTCCACTGTAAAGTTGTTTTCCCTGCACATTCGCGGGCTCGCGAAGTCTGACCTCATTTCAAGCATGGGCTCCTTCACGATCTCCTGAATTTTGCAGTGGCCCCTGAAGCCTGGGTTGATCTTCAGTCTACCATTGCAGGCTAGTCTGTATAGTCCTAGCCTGGCCTCCCCCATAATAACTAAGTGTAGGGGGGTAGATCCAGCAACACCTCCATGGCGGCTGTTGGGGTTGAAGACATGGCCCCTGTGATGCCTAGGCAAGCCATCCTTTGGATCTTGCCTAGTTTTTGTTTGGCACTGGATTGTGTCACCTTAGGCCACCAGACCAGTGCCGCATATGTTAACGATGGTCTGACCACCCTTGTGTACAGCCAGTGGGCCATACTAGGTCTTAGTCCCCACGTTTTTCCATATAGCCGCCTAGTGACGGCTAAGGTCATGACTGCCTTACGCAGTATTTTTCCAATGTGACCATTCCAGGTTAGCTTAGAGTCCAATACGACCCCAAGATATTTTACCTCCCTGGCCATTGGAACGCTCCTACCGTATAGAGTGAGAGTTCTGTGGCTTTCACACTTCCTCCTCCTCGTAAACGGCACGACGGTTGCTTTCTCGGGGCTCACCCCGAGCCCTTGATCAACCGTCCACCCTTCCACCACTTTCAGTGCAGTCTGCATACGCTCCCACACTGCCTGTGTGACCTTTCCTCGGACTATGATGACAATGTCGTCCGCATAGCCCTGTACCTCATACCCCCCTCCCGAGAGCCTCCCCAGCAGGCCGTCCACGACTAGACACCAGAGCAAGGGAGACACAACGCTCCCCTGCGGACACCCCGCCGCGACCCCCGCCAGCAGAGTCCCTCCCGCGAGTGAGGTGAACACCGCCCTGTCCCTGAGCATGGAACCGATCCACCTGCAGCAGGTCTCCTCTATTCCACGCTCCCGGGCAGCTGCCAGAACCGATCCGAACGAGGTGTTGCTAAAGGCCCCCTCTATGTCTAGGAAGGCCCCCAGCGCCACCTCCTTGTTCTCCAGCGTATTCTCCAGTTTCAGCACCAGTTGGTGCAGTGCTGTTTCTGTTGAGAATCCTGCTCTGTATGCATATTGTCCGCAGTGTAGAGAATATGCTTCCAGTACACCGCCCCTAATGTGCCGGTCGAGCAGTTTTTCCACTGTTTTCAGCAAGAAGGACATGAGACTTATTGGCCTCAGGGACTTTGCCTGGTCTGTTGGACGCCCAGGTTTAGGAATAAATACAACCCTGGCCAGTCTCCATGCCCTCGGAATGTACCCCAGAGCCAGGCTGGCCCTCATAATGAGGGTAAGCACCGGAGCCAGTATATCTATCCCCTGTTGGAGCATGATGGGCATTATTCCATCAAATCCCGGCGATTTGTATGGCTTAAAGCTGTTAATGGCCCATCTGATTTTGCTCCAGGTAACCACCTCTTTAGCGACTGTCCAGTCTACTCTAGATGCCCGCCTATAAGGCGCCTCTATTTCTGAGTGTTCCCAGTCCGGAGGTGATTGGTTTATTATGTTACAGCCGGGGAAGTGCGTCTGGAGTAAAATTTCCATAGTTTTCTCCCCCGAGCTTGTAAAGCCTCCCGTGGGTGTTCTAAGCGAGCCTATGTTAGTCTGAGGGCCCTTAGACAGGATCTTGTGTAGTCGAGCACTCTCGGACGTGTTTTCCACTTCTTCGCAGTGCCTCCTCCACGACTCCTTCTTGGCGTCCCTCAGTCTTTTGTTATAGGTCGATAGGGCCTGTCTATATTCATCCCATGCTCCCGACCTTTTGGCCGCGTTAAACAGCTTACGAACCTGCGTCCTTCTTTTCCTGAGGTCCTCGTTCCACCACAGAACGTTCCTGGTGGATACCCTCATTTTAAGGGGGCAGTTGGCGTTATAGGCCGAGGTAATTGCGTCTCGCAATTGGACTGCTGCAATCTCGAGGTCTATTGAATTTTTTATGGTACTCTTAACCCCCCGCAGTTCCACAGCCAGGTCTGCCCTGTAGGCTTCCCAGTCCGCCTTGCGGGGGTCCCGGTACCATACCGTTTCTCTTTCGACTTTGGCGATTTCAAACCGGATGTATCTGTGGTCTGAGCTACTCACTTCCCCAGACACAGCCCAGCTTTTAACAAAGTCACCCAGAAACTGGGTGGAAACTGTTAGATCTAAAACTTCCTCACGCCGTGTTGTGACGAAGGTCGGTTTATTACCTCTATTCAATATGTCTAAATTAAATTTCATAAAGAATTGTAAAAGTGCCTCACCCCTAGAGTTTGTGTCCGAGCTACCCCACAACTCATGGTGCGCATTCGCATCCATGCCGATGATGGTCTGCCATCCACCTGCTCTGCTACCCACCATCAGCTGCTCCAATTCGTTGGGTGGAGGAGGGTCCGTGCTGTCCCCTGGAAAATAGGCTGACACGACAGTAATGTTCCTCAGCCCATCCGCTCCTCCACATCGGATTTTGATCGTTGCCAGGTCCCTGGAACAGAAATTCATTAGAGGGAGAAACTCTATCCCTTCCCTGACAAAAATACAGGCCCTCGGGTTCTCGCTGGATCTGCTGTAGATGAGCTTTCCAGTAGCTCCGCCGAGTCCCTTGATCTCTCCTTTATAGGAGTACGGTTCCTGGATGAGGGCCACATCCGTGTTCCTCAGAGCCATTAGTAGTCCGGCCGTGGCTGCCCTACTGTGTTGGAGGTTGACCTGAAGGAACCTAAGTCCCATTAACCCTTAGTTGCTTCCCCAGTGGGCGGAAGCTAACCCTTCCCATGCCCCAGAATGCCTTGAAGGAGGTTCCTTCAAGGGCTCTGTAAGATGTCGGGTCGATCGAGAAGGCGAGCGTCTGTCCTTTCTCCTCTGCCTTCCTGCTTAGAACCGACCAGTGTTGCGTCCCCAGTTCAGGGTTCTGGATCTTAAGTCTGCTGATCACCGTCTCCTGCGGGACGGTGTCAGGGATCCGTACGAGGACCTTGCGTCTCTTTGGGAGTTCCTTGGGCTCGACGGCTGTCAAGTCCGCCCCCTCCCAAATCTGACCGAGGCCCCCGATCGTTTTCCGCAGCCAGTCCCGCGACTGCGGGCCGGCACAGGTTGTCCAGAGGATGCCCCCCGTCAGGCGCGTCCGGTGGAACTGAGGCGGGCTCTCCCCTTCCTGAAGAGAGTCCACTGCAGCTACCACCGCAGCCTGGATCAGGTCCGCCTTCCCCTGGTCTAGCGTGACCTCAGGATGGCGTCTGTCAATCACCGCCATCCCGAGGCCCTCCGCAGCCTCCCTGTAAGAGCCAGTCTGCGCCGGTGTTCCGGCCTTGGTTCCTTTGGGAGGTCTGTCTGTAGTAGGCGTGCTAGAGCCAGAGCGCGGCGTCTTCCGACTCGCACTCTCCTCTTGCGCCTTTACAGGCACCCTGGCCCTATTGGAACGTCTGTCTGTAGTGGGCGTGCTAGAGTTCGAGCGCGTCCTCTTCTGACCCGCACTCCCCTCTTGCGCCTTTACAGGTTTCTCGACCGTCCAGGTCCCGGCCGCCATTTTTTGCGCCCTCCGGAGCTTCTTTCTTTGCGCCCCGGAAAGACGCTTGGACTGCCGGGGCAGTCCCTCTACTCTAACTGTAGAGTCCTCACTGGTGGAGGGGCCCCCGGAGTCCGAGGAGCTCGCCGCCCTCCGGTGGGACCCAGCCTCCAGCTTGGGTGTCAGGGACAGGTCTCTGGCCGAAGCTACCCCCTGATCCCCCGTATCTACGCCGGTCGTGGGACCTCCAGAGTCCGCTGCCGCCCCCTGGCTCGTCTCCGTTTCCGGGATAGACTCAAGGCACAAGTCTGTAGCCGGAGCCACTCCTCGAGCCTCATTGGTTTTGGTTTTGTATGTGTTTATTATCTTCATGTTGTTCCCACTAGAATGGGGGAAATACTGTCCACACCATCAGAACCCCCTGTGTGGTGCAAGGCTGGTTACTCTGGAGGGTTGCCTGGTACTCCAGAGGTTCCGTTCACGACACCATCGCCCTGGTGCCATCCATCTATAGGCACGGGTCACGTGACACCGTAGATTGGGGGAGTTTAGTTCGACCTCCTTGTCTAGATCCGTCATGTTTAGTTATTAGCAGGTTCACCTCGTGCAGGATGCGGATTTTTACTGCGCATGACGGTCTTGGGGAAAGCTTCATCGGGAGTTTATGTTGTTATTTCCACTTCCTCAGCTTGCCCCCTGGAGTCCTTTGGCCCGCGACTCCTTAACCCCAATCTCCATCTTGCTGACATTGGCCTTGATACCATCTTCAGAATTGAAGTCGCTTAGTGTAATCGTCAACATTTAAGCCTTGTACGATTGTAGGTTTGTATGGATGGTAATGACTTTGTTTTAATACACGGTGTAGCGTACTTTTTGTTCGAACCATAAAACATTCTTCATTTATAGGTGTATTTTTAAGTTTCTATTTTATTATTTGTTGAGTTCCGTCTCTAATTGCGGAGTTTAAGTTACGTTCGTAATTAAACTGTTTCACATAATATTACCTAGCATTATTACCTAATTCAGTATTGTAAATTAAATCACAATTTTTTTTATCGTGAATCATTACGGAAAATTATGTTATGTCTATTGTTAGACTCCATGGCCTACTGCTTTTTGAACACTTTTTTTGTCATTAGTTTTCTGGTATTGGATTTCATAGCATACTCTCCTCAAAACGGTTTTTCTCCAAATTGTCAGTGCAATTACAAGATTTCTCAAGCATGTTGTACATCATTGGAAAGCCCCTCTCACAGGCTATCACATGAGCAAAAAATCCAATATAGCTGCCATAATAAAAACAAAGGTTGATATCTGTAGCTCAAAAACAAATGACAATCCAAAGTTGAGAATATCACAAGAAGATTACTGTGTCAAAAGTGTCCTAATAATGTGCAAGTCTTAGACATGTCAGATCAACGCCTACTTAGATATTGAAGAAAAAAGGAATGGACAAATTTTGTTCTTTTTTCGAAATAACTCGAAAACAAAAAAAATCAGGGCAAAATGGAAGTAATATTTGGAACGGGCATGAAATTCTACAAAACATTGCTAATTTAACCGTCTCCCTAACTGTAATAATAACGGAGATAGCAAAACATTTCCGTCCAGTTTGGGACATAGTGTTTATATATATATATATATATATATATATATATATATATATATATATATATATATATATATATATATATATATATATATATATATATATATATCCAGGGTTTTAAATTATTTAATAATGGTGTCTTGTAATGAATTAAATAACTCCCACTAAAGCGGTATATTGTACAACGCCTTACGGTGCCAATATTTAACAAGAAACTTGGTGAGATTCAGCAACTGCTGCAGGTAGTTACAACCTATCTTTTTCAAGTTCTTTTATTCATCATCTGTTTAAATATGCCAATTTTTAAACTCGTCTTTCTTTGCAAGATAACAAATTTACAAGTAAGAACATTAGAAATATACTTATGAATATAAGGCTGATAAAAACAGGCAAGTTGGAGATATTTCAGTAAACATAAAATTTCAAGTTCTTTAGCTAAAAGAGAAGGAATTGTGATTGCAGAAAAAGAGATGGACAGTTTGTTTCCAAAATGTAAATATGTCGACACTTCATTGAAACCAAATACATTTAATGAGAGCGAATTACCCTGCAGCACAAAGTTACAGTAATATAGTCCAGTGTGAAATATTGCTGAAGAGTAGAGGTGGTTAGAGGTGGGCGAAGTTTCGAGATTCCGAACCGAACCCGTACTCGAACCAAACCTTCGGTTCGAAAATATGTTCGCACTAGCGATGTTGAACCAGTTAGAAGTTCGAAATATGTAATTATTAAAAATAGTTCGAAGTTCGTTGCTCAAAAATACTTCGAAATTTAACTTTACAGGCATTGAATGTTGCCAAAGGTAGCGAAGTTGCGGCCCATTTAACTCGGAAGCGACGCTTTAAACTCGTTATGAAAATCTCATTGAGTCGATAGCTGTATTTCAGGAGATTTCACTCATGCATATTTTTGACAGTAGATAGGACACATTGAGAAACGACGGACATTTTGCAATCACAGAATTATTTTTCTTGTATATCCTAGCCTCCCAACACCTATTTCAGTAACAACATTAAGATGGTGGTGTTAGAAGGTGATAGGTAACGTAAATTTTCAGAATTTGAGAATAATTGCAGATTTCCTTTGGAAAACACTGGTTTCAACATGCTTTATTTCACAGTGAGCCAAAACAGCTCACTTTGAACACTCTTAATCTGTTTGCTAAAACTGCCTAGCCAATACCAAACACAACATATTTATAATTGAGCTTATCTATAGATCTAGAAATCTAAAAAGTTTAAAATATTTTTTGTTTATGTGTTTTTGATTTAACGTTGACCCATCTGCACAAAGATCAGCACCGGAAGGCATTTTCACCCATTCAACCTGCAAATGTGTCGAACATTTCCTTTTTGTAAAAAGAGTGGGAATCTTTTACATATCAAATATTGTATGTTACAATATTCCTAAATTTTGTTTTTAAAGGAAATGATATATGAACACTGAAGAATTTTGGGTAGTTCGATGTTCGATTTTGAATTTCTAAGAAGTTTCAAGTTCGACTGTGAACCTTAGACATACTATTTCAGAGGTTCGAAGTTCGAAGCAACATATTTGCTTGGGTTCGTTCATAGTTCGGTTCAAACAAAACATGGGTTCGCACACCTCTACTCAAGAGTGTCATTAAGTACAATTGAGATGGAATATAATTATTATATTGGTTCTAAATTAAGGTTGTCATTATGCAGGGTAAATATATGCTAGTTTGACGAGTTCATAAGCGGTATATCCCCTTATATATGTCCCATTTCGTTTATTTTCTGCTTGTCGCCCTGAAATGTACTTGCTTCAGAAAAATACCACCACAGGTTACCGTAAAGTTGCAAAACCAGTTGAATTTCAAGCAAAGTACACTATCGATTAGTCAATATTTTACTGCCGCGAAACCTACAAAAAAAGCACTTATTTCCGAAGATGTTCGAAAAAAAACCCAGAGGGGCCCCCTCTCTTTGCCACTTTTTTTGCTCTGTAAGATAGCGTTTACAAATTGTCAAGAAAACGTTTCATTTTGGATATGCCATCATTGACCATTTTATATGGTCCGAACAAAAGGTTACCAGTATTGGATATAATTTCTTATTAAGAATTAGACGATGTACAGAATAATATAGTTCCTTTTGTATTCATTTAAAAAAGCATTTAAATATAATTACATTTTTGTGTACTATGGGCTGCGAAAAAAAAACAAAATTTTTCCAAGCCCGTTCCCTTGGCAGTGATTTAGCTAGATAGTCGGTAGGGACAGTGGGAATCTCGTTAATTTTGTTACAACAAGATGTCATAATTTTTTTTTTATGTCAATGCAAATTATGGCTTCGAAGTTTTCAAATTCTTTACGGGGTACTTAGTGTTCAGCGAGTTTTAATTTGGTCGAAACAAACTACGTACGTCATTAGGTAAGTTGGATTTCCAAACAAATGTTATTCTTGTCCCGACGCGTTTCAACCTAGTAATCGGTCATCCCCAGGGGAATCTAGAATATATAAAAGGCTTGTCAGAAAACCAAGTTCTCCGCTAGGCTTTTCTGCGAGGGAACAACACTAATGTAAAAGGTGTAAAGGAGGTACAAGTAGCTGACCTCAACATTAAATCGAAAGCTAAAAAGCTGTCTAACTACACAACTAAAAAATTACAAGGTAACAGATACAAATCAAGACATGCAATAAAAACAGATATAAGTCAAACTGAACGCAACAAAACGTTTGACACACTGCTTCACATAATAAATCGGATTTTCCGTTTTTCTTTATATGCTGTTAATATTTACCCGTGTACAAATCTTGAAAAGCTTAAAGCGAAACCCTAACACCCTGTATCTCAGTAGCACGACCATAAAATGAAAAATGTTATACAAACTACCCCCACTATTTTTTCAAGGGCAACTCACATCGTACTTTTTTTGAAGTATAATCAGGACACCTGTATATATATATATATATATATATATATATATATATATATATATATATATATATATATATATATATATATATATATATATATATATATATATATATATATTGTCCCACGTAGACCTTCCATTAGCCGTTTCTGGAGTACGGCTCACAATTTAATTTTGAAGATTCATGCACGTAGGTTTCTCAAAATTTCCAGTTCACTGAAAATATTGACGGTTATCTCGGAAGTAGACGTCAACTTTCTCATTTCAAATAGAACATGGTGTTTTTTATAACGGAACTAGATTGCTCGTCAAATTTTATGGTAGGTTTTACTAACATTGTGTCATTTTTCTCAACTATTTTCGAATATTTGACTTTTTTCAAAAATTTCTTAATAAACATTGTCACATTTACACATTTCTTATTTTTCAACCTGAAGAGTTGAAATTTTAAGTGCAAATTATAAAATACTACAAATTATTTGAAATTTACTAATGCTAGTACAAGTTAGACAGGGTGTCCTAAATAGACCGGTCAATCGTGATAATTTCAAAACCTAATGACTCTCTTAGTTTAAATAGAACACCCTACATTTTATAACGTTAGTTCATGTACTTTTTATTGTTATTTAGATTTGTATCAGCCTTCCTTATACCAAAAAAAGGTAAGACGCTTACTGGCAATTAGGCCATTGCTGACCCTTTTTGCTTATCTAAACTAACCTACCCTCCACCTTGAGCTCGATCTCAACGACGACAGTGATTTGAAAAATCATCCGCCGCCGGTGAGTCTCGAACCGTCGTCCCCGGAGGCCGTATTGGAAAGTCTGAATCGACTTTCCCTCACGGTCACGGATTCGCATTCCTTATACATAAGTCCCACCGATTTGAAGATATTTAAACATTATTTGCCATAAGAAATAATTATTAGTCAGTTTATCAGGTTGCCTAGGAGATGAAAATTTCAAACGTCATCTTCCGACATAAGTAAAATATGCGATGACTTTTGGATATAACTTTTATTTACGAGGAGTATAATCGAATTATTAACAGAAGATGTCGTGTGGTTGCAAAGAGATTTGCACATAAACACATATCAACTCGTTACATGATCAGAATACTACTAAAAGATTTCTAACAATGGAGTGTTTCGTCCAAAATTTAATAAGAGTAAAGCATTATTAGGAAACAAAGAGATTTGTATGTCCTCACTTTACAATAAATGTCCGAAATATGCACCGTTCACTTCGAGGCATATTTGCGATAGGAAATAATTATCAGTCAGTTTATCAGGTTGCCTAGGAGATGAAAATTTTAAACGTCATCTTCCGACAGTAAACTTAATGGTTGTACCGTAAAGTACGTTTGTCAATTGTATTTTAATAAAAGAGCGTATTTTCCACAATAATGGCACACTTAAATTACTCAAACGATGACTTTTTGAATATAATTATTATTTACGGAGAGTGTAATCGAATTGTTAGCAGAAAATGTCGTGTGTTTGCAGAGAGATTTCCAGATAGACATATACCAACCTCTGGCATGATCAGAAGACTATTGAAAAATTGTTCTAAGAATGGAACGTTTCGTTCAGAAGGTAATAAAGAAAATCGCTATTAGACATGGAAGAGACACAAATAAATGTTTTGGCATTTTCTACTGCTTATCCGCATGCGTCAATCAGAGACTGCAGTAGAAATTTGCATTTTTCAAGAGGAACTATTCACAGAATTCTAAAAATTAACAAATGGACACCATTTTCGTTCACTTTAGTACACCATTGAGAACCTGGGGATTTTTCCTGGCCTGTCGAATTCTGCGAATTGTATCTTTTGAAAACTCAAGAAGATGAAAATTTCTCAAGAAGAAGTGTGAATATGGTGCGATGAGTCAAAATTTTCAAAGAGGGGCATGTTCAATCGTCGCAACAGTCACTATTGGTCGGACGCAAATCTTCACATTACTAGAGAGCGAAATTTACAGGACTGTTGAAGTTCCAATATATTTTGCGCAGTAAAATACAATATAATTTTTCCCCTCAACATTTATGATGAGAACTTAATAGGTTGGTACCAATAATAATAAGCAATACTGAATTTCATTTGCGTATTCGTACATTGTGCTATTAAAATATTTATTAGACTCACTGAAAGTAAATTTGAAAATATGACCCTTTTAGTAATATCAGTAATAATGGTAAAATTAAAAAAAGGTAATAACGAATTCTAAACGTGCAGTGATCACAGGTCCTGGATATTGTCGCATTCTGCACCCAATAACAATACCAGCCCTGAGCTCCTTGCTTGGACACGAAGCTGCAGAAATTTGGTATCAACAAGATGGAGCTCCACCACACAACTCACACATAGTAAGCGAGTTACTCCAGGAAACATTTGAAGACAGATGGATAGTTAACGGTGGTCCTTATCGTCAGCCGTCTCGCTCACCAGACTTGACTCCACTAGATGTTAGTATCTGGGCGTGCATTAAGAACAAAGTTTACCAGGAACCACCTACTACAAAACAATATATGATAGCTAGAGTATTAGAGGCCTTCAACGCAATGGAGCAAGCTTACCTTTCTCGAGCCACGGGTACCATCATTAAAAGACCCATCAAATGCCTCGAAGTGAACGGTGCAAATTTCGAACATGTATTGCAAAGTAATAACACACAGATCTCTTTGTTTCATAATAATGCTTTACTCTTGTGAAATTTTGGACGAAACACTCCATTCTTAGACATTTTTTAATAGTATTCTGATCATGTAACGAGCTGATGTGTGTTTATGTGAAAATATCTTTGCAACTACATGGCATCTTCTGTTAATAATAATTCGATTATACTCTTTGTAAATAAAAGTTATATTCAAAAGTCGTCGCATATTTTACTTATGTCGGAAGATGACGTTTAAAATTTTCATCTCCTAAGCAACCTGATAAACTAACTAATAATTATTTCTTATCGCAAATAATGTTTAAATATCTTTAATCCGGTGGGATTTGGGTATAGGGAATGCTGATACCAATCGAAAGAACAATAAAAAGTACATGAACTAACGTTATAAAATGTAGGGTGTTCTATTTAAAATAAGACAGTTATTAGGTTTTAAAATTCACGGTTGACCGGTCTATTTGGGACACCCTTTCTAATTTGTACTGGATTAGTAGATTTAAAATATTTTGTGGCATTTTAGAATTTGCATTTAAAAATTTCAACTTTTCAGGTTGAAAAATAAGAGAGATAGAAGTGTGTAAATGTGACTGTTTTTAAAGAGATTTTTAAAAAAGGTCAAATATCTCGAAAATGGTTTAGAAAAATGATATAACATGTTAGCAAAACCTACCATAAAATTTGACGAGAAATCTAGAATCTGTAATAAAAAACACCATCTTCCATTTGAAATAGGAAAGTTGACGTCTACTTCCGGTATAACCAGAAGTCCCATACTAACGCCAATGATTTCATTGAACTGGAAATTTATAGGAACCCACGTTCGTTAATCTTTAGAATTCAATTTTGTGCCGTACTCCAGAAACGGCTAATGGAATGTTTACGTGGGACACCTGTATAAACTGAAACTGACCCCAGTGGTGGGTTCTAGGGTTCGTAGTTCGCGCTTATTTGAATAAATTTGTTCAAAAACCAAAAGTTGGGATCTCCCCATTAGTGATTTTTTTTGTAACAAAAATTCACCAAAGGGAACAATAGTCGGGTATCAATTTTTTTTGGTGAATTGATTGTGGTGATATAGCATCTAGCCTTACATACTTTGTCCCTGTATTAGTGTAGAAATGCTCCAGGGCTGACAATTTATTAAATTGTTAGTTGGTTGTATACAGTCTCTATTTTTGAACACTTTGTGTCATTTGGAGCTGTCGTGACAACATACTACTTGGTTCCGCAACTAGATGGCGGAAGGTTGCTTCGTGTCTTACTACTCACTTAGTATTGGAACGCTGGCTACCATAGCCGTATTACTTTAATAATAATAATAATAATAATATTATTATTATTAATAATAATAATAATAATAATAATAATAATAATAATAATGATAATAATAATAATAAAAGGACTTTATTAGGGCGAAGTTAATTTTACAATTTTCTTCCACTTAACCCTTAAAAGATAACTTAAAATGTAGGAATTACAAAATAAACAAATTATAAATGCCTTAGTATCCAAAACAACAAAACATTGACAATTGTGCGCCTTAAATTTAGCTAAAAGAAAGGAATTCTTAAATATGAATATGATTTAATATAACTACACTACGCAAACTGACTATTTTTATAAAAATCTGTAACATATCTCCGAAACCCTGGCAGAGAACATAAAGTATGTTCAGAAGGTATTTTATTATACAGATGTGGTGCAACATAGGAGAAAAAGCTCCGATATTGGCTCGTATAATATTTAGGTATGGCAAACAAGTGATCGAGTCTTGTATTGAGCGAATGTATTTGTCTCCGAAAAGAGAGCTTCTGATGTAGGTAATTGGGCTCCGCCCCGAGGACAGTTTTGTGAGTTAGGCAAAGAAGATGTACTTTCCAGCGATTCTTCATATTCAGCCAATCTAATTCTTTTAATTTATAAGAAACGCGATCTGTTCTTTTTAGATTAAATATGAACCGTAAACATGACTTCTGAACCTTTTCTATTCTTTGCTGATCCTTACTGTCAAAGGCAGGTCCATACACAACATCAGCATGGTTGAAGTGCGAGAGAATCATCGAGTTTACCAATAGAGCTCTTACTTTCACTGGAAGGCAATTTTGGTGGCTATAAAAAGATTTCAATAGGCCAAAGCTAGCTCTACGAAGATTAGTGACGTGATCAGAAAATTCTAAATTGTTATCTATTATGAGACCAAGATTCTTTGCAGATTGTTTTGCTTCCAAGCAATTCCCATCTATCAAAATATCAATATTTTGAGAACAAACCCTATTCCTACTGACCTTCCTGCCAAAATAAAGTACGCAGCACTTATTGACATTTACCGCAAGATCATGCTTTTTGCTGCCGTGACTAACCTATCAAGGTCTGCATTTAAACTTGCTATAGCGTCTAAGGTATTTTCGACAGGAAAGGATTTGTAAAGCTGAGTATCATCGGCATAGAAGTGTACTTTGCTTGAGATTATTTGTTCTTGAAAATCAAACGTATAAATATTGCATAAAAAGGGGACCAAGATAGAGCCCTGTGGAACTCCTTTTAATAAACTCAAAGAATCCGATACATCCGACCCTTAGACAACCCTCTGTGCCCTATCTGAAAAGTAACTCTCTATAAACTGAACGGCGTCATGATTGAAACCAATATATTGTAACTTCAAGCACAATAGTTCATGACTGATCGTATCAAAAGCTTTACTGTAGTCTAGCAATACCGAACCTTTAACTTGATTTTTATCGTTAGCTGTGAGGATGTCATCACTAATATTTGCTAATGCTGTTGTGGTGGACCTGCCCCTAACAAATCCGGACTGTACATTTGGCAAGATGTTGTTGTCCCCAAGGTAAGCAGTTATCTGCTCGGACATCACTTTCTCCAATAACTTTGAAAGAACTGGGAAAATGCTTAAATTATTAAACTCAGTTGGATTGTTTCCTTTTGGAAACATGAAAACCTTTGCACCTTTTCAAACTTTATAGGTGTATTTTTGCTACAATTAGTATGACATAGTGACGAGCGCTAATTAGATCGAAACCGGTCTACGGTTCTAATTGTTGTGACAATGCATCTAGCCTTACATACTTTGTCCATATATTGGAGTAGAAATGGTGCAGGGCTGACAATTTATTAAATTGATAGTTGGTTGTATACAGTCTCTATTTTTTAACACTTTGTGTTATTTGGGGCTAGCGTGACAACATACTACTAGGTTCCGCAACTAGGCGGCGCACGTTACTTCATGTCTTACCACTCAGTGTTTGAAATAACTTATTAGTGTTCCTTAGAGGTTTCAATCCACTCATCAAAACCAAGTTGCGTAACAAACTTATTTAATTCAATTAAACACATATTTTCACACAAGCTTTAGAAAGCTATTTAGTCATGAACTGGGCAGTAAAAGAGAATCAGACTTTAAACAGACAATTCGGATTCGTTGATGGAGCGTTGCCAGGCGCTATCACATTCTTTAATGAAATTTCAGCTGATCTGGTGGAAGGGCCAATACAACGAAAGTCGATTAAAAGGAGAAGAGGGAGATTGATTCCTCTGTGGTTTCCGTTGACATGTGATATTTCGTGTCCTCTTTCTTAATATCCACTCGGCCAGTAAGTTGAAGTCTAGTTTGTGTCCCTTTGGATACTTCAGACTTCATATATTGGATGAAATGACGCGGAACGTTCGGTCTCCGGCAATAAATTAGGCCATTCTCAAAGGGCATGTTTTATATGTTGATAGACATTAACTATCACTAGTAATGGATAAAGAAAATAAAAAAAATCTTGGGTAAAAAGTTCCCGTTAGATAGTTTGTTAAACTCAGATATCGTAGCGGCACGTTGCTTCGTGTCTCATCACTCACTTAGTGTTGGAAGGCTGGCTACAATAGCCATCTTACTTTATAGGCGTATTTTCGCTACAATTAGTATGCCGTACTGACGAGTACTTATTAGAGCGAAACCGGTCTATGGTTCTAATTTTTGTGAGAATGCATCTACTAATACTTACTTTGTCCCTATATTAGGGTAGAAATGGGCCAGGGCGGACAATTTACTAAATTGTTAGTTGGTTGTATACAGTCTCTATTTTTTAACACTTTATGTTATTTGGAGCTGGCGTGACAACATACTACTTGGTTCCGCAACTAGGTGGAGGCACGTTGCTTTGTGTCTCACCACTCACTTACTCAGATATTTTGTTTTGGTTTCACAGCAATTCTTATTGAACATTAGAGATATACTCATATTATATCTCTAATGTTTTCTCTAAAAATATTGCTAGAAGTTGAATCATAACGCCCACATAGCTGGGATAATTTGTTCTCTTCAGAAAGACATTCTCATGGAATGAATTTAGGGCCCATGACTTGGCCACAAAGAAAATATTTGAATCGATTATTTCAGAAATGACCCAAGTCACTTTTTTTTTAAATGTATATTTCAACAACACACCACGAGGGCTTCCAGCCTAAATACTATCGTACCGTGGATGTCGACAAGGAGGAAATAGGCAACTTCTTAATTCTGGATTTGAAGGTTTGAAGGTTCGGAGGAGAAGGAAAAACAGGTGCCGGCAAGCAATTTCACAACTTGGAAGTCCTCGGGACAAAAGAGCGGGCATAACAAGATGTTCTATGTCTGGTGACCTGGACAGTAAAGGGGTGCATTCGCTCTGTTCCCCTGGTAGATCTGTTGGGAGCAGCAGGTGCAGGAACTATGAAAGAGAGCTCCTCTGAGAAGTTTCCTTGCAGATATCTATAAAAGAGAGAGATGTCACCAACGGCACGTCGGTGGGCAAGGGATAGCAGCCTTTAGGTGACGGTAGGATCACTGATGAGACGCATAGCTCTCTTCTGAATGGAGTCCAGAATAGCGAGTGTAGAAGCGGCAGCGGCACCCTAAATGTGGGAGAAGTATTCGAGGTTTGGCCTTATTTGTGAAGTATAGAAGCTATAGAGATTAGCTGCTGAAAAGTATTTGCGAGCCCGGAAGAGGAAACCTAATTTCTTAGCAGCCGCTTCTGCAATTGATGTGACATGTTGGTGCCAATTGAGATTTCGATCCACAGAAATGCCAACAAGTGAAAAGGACCCATTACTTTCAATAACTTGGTTGTTCATTGTGATGGGTCTAGGGCTGGTGTATCTCTTATGAGATAGAAAGCAAGACTGAGATTTGGTGGAGTTAAATTGTACACGAATGAATAACTTGGTTGTTTATTGTGATGGGTCTAGGGATGGTGTATCTCTTATGAGAAAGAAAGCAAGAGTGTGATTTGGCGGGGTTGAATTGTACAAGATTTCTACTTCCCCAGTCTAATATTTTTTGGAGATCCACAGACACAGAACCCTCCATGACTCTGCGAGCCTTATCTAATTGGTCTAAAGAGACAGGCTTAGAATATTGTATATTTGAGTGGAGGGTGCTGTCGTCCGCGCAATTGTGAACTGGGTTGGATGTGCTAGAGGGGACGTCTTTGATGTGGAGAAAAAACACAGTAGAAGCTAACGCTGAACCTTGAGGGAGTCCTGCATTAATTGGATACAGTTTAGAAGAATCGCCATCCACGACAACAGAAATGCTCCGGTTGGAGAGGAAATTTGCTGTCCAGGTACAGCGTTTTGGTGGTAGGCCATAGGCCAGAAGTTTATTAAGCATCACTGCGTGCCAGACCTTGTCGAATGCTTTGGATATGTCTAGAGCGACAATTTGGAATTCATCGTGTAGTTTCATAGACTTGTTTCGAGAATGAGTGACAAAGGAAAGGAGGTCGGCAGTTGATCTGCGCTGACGGAATTCCTACTGCCTCTCGTGGATTAGACTGTGTTTTTCAAAAAAATTTAGTACTTCGGTGTTTATATACTTTTTCATCAATTTAGAGATGACTGAAAGGAGAGAAATAGGCGTGTAGTTGCTAGGAAGCGCTTTGGATCTTTTCTTGGGGACGGGTTGGACTCGAGCAGTTTTCAAGTTACTAGGAAATATGCCTCTATTGTAAGATGTCTAAAACAGACGAGTCAGGACAGGGGCAAGTTGTGGTGCGCATTTTTTGAGAACAATTTCTGGGATCTCGTTAAGGCCAGAGGCTTTCCTGGTAGTAAAATAAGAGAGAACCTTTCGGACCTTTTTAGTTTTGAAAATCATATCCTTCATTTTATTGCGCGACATTGGGGACTGTAGGTGGTTGGACATTTGAAGGTGGGTTGAGAGTAGAATTGCCGGCGAACAGCGAGGCAAAAAGTTCAGCCTTGCCCAGGGCGGTAGAAACAATTTCATCCACTGAAACAAGAGGTGAAAACGTGCTTTTGCAGAAATTATTCCCAATAGATTAAGCAAGAGTCTAGAAGGGTTTGCTGCCGTTGGAGCTTAAGAGGAGTTTGTTTTTAATGTGGTTATTAAACAAGTTTCTTGCCTCAGAAAGAATGCGGACAAAGCGGTTTCTTGCGTCGTTAAACGCTTGACGGTTTTCTTGACTGGGAAATTGTAGAAGCGTTTTGTGAGCTTTGACTTTTTCAAGTCTGGCCTTGTCAAAGAATTTGGAGAACCAGGGCTTTTTAGTGGCTGAAGAGGTTTTCTGTGTACGTGGAATAAATGCCAGCTTGGATAATTTCGGTGACGTTTTGTGAGATATCAGAGTGCTCAGGATGAGAGAAGCAGACAGACGCCCATGAAAATGAGGAAAAGTAATCCCTCAGTTCGTCCCAGTTCGCGGAGTTGTAGTGCCAAACCACACATGGGTGTGATGACAGTGTGACCTCGAGTTGCATTGCGCAGAAAGCAGTGACCATGCCGTGGTCCTAGCAACCAACGGGGGCGATGACTGATGTCTTATAGCATTCAGGTTTTGTAGTAAGAAGGACATCCAAGGGATTTGAGCTGTGTGTTGTGATGCGGGGAAAGTAAGTAGGTTGCTGAACCATATTCGCTAAAGAATTGCTGACTGCCAAGGCCTCCGCTGCTCTCCCTTGTGGATCGGTTTTTGAAGATCCTAGCCATTCCTTATTATGGAGATTGAAGTTACCAAGAATAGTGACCTCGGAGGAAGTATTTTCAGAAATCAGATGGTCGGTTAATAAAGGTAGTTGAAGACCTGGACAAAGTTGTTGTCCGAAGGTGACCGGTAAATGCAACAGATGAATTTAGTTGCAGCAATGAGAGAGAGTTTCATCCAAAGTATGTCTTTTCTTCCAGCTTTTAAAATTGGGGAATCTGGTGCAGGCTAGATTGCTACGGACGTATGCGCACACGCCTCCATGCATTCTAAAGGAAGTAAGGAGCTCATACCCCTGGAAATTAAGGTGATTAGTGGCTGTTTTGGCACTGATTTGGGTTTCATTGAGAAATAGGAGTTGGGGCCGATTAGTCTGGAGGATATGGTGGACGGAGTTCAGGTTAGAATTTAGGCCACATATATTCGAGAAGGATATGTTTAATCTTGATTCCGGCGCCCCCTGCACATCCCTCTCCCGCAGATCCGAATGGAGGGGTACTTTATCTCCGAAATCTTTTGTACAAGGAGGAGCCTTCATCATTTTTGTTTATAAGGGAAACCGACTCATACACCAGAACCGGAAACGTCCGTTGGGACTTCAGCCCTTGATGTAAGGGGTGGTACCTCCTCGAGCGTGAACAAATTCCTTTACTATCACCTAAAGGGAAAGTCCACTACCAACTGCGGTCATAGTGATGTACTGGTTTTGACGTTTTTCTGTTTGATATGGTAATTTAAGGTTTTGACCATCTCGCGTCGTTTGGTGCTGAAACAACTCAAGTACCGTGTATAGATATACCGTTTTTAGCATCCAATAATTCATTCTTTATTTCAGAAAACACCCAAGTCAGCGACTCTGGTCGTTTCTACAATAAATGACATAAACAATCTAGCCTAAAAATTTCACTGTCAAGAATACGAAATACTGTAAAGCCCGTTTAGCTGCGGAAGGAAACCCGGAAATACTTCTGATTGGTTGGTTTTGAATTCAGATTTGAAAGCAACCAGTCAAAACTTCTCTTTCGTTCCAAGTTGTGACCGGCCGTTGAATACTAGTCTGTGTTTGTTACTTTATTACATTGATTGCAAATGGAGCACTCAGAGCGTCTAGAAAAACGTAAAAAGGTGTTATAAATGGTCACGAATATAAGAAAAACCTAAAAAAGTCTGCTACAATAAAGGGTCAAGAATGTGTTAATTTTAAAGGAATCACTGTGCAAGCGAAAACAGCTGAAGAGGCTTGTAGGTAAGGTTTATTGTTGGCTTATTTACTGCTAAGGTTTAATGTCTAGTATTGTTGATAGATGGCCAATGAGATGCTATGAAAAAGTAAATGATAAGGACAGAGAAAACCTGTTTTCACAATTCTAGGACATGCGAAGTAAAAATGAGCCGGATATTTATCTGCAAGGGCTTCTAGAAGTAACCAAAGTTAATGCTAAAAGAAAACGTAATGGTTGGAGTAGAGAAAAGGAAAGACCATTTTTTTCATTTTCTATCTGTGAGATGGGCAAAAGTTAAGGTCTGTTTAGGAGCATTCTTATGTATATATGGGACTTCAAAAGCAAGGGTCAAAAGATTAAAAGCACTGTTGTTGAATGGTGAAACTCCAAAAAATAAAAGGGATAAGAACCCGAAGGTAAATGTAATAAAAAAATTGATCGCGAAATGATTAGAAATCACATTCTATCTTTCCCAATAAAGCAATCGCATTATTCTAGAAAGAATTATGAATATCTTGACGCTAAACTCAATGTCCAAATAATGTACGAATTATTTGAGAGAAAAAAAAAATCCAGATTGCACCGTGAAATACTCGTACTATATAAAATTCTTCAATGAAAACTTCCAACCTCATTTTGGCAGACCCCAGGTCGATAGTTGCGTTACCTGTGAAGGCATACGCCTTAACCTAAAAAGTCAGGTCTTGTCTGACGAAGCAATACGAGTGCCTGCCGCTGAAAAAATTGTGCATGAGGGGCGGGCGAAAAAAATGTTTAATGTCCTAAAGTTAACAATAGAAGAATGTAAACAGCGTGATGATTTAGTAGCTCTATGTTTTGATTTTATGCACAATTTGCAACTTCCTGAGATATCGGTTCAGGACTTATTTTATCTATCCCAGTAAAGTGTCAGTGTATTTTGCATAACTAATTTGAAAATAAACAAGTCATGTCTCTATATCTATCATGAGGGCATTGCAGGAAAGAGTCCCAATGAAGTTTGCTCGTTTATAATGGATTATATCAGAAACTACATTTCAGCTGAAGTAAAAGAAGTACGCTTATTCTCTGATAACTGGCCAGGACAAAATAAAAATCATTGCTTAATTCGAATGTGTATGGGACCTCTGGAAACTGTTCGATTTAGTAGGAGCAATTTTTTCCAGTAAGGGGCCATTCATTCTTGCCTTGTTAATAATACAATCTAGTTGTTAATAATACAATCTAGCGCCATAAACGCATTGACTGTGGAAGAAGTTGAGACTGATGACATTCTGGACCTTAAGAAATGGTGGCCAAAATACTACAAAGTGAACTATTTCTCTCTTGACCGAAAATCACCTCAGAAATGAAAAAGTTAGTTTTTCAGTATCGAAATTTCATCACTTTTTACACGAAAAACCAGGTATCGTCAGGGCTAATGAATATATAAACGGTTTTACACGGAACACATATTCGGAGCTAAGCCTTCCAGGTACAACAACATGACAACAAGACATTTTATGAAGATATTATTAAAAATCACAAACGTAAACCTGCCAGAAACTCTAAATAGTAGCTACTTTTTAAGTTTCTTTTGATGCTGGGTTATTTCAATAAAACTTTAAAATGTTAGTGGCATTTTTATTACATTTATTTAAGAAATGACCCAAGTCACTTTTTTGAAAATTACTTTTTGTAAAACGAAACAAAATTTCTTGTAACGAATAAGCACTACATAATAGACCTACTCTTATATTTTCCTCGTGTGCTAATATTTGATACACATTTATTATCAGAAAGAAACAAAACGTTTTGTTTATCTCCTGTAAAGTTGTAAAAACGGAATTGGATCATCTCTGCACACACTCGCACACACTCACATACGCTTACATACAAAAAGAGATTATTTCCAACACACATCTATGTAGCTACATAAGCACACAACCCATCCCAACATTCTACTACCCGTAGATTACGACCATTATGATAAAATATTTTTTTTTCTCCTTTCGGTTATATTAGCGTATTTATAAAAGAAAAGAATTAAATCATAAGTCCAGAATTTATTAAAACTCGACGTTTCGGCTCCTGTTTTGGAGCCATTTTCAAGAGGTAAAGGAAATATGTAAGGACACTGCCTACTCCTTAGAGCAGTGGACAAAGGTGGGTTGGGTTGTTGTAGCTCGATTACGAGGCCTCAATCTGCCTACACCCCAAATCTCGCTGGAGATCGTCTCGAAAGTGTCAGTGTATTGAACTCGAGGCCTCAGAGATCTCTGGCAGTTCGTTGCAAGTCTTGTATTGTATGTATCGTTCTATCTACCTGCTTCGCTATCAGTGAAAGTAGTCGGGTTACGGTCAATCAAGTCAGGGGCTTTGGTCACGGTACTTAAAGGATTAAGAGGATCACCGGCATTTGTTGATACAAATAAGGGGACAATAAAATTGTCTATTGAATTTATTTTCTTTTTGTGTGTTTGTAATGAAGATATAATTGGTTTCTAAGTAATCGGAAGGCAAAAACCATCATCTCTCTTATTTAAACAATCCGGACGTTTTTCAATCTCGATTGCATCGCGGATAATTCTCGTTTTGGAGTTGTAAACCGGTGCTATTGTTTTGGCATTATCGAAGTCTATTTTGTGTCCTGTATGAATATGATGCATGTCCAGCGCCGATGAGGGGTCGGATTCTCTAACTGCGGGTGTGTGTTCATATATTCTATTGTGGATGCGTCTATTTGCTTGTCCTACATAAGTTCAGGAACAGTCAGAACAAGAAATTTCGTAAACTCCGTGGGATCCATTTGGAATCGTATGCTTGGGAGTTTTTATCGGATTTGACAGTTTTTGCTCGGTCAATTTACAATTTCGATTAGTAAAATTTCGAGACCCTAATTCATCACAATACAGTTTTTTAACCCGACGATCGTTTCTCTAACAAAGCTAGCGTCATCAAGGGGATGAGTAAGCTAAGTGAAAAAGACTAGAACTACTATTTATATGTTAGTTTCCAAGCTGCTGCGAACAGCGCCCTCTAGGAAGGTATACAGACAGACCCCCACCGTTGAATCTTAAATCTTTGTGACTAAAACTGCATACATATCTTTGTTATGCTGTGCGTCGTTATCAAATATTCCTTCTAAGAATGATAACGACGCACATCTTGAACATCTGAGCCCCATGCCTTTTGTCTGCTGTATTGTAATTGTGAATGTTCAATATTAATACATGATTATATATGTCAAATATAAATGTGTTATTATTATTATTTTCGACTTTAGTGTGAACGGGTTTCACACTCCCTCAAAGGGGAACATACACTCATCCCAGGTAGTTTAGATACCAAAAGGACTTAGCTCAAATGGAGCACTTTCCAAGTTATCGGGCCCTGAACGACAACGCGACAGATCCTCACTTCCCAGGACTCTCCGCGCGGTGTGGGCAGTTGCAGGTATTACCGCCTTTGCATAACCTTATACAGATGCTTTCCAAGACCCAGTCTCTAAATGTTCTCTCGAAGATTCTTAGGAACCATAGAGTTAACGTCATGACTATTGGAATCACTCGGACACGATGTACTTTCCACTGTCTATTTATTTGTATCTCGAGGTCTCTGTACTTAATGATCTTGTCGTTGTAATTTATCTATAGATAAGTAGTATTAAGAAAGGCCACATCAATCAGCGTCACTTGGTTGCAGGACTTATCCACGATTATTATATCTGGCCTGTTATCGTCAACTCGTTGGTCTGTGAGCACGGTCTGATTTCAGTACAACCTGTATTCTGAGTTCTCTAGAACAGGCTCGGAAGTGTATCTATAGTAGGGCACCTTACTAAGATTTAAAAGTCCCAGTTTCAGAGCCAGTTCTTGATGAAGTATTTTCGCAACTGCTTCGTGCCGCTCTTTATCTTCTGTTGCAGCAAACGCTTGACATCCTCCAGTGATGCTGTATAGTCTCTGATGACTGACTCCCAAATCTACATTTGTCATCTTGGACCGAATTATCTCCAACTATATACTTCAGGTATTTTCTTGTTGGGAAGGCTGGATTTTGTATGGCCAGCAAAAACACCTTTGTCTCTGGAAACCTCTGTGTGGACACCAACCAGTGGTTCGACGCCAATCAGTCGACATGTGCCTGGGAGCTCTTATTCAGATCGCCGATTAAGAGCCCTCTGCATCCAAAATTGCAGCTTGTCCTTAATTGTAGCGGTGTTGAATCATCTGCCTCGCATATGGTACGGTGAAAGTTCAAAAGTAACTGCCCACTGGTAGAAATATGTTCGAAGGTTCAATATCTGCTGGTCTAGTGTTTACCAACATTCAACTTTATGAATTTTGTTAGGAGTGATTGCACCTTTCGTAGATTTTCGGTATCCGTTTTACTCCAGTTCGCAATCCCAAATGAAGAGCTAAATGCAGAACGTGGATATGTATTAAGAGTTTTAGTCAGGTTCTTGCCGTTAGGATATGATTGCACGACCCGCTTTACTTGTTTCATAAACTCATTTGTCAGATCGTTTTTCATTACCGAATGGTTTATTTTTCTTGCCTGCTGCATTCCCAGGTATTTATAACACTCTTCTACATCCACGGTGGCAATTTTCTGGCCCTTCTGCATTTCATATACACCTGATTGTATTTTCCCTCTGACTACACATAAGGTGCGACATTTGTCAAGCCTAAACTGCATGTCAATAATTTTGGAAAACCCTGCCACAATTTTAAGAAGTTGTTCCAGTTGTTTCTTTATGGAGGGCATCAGCTTAAGATCATCCATATACAGCAGATGATTTACCCTCAATTGCTACCTGCCATTTTTTTATTTTTTATTTCAACAACACACCACGAGGACTTAAAGCCTAAATACTATCGTGCCGTGGGTGTCGACAAGGAGGTAAGGGGAAACTTGTGAATTCTGGACTTGAAGGTTTGGAGGTTCGGGGGAGAAGGAAAAACATGTTCCGACAAGGAATTCCACAACTTGGAAGTCCTCAGGACAAAAGAGCGGGCATAACAAGATGTTCTATGTCTGGTGACCTGGACAGTAAAAGGGTGCATTCGCTCTGTTCCCCTGGTAGATCTGTTGGGGGCAGCAGGTGGAGGAACTATGGAAGAAAGCTCCTCTGAGCAGTGCCCGTGCAGATATCTATAAAAGAGAGAGAGGTCACCAACGGCACGTCGGTGGGCAAGGGATGTCAACCTTTGGGTGAGGGTAGGGTCACCGATGAGACTCTTCTGAATGGAGTCCAGGTTAGCGAGTGTAGAAGCGGCAGCAGCACCCCAGATGTGGGAGCAGTATTCGAGGTTTGGTCTTATTTGTGAAGTATATAAAGTATAGATTTTAGCTGGTGAAAAGTATTTGCGAGCCTGGAAGAGGAAACCTAACTTCTTAGCAGCCGCTTCTGAAATTGATGTCAGATGTTGGTGCTAATTGATATTTCGATCCACAGAGATGCCAACAAGTGAAAAGGACTCATTACTTCGAATAACTTGGTTGTTTATTGTGATGGGTCTAGGGATGGTGTATCTCTTATGAGAAAGAAAGCAAGACTGTGATTTGATGGGGTTGAATTGTACAAGATTTCTACTTCCCCAGTCTAATATTTTTTGGAGATCCACGGAGATAGAACCCTCCACGAGTTTGCGATCCTCATCTAATTGGGCTAAAGAGACATGCTTAGAATATTGTATATTGGAGTGGAGGGTGCTGTCGTCCGCGTAACTGAGAACTGTGTTGGATGTGCTAGAGATGAGGTCATTGATGTGGAGAAGAAACAAAGTAGGGGCTAAAGCATTGCTTTTTATCTGGTGGAGTTCAGTGGATAGTGGATTCAATGCGAGGTATATAATAAGAATAATAATAATCATTATTATTATTATAAACAAAACTGCTAGAAACAGGAAATCATAGATGCGATGACAGGGCGACATTGCATTTAGACTATGATCTTTATGATATCTGATCGCAAGCATTCTGAGCATTTATAAGAATAATAGGTGATCAATATTCTCAATTGATTGAAGCGGCTTGTTATAGTTACATTTAGATGGACTTGGCCAACCAGTCTATATAGAATTCCAGAAATTCCGCAGCCCACTTGCATAATACCCCAACGTAAATTGAACTGTAAGGGTCGTTATAGGTAAGTGGTGCAAAGTGCATCATCACTTAATGTGAAGCGACGCATTTACTTAGAAAGCCTCGCAGACAGCATTTGCTCCCGCATATTTTTTGTTTGTGTTTCTTTTATAATAAGACAACAGTGGAGAAATTCCACACCCAAAAGTTTTTGACTTGTGCGGGAGGAGCTTACACACACATATAGACAAAGGACACCACCCATAACTCATCAGAAGCCGGCCTTTCCACAAAAAGAACGACTGTAATGTCGATTCGAACCCGCGACCTCCTAGTACGATTCTAGAACTTACTCATCTCGCGAACTGAGCTATTCGGCCTGTATTCCAGTAGGGAACCGTTATATTCCGGATTCTGTGCAGCTTATTAAAAAGGAATTAATGAACACTGTTGGGTTTATGACATTCAAAGTAGTGTAATATTAAACTTCTGTGACTTTGAGTTGTGCTACTAATACTACTTCTACTTTCCGACGCGCCGTACACATAAAAGTGTTGGAACACAACAACGCCCACGCTATTTCCTGTAAGCAGGGTACTTGCTTAGGCATTTGTATTTTAGGTAATTTCCATCCCTTTAATTAATCTTGTCATCTTATTATTTTACATATGGAGGAGCAAATCTTTAGGTTACAATGGAAGTTATAATTTTGCGACAGCCGGTGCAGTCCTAACTGTCACCAAGTGATTATTAAATGAGTATATTCTGTTACTTTTATACGATCAATTTAGCCATCGCTAAATATAAGTATAATTTTAGATTTTTTCGTGAGACGAAAAATTCACTAATGAGGAGATCTGTGTATATATATATATATATATATATATATATATATATATATATATATATATATACATATATATATATATATATATATATATATATATATATATATATATATATATATATATATATATATATATATATATAGGGTGTCCCAATAGTGTATAATTCCTCTACATATCCCTTACCTTTAGAGCTAGCCGAAAAAACTTTCAACAAAATTTTCTTGTGATTATCTAAGCTATATCGAGAAAATATACTAAGCTTTGTGGAACTTCCGGTTGCACCGCCGGTTGCACTGAAAGTAGATGTCAACTTCGTTATTTTAAATGGAATGATATAATTTTTATTGCATTCTTGGATAGAGATTAAAAAATAGGTTTAACTTTGTGTAGCATTCCCTATAGCGATCTTTGACATTTGTGGAAATATTACGACTTTCTTTTTTTTTAGCTCCTATTTATGTGTTATTTCAAACGTATTTTGTGGGCTGAGTTTAGAGTTTTGCTGCCTTAAGTTCGAAATATCAATAGACGACATTTAATACTTTGAAATGGTAAAAGAAAAATTTATCATCATTGTACAGGGTGTAATATTTTTGGGTTACAGCATATCTAATTTTAAAGTGTCATAACTTGTGTTTTTCAAATAGAATACCCTAGATTGTATAGATTGGTCAGGTAGATCATTAAATTCCGCATCGACGTAGTCTAGGTTTCCCTATAGCTATGATTGGTAGTTTTTGAGTTATAGTGGTTTGTTTTAGTTTCGCTTGTAAAAACTGTATTCTGTCAGATACAGGAGGCACATAGAATGAAACAACTAATATTTATTGTCAGATGACAGATAAAGGTCACCTAACCAAAACTGTAACTCTTTTCAATTCTCAGGTGTTTGAGCCAAATATTATATTCTAACTTTTGTGTTATTTAATTTAAAATGAATTATAATACTGAGGTATTAGTTAATATGACACTTATTATAGGCGAATGTCAGCAAAACTGTTAGCATCTTGTGTGTATGCACAAACATATCCGAATCGAAAGCATTCTCAGGAAAAAAAATAGTAAAATTGTTGGACAGTCTAATCCACGACAGGCAGTATGGATTCCATTCCCGGCAGATCACCTGCCGACCTCCTTTTCTTTGTCAGCCATTCTTGGAACAAGTCTATGGAACTTCACGGTGGATCCCAGATTGTCGCTCTAGACATAACCAAAGCCTTCCACCAGGTCTGACACGCAGCGCTGCTTAATAAACTTCCGGTCTATGGCCTACCACCAGAACTCTGTACCGGGACAGCAAACTTCCACTTCGGCCGGAGCATTTCTGTTGTTGTGGATGGCCATTCTTCTAAACTATATCCAATTAATGCAGGAGTTCTCCAAAAAATATTAGACTGGGGAAGTATAAATCTTGTACAATTCAACCCCACCAAATCTCTGTCTTGCTTTCTTTCTCGTAAAAGATACACCAGCCCTAGAACCGTCACAATGAACAACCAAGTTATTCAAAGTAATGAGTCCTTTTCACTTGTTGGCATTTCTGTGGATCGAAATCTCAATTGGCACCAACATGTCACATCAATTGCAGAAGCGGCTGCTAAGAAATTAGGTTTCCTCTTCCGGGCTCGCAAATACTTTTCACCAGCTAATCTCTATACTTTATATAACTCACAAATAAGGCCAAACCTCGAATACTGCTCCCACATCTGGGGTGCTGCTGTCGCTTCTACACTCGCTATCCTGGGCTCCATTCAGAAGAGAGCTATACGTCTCATTGGTGACCCTACCCTCGCCCAAAGGCTGCCATCCCTTGCCCACTGACGTGTCGTTGGTGACCTATCTCTCTTTTATAGATATATGCACGAGTGGTGCTCAGAGGAGCTCTCTTCTATAGTTCCCCCACCTGCTGCCCCCAACAGATCTACCATGGGAACAGAGCGAATGCACCCTTTTGCTGTCCAGGTCACCAGACATAGAACATCTTGTTATGCCCGCTCTTTTGTCCCGAGGCCTTCCAAGCTGTGGAATTCTTTGCCGGCGCATGTTTTTCCTTCCGAACTTTGTGGTTCCGAGGAGAAGGAAAAACATGTTTGTTAATTCTGGACTTGAAGGTTTGGTGACCTTCAAGTCCAGAATTAACAAGTTGCCTCTTTCCTGCTTGTCGACACCCACGGTACGATAGTATTTAGGCAGTAAACCCTCGTGGTGTGTTGTTAAAAAAATAAAAAAATAATAACTTGGTTATTCATTGTGATGGGTCTAGGGCTGGTGTACATCTTATGAGAAAGAAAGTAAGACATATTTGGTAAGAATTGTACAAGACTGCTACTTCCCCAGTCTAATATTTTTTGGAGATCCAGAACCCCCTAAGTCTGGGATCCTCATCTAATTGGGCTAAAGAGACAGGCTTGGAATATTGTAGATTGGGGTGGAGGGTGCTGTCGTCCGCGTAACTGTGAACTGTGTTGGGTGTGCTAGAGAGAAGGTTACGGATATGGAGAAGAAACAAATTAGGGGCTAAAGCTGAACCCATACTGCCTGTCGTGGATTAGACTCTGTTTTTCAAGAAATTTTAGTAATTCGTTGTTTATATACTTTTCCATCACTTTAGAGACGACTGAAAGAAGAGAAATGGGCCTGTATTTGCTAGAAAGCGCTTTGGATCCTTTCTTGGGGACGGGTTATACTCTAGCAGTTTTCCAGTTACTAGGGAATATGCCTCTATTGTAAGATGTCTTAAACAGACGAGTCAGGACAGGAGCAAGTTCTGTTGCGTATTTTTTGAGAACAATTGCTGAGATCTCGTCAACACCAGAGGCTTTCCTGATATTAGGAGAAGAGAGCATCTTTCGTACCTTTTTAGTTTTGAAAATGATATCAGTCATTTTATGCGCGACGTTGGGGACTGTAGGTGGTTAAACATTTGGAGGTGGGTTGACAGTAGAATTGCCGGCGATCAACGTGGCAAAAAGTTCAGCCTTGCCCAGGGCGGTAGGAACAATGTCATCTCCTGAGACAAGAGGTGGGAACGTCGTCTTGTAGATATTATTCAGAATAGATTTTGCAAAAGTCTAGAAGGGTTTGCCGCCGTTGGAGCTTAAGATGACTTTGTTTTTGATGTGGCTATTAAACGAGTTTTTTTTCTCAGAAAGAATGCGGGCATAGCGGTTTCTTGCGTCGTTAAATCCTTCACGGTTTTCTTGACTGGGATTGTGTAGAGCGTTTTGTGAGCTTTGCCCTTTTCAAGTATGGCCTTGTCACAGGATTTAAAAAACCAGGGCTTTTAAGTGGCTGAAGAGGTTTTCTGTGTACGTGGAATAAATATTTCCATGCCAGCTTGGATAATTTCGGTGACGTTTTGTGAGATATCAGAGGGGTCAGGATGAGAGAAGCAGACAGACGCCCATGGAAATGAGAAAAAGTAATCCCGCATTTCGTCCCAGTTCGCGGAGTTGTAGTGCCAAACGATACGTGGGTGTGATGACTGTGTGACCTCGGGTTGCATTGCGCAGGAAGCCGTGACCATGCTGTGGTCTGAGCAACCAAGGGTGCGGTAATTGATGTCTTATAACATTCAGGTTTTGTAGTAAGAAGGAGATCCAAGGGATTTGAGCTGTGTGTTGGGATGCGAGGAAAGTAAGTAAGTTGCTAAACGATATTGGCTAAAGAATTGATGACTGCAAAGGCCTCCGCTGCTCTCCCTTGTAGATCGGTTTTTTAAGATCCTATCCATTACTTATTATTGACATTGAAGTCACCAAGGATAGTGACCTCGGAGGAAGGATATTTAGAAATCAGATGGTCGGTTTTTTTCAGAAATATTGTCGAAGAGCTTGACAAAGTTGATTTCAGAAGGTGACCGGTAAATGCAACAGATGAAATTAGTTGCAGTCCTGAGAGTGGGTTTCAACCAAAGTATGTCTTTTCTTCCAGCTTCTAAGTTGAGGACTCTGGTGCAGGCTAGATTGCTACAGACGTATGCGCACACGCCTCCATGCAATCTAAAGGAAGTAAGAAGCTCATACCCCGGGAAATTAAGGTGATTTGTGGCTGTGGGTTTCGGTGAGGAAGAGGAGTTGCGGCATATTAGCCTGGAGGAAATAGTGGACGGAGTTCAGGTTAGAACTCAGGCCACATATATTCGAGAAGCATATGTTAAATCTTGATGCCGGCGCCCCCTGCACACCCCTCTCTTCCGGGTGATTCGAATGGAGGGGTATTTTATCTCCGGAATCTTTTGTACGAGGAGGAGATCATTATTTTTGTTTATAAGGGAAACCGACTCATACACCAGAACCGGAAACGTCCGTTGGGACTTCACCGGCCCCTTGATGTAAGGGGTGGTACCTCCTTGGGCGTGGAAAAAATCCTTTATTATCACGTAAAGGAAAATCCACTACCACCTGCCGAATGTACAACCAACTAACAAACAACATACTACTTGATTCCGCAACGAGATGGCGACTCCTGTTTTACGTCTCGCTTTGTGCTGTGAGGATGGCTACCATAGCCGTATTACTTTATAGGTGTGTTTTCGCTGCTATTAGTATGCCGTACTTACGAGCTCTAATTAGAGCGAAACCGGTCTACGGTTCTAATTGTGCTAAGAATACATCTAGCCTTACGTTAACTAATGTCTCAAAGATCTTGTGATGCTTTTCCAATGCGATAGCCGTCACTTGGGTCAGTAGTATGGTGCTTTAAATTGCTTTTAACTTTGTTATAAAATAAAGGTTGGTGTAGTTATAAGGATGGATTAAGTTGAGACATGCAGGCTTATATAGCCGTACGCTACGTGATATAGAAATTGTTAGTTTCGTATAAATCTTGGACGGAATTGAACGCCATAAACTTTATGCAGTCTAATATTTCTCGTCCGCTTCTTGAAATAGAGCCACATCGGATTTGGCTGTTATACAGTTAATACGTCCCGACAGACTGGCATGTCGGAGATACGCCACTGATTTATATCGCTTCTCTAATATAATAAAATTAAACGGGGCGTTTATGAGAGACAAGCGCCTGTTATTTAATAAAATGAAAACGTTAGTACGAAAGTTGGAATTTATGGGGGAAACTTTCAACTTTCACGTTGCTAACTTTGTTGAAAATGTTTTTCCATTCGGCGTTTCACAATTTAATAACCTATATCGAATGAACGGGATATCCTATAAATAAGATTACGATCTCATTTGCCAGTTATGTAGGTGCTTTTTGTAATCAGGGTATTAAAATTTACTCCACCGCAAAGTTGGCCAACATTGTTATTCCGAAATCCTCTCCTATCAGCTCTTACTTTGTTAGACATTGTTGGCTTTATCTTCTGTTGTAAATAAATTATTTAGATTTGACAATAGTGGGGACTCGCAGATAGAGTTTTTATCAGTTCGCACAATAGCTGCATATTAATCTTTATCAACAAAAACCACACAAACTAAAACAACATTGTAAACCAGGACTTATATCACTCTAAACAGTGACTCCACAGATTTTTGTTTTAGCGAATTTTCGTTAAATAGAGAGGTAACGATGAAAAGCTTTTGAAAAAATTTCTTCAGATGACCGCGAATTTGGGTCCCTAAAACCCAAAACCAAGGTCCGTTAAAATTTATATATATATATATATATATATATATATATATATATATATATATATATATATATATATATATATATATATATATATATGGCTATGGTATTTATTTTAGTATACCTGCAAATATTTATTTTAGAGCTGAGAACATATATCTTAATCATCAGGTTGGGTTCATTATAATTACAGCTAGCTTCTACTAATTAAAATTCATTAATATGTGCTATTTAAATTCATTTATTGATTTTTACTTGATCAAAAATTAATTTCGCTTTGCACAGATGGCTATACAACAATTTTACTGATTAATTATTAACGAAAAACAATACTTCTGGTTAATTACAATCTGTTATACATTCCATTTCATTCATTACACAAATTTTACGGTGTCTAGGTGACACACATTAAATACAAACAGAAACATTTAAAGCATTCATTACATAAACATAAATTGAAAAATCCTATTAAAACATTCAGGTAACATTATAAATAATTACACAATTACCGGTAAAATATTGATATAACATAAGCGATATACATCGACAATTTTACAGAGATCACAGTCTCTTTCTGTTCATTTCAAGCAAATTTTTGCTTATTGAAATTTATTGGCACTCAATCTTTAATTGGTGCTGTTAAAATGGTGAAATTCAAACCGCACTGATCAATTTATGAACAGAAAACACTTACTGAAACATTTTCCATTGGATTATATATTGTTTTTCCATTATTACTGTCCATTATTAATTATTATTATTT
The DNA here is from genome assembly GCA_964006375.1 of Tillus elongatus. Classification (NCBI taxonomy): domain Eukaryota; kingdom Metazoa; phylum Arthropoda; class Insecta; order Coleoptera; family Cleridae; genus Tillus; species Tillus elongatus. The sequence goes on from OZ023262.1 coordinate 17,052,370, forward strand.
TTCTAATTTGTCCATGCCATATTTTACTGCCCATTTATTGATTATTAATGGATATAATTTATTAACATGTTAATATATTCCATATTCGTAGCACTCTGGAGGTTTTTTTATAATCTCCCTTCGATGCACTCTGGAATCTCTTATGTCAACTTACATAATGATGACGATGATCACATGATCTGGTGAAATGATGCCGATGAATTCACTTGATGAAAAGACGCCGGACACTCCCGGACTCTTGCTTTTATTAACTTTCTTACAGGTGAAAGAACGCTATTGTTCATCCAACCACCTGTGTTTGAGCTTTCCGTCAAACCTTTAGTGTCTTTTTACGTTTTTTTCTTGCGCGCACATATACCTTAATACTAAATAAAGTTTTGTTTTTACAAAAATCCTCTGCTCTTTTAATACATCGAGCCTTTAGGTAGCTTGGTCATACCTATTTTTACACACAATAAATCAACAGAATTGCATTTATTAGCTACAATCTAATTCTCCCTACAAAAACTGAAGCATTGTTCTTGGTTTCTTTACGGATATTTCTAGAATATAATTTTTTTTTATTACTCGAATGAAACTTAACATCGAGGGTTGCTACATGGGTCACTGACATTCATGTCGGGCGTTGACATCTCATGCTACGCTCTTTCGTTGCTACATTAGGGTGTATACATTTATTTTATATATACTAGGATGTATAAATTTCCCGTTTTCTTATTAAAATTTCGTAATCTTTTCTATTATTTGCTATCTATAGCAATTACCCCTTTCTAAAAGTGAGTCTGGATACTGTTTGCTAGTCAGACCATCTTTATTTATTGACTAAAATATTTTGTTCAAAATCGTCTTTTTTGACATTCCAAAACTTTATTTTATTCTAAATCGACTTTTATGACATTTCAATCATTACAACACTTTATTTTATTTAAAATCGCCTTTCATGACATTCTAATATTAAAACTCTTAAATTTAATTCATAATCGACTTGTATGACACTTCAATAATTAAAACATTTTATTTTATTCAACACCGCCTTTTATGGCACACCAATTGTTTTTATATATTTCTTTCTTTTGGCAAATCAATTGATTGTTTTATAAGATCTAAATTTATGTCATCCCCTGGTTATTTCGACTTATTCAAACTTCAGAATTCAGAATTTATTTCAATAAATGACAGTTATTGGTATTTTTATTTGTCATATTTTTATGAGGTATCTTTCCTTTCAATCTTATTTCATCATGCTAAATTATCATATCTTTATACTACCATGGAATAGGACTATGTAATACTTCTCTTATTTATCAACTTCTAATAATTTATCTTTTCTACATAACATATACGGTCTCCCTACTTCTGACTTTTCACATACCCCCTATACATATTTCATTATTACTTGCATCATATTATACTTTCATTATTCATTCTATATACTTTTAATATTCTTTTCAATATTCCATTCACATATATACTACAATAATTCGGGACCGAGCTCCTTGGGATCGCTCATATACTATACTTCATTTTAAATGACCGATATCTTTGTATCGTTAATCATTTTACTTCACATTTTTCATATTTCAATCTTATCGCTACACCATCTATACAAATTCTTTCCTATCAATCCGACTCTTATATATTCTATCTTTTTGCTAATTATAATTATTTCTCGGTACTTAACCGGTTTCTGTCTTTTAGACCTTTTACATATTTTTCTCGTCTACTTATTCCATGTTTCCTATTACTCAATAATAATAATAATAATTTTCTATTTTATTTTAACTTTTCCCCCTTTCTACCTTTGAATTATGATTACATTAATTGACTTATCCAATAACTGCATCTAATTCGAGCATTGCTCCTTATTTATTATCATTTAAATTTTCTTATGAAATTTCGCTTTTCTGATTCGTATTTCTTTGGGTCATTATTTAAATGCCTACTTGTTTTATTTTCTATACTCAGGGTTAATTATACTGTAATCTTATTTTAAATTGACCAACTTTTTGTCATATAGTTCTAACTAACCAATTTTATTTATTTTAGGAGAAATTTCTTTGTCTGGTAATTTTACTATTTATTTTGTACATTAACATTCGTCTATTCGGCATGCGATTATCCTTTTCATTGCTTAGGTCATATTGGATTCGATCAAAATTCATGCAGAATAATTTTTATTTATTTTATATTTTTGTTTTTTGCTTTTGATATTAAAATTATTGTAATTACAACATCGTGTCTTGTTATTCAAATTATTATGCCAAATATGTCTGTTCTTAAGTTCCGGCTTATACCTTTTAAATCCTTTTCGGTTTCCAGAATCTTTGTTTTTATCAAATTTCTGACGGTTATATCTATTGTACAAATGATTCCCTTCAACAAAAATGTTACCTATTTTATTATTCTGGCTATTGTTATTGTTTCCAATGCGCGGATCATTGCTTTGAAGCATATTTTTAATTTGCCGGTCATTTTTAATCTTGACCTTATAAAAATACTGGGTTGCCGTTATAAACTTTTCTTTATTGGCAGTGTCCCCATCTTTTTCCAGGCTTATCTCCATTATATTGTTCTTTATATGTCTTCCAGCAGCTTCCTGCTCCACTGGAACTTTATCTGGCTCCGTCCGCGTTTCGACCTTTTCCGCGTCGTACGACCCCATTTCGGTTTCTTCCCGTACTTTGTCATGGCATGCCTGAACTCCCGCGTCCAGCTCCGTCTTGATCGTCTTGTGGCTTACTTGGCATGTTTTTTGTGTGGTTTTTACTTCATCGTCCAGCTGGTGTATTTTTATGAGGAAACTGGTTTCCATAGGTCTTTGTTTTTTGTTTACTTCTGTTAAAATCTCCGTTTTGTTTTGTTGTATATTTTCATACAATCTCCTAAAATTTTCATCCGTATGTTTAATATATTCTTTTTGTTGTTTTTCCAACTTGACAATATCTTGTTTAATTTCATTTTTGTGTTCTTCCAATTTGTTGTTGTTTTCTTCGAATTTATTATTTATGTGTTTTCTCAATTCGGAACTATTTTGTTGGTTTTCCTTTTTGTCTTCTTCCATTTTCTTGAACAAAACGGCGAATAACTTATCCATTATCATTTATTTTATATATACTAGGATGTATAAATTTTCCGTTTTCCCATTAAAATTTCGTAATATTTTCTATTATTTGCTATCTATAGCAATATATATATATATATATATATATATATATATATATATATATATATATATATATATATATATATATATATATATATATATCTGTGTGTGTGTATGTATGTATGTGTCCGAGCGATAACTCAAAAAATACTAAACTGATTTCAATTAAACTTAGCACAAATCTTGTTCGTGCGAAAACCGAGAAACCGAGGAGAGTTCGTTAATCAGCCTTTATACCCAAGTTTTTTCTGTGGATTTGTTTATCAGACATTACATATTTTTTATAAAATATAAAATAAATAGGTCTTATTAAAATGCAATGGGCATACCTTGCAAAATAAGAATTATATTAGAAAACGTTCCATTCATGAAAATATGAAAATAAAGTTTTCTGTTTCGGTCCGATCATTCAACTTGAAATAACTCATAAACTAATCGTTTTGTAAAAATTTAACTGCAGTGACTAAAGTTACGACATTGATTGATCTAATAACAGCCATTTGTTTTAAAACCATTGGCGTGCGCACAAAGAAGTTTAGGGGACTATTAGTAATACCATCCCTCCTATACCGCTTGGGGTTTGATTTTTCTTATTCACGCATATGTCGTATAGTCGTGGAATAAGACTACGTGCAAAATGTTGAGATAACTTTAAAAACATAAAAATTATAAATGAAAAAAGGTTTCGTAGTTTTTTTCCCACCTGTTTGGGTCCGACCATACAACTTACAATAACTCATAAACTAGTCGTTTTATCAAAATTCGACTAGAGAAAGGTATAGAATTGTTTTGTCTAACAAAAGCCATTTGTTTTGGAACCATTGCCGTGCGCACAAAAAAGTTTAGAGGGTCAATACTTGTTCCACCCCACCCCCCCTGTACCCCCTTGCGATTTGATTTTTCTCTCATCTACACAGATGGCGTCTAGTTCTCAAATAAAACTACGTGCAACATTTCATGGAGGTAACTTCAAAAACAGAAAAATTAGAAATGAAAAATTATTTTTTAAGTTAAATTTCAACACTCTACAATTTTCGTATCCGTGGTTAGCGGGTTGGCCCACTATTTATATGTATTTTAAATCGTTTTTACTTAATGTGGATTGTAGTTTAAAAATCTGAAATGAAATTAATTCACCGTAATTTTATAGCTAAAATATTTTGAATGATCACATTGACACTCTTAGAAGTGCTGCCAATATACTTTAAATACGTCACGTATACGATCAAATAACAGCAGAATTATTAAAAGAAATAGCAATATATATATATATATATATATATATATATATATATATATATATATATATATATATATATATATATATATATAGCTTGCCCGCTAACGTATATTGTCAAGTCCTTTGAGGTTGGTACCTTCTCAAAGATATTTAAAGAAACAGTTATAAATCCATTATTCAAGAGTGGTGATATACTAGAACTGACTAGTTAGAGGCCTATATCATTAACAACAAATTTCGCAAAAATGATTTTAAAAAAATTAAATAAAAGGTAACAGATTACTTGACTAAATGCAGTGCTTTTTTTCCTCCCTCAGGGCTCGTCCGCGGCTTTGCCGCCCCGGTAGCACTGCAACATTTGGCTTATTGTGCATTCCCTTAGTCTTTTTACTTCACCCATTCCAAAATCACTGTGCCTTGAACTAGTCTGCACAGCGATTGGTAGGGTGAAGTTTTATGATGCTCTGTCTCCGGTCTAGACTGGCCGTAGATCAGTTGCCTTTTGCGGTCCAGAGCTTTACACTCGCACCAGATGTGCTGGACTGTTTCCTTGCCCTCGCCGCAGAGTCTGCATGCGAGGTCCCCCTCGAACCGCCCTATTTTATGCAGGTGTTTCTTGACGGTCATGTGTCCCGTGAAGAGACTAGTCGTTTTATCAAAATTTGACTAGAGAAACAAAAGGTATAGAATTATTTTGTCTAACAAAAGCCATTTGTTTTGGAACCATTGCCGTGCGCACAAAAAAGTTTAGAGGGTCAATACTTGTTCCAGCCACCCCCCCCCCCTGTACCCCTTTGGGATTTGATTTTTCTCTCATCTACACAGATGGCGTCTAGTTCTCAAATAAGACTACGTGCAAAATTTCATGGAAGTAACTTCAAAAACATAAAAATTAGAAATGAAAAATTATTTTTTAAGTTAAATTTCAACACTCTATATTTGGAAAACGGGGCCCCCAGAAGAAAAATTTTATAAGAAAAGTCATACAATTTTCGTATCCGTGGTTAGCGGGTTGGCCCACTATTTATATGTATTTTAAATCGTTTTTGCTTAATGTGGATTGTAGTTTAAAAATCTGAAATGAAATTAATTCACCGTAATTTTCTAGCTAAAATATTTTGAATGATCACATTGACACTCTTAGAAGTGCTGCCAATCTACTTTAAATACGTCACGTATACGATCAAATAACAGCAGAATTATTAAAAGAAATAGCAATATATATATATACATATATATATATATATATATATATATATATATATATATATATACATATATATATATATATATATATATATATATATATATATATATATATATATATATATATATATATATATAGCTTGCTCGCTAACGTATATTGTCAAGTCCTTTGAGGTTGGTACCTTCTCAAAGATATTTAAAAAAACAGTTATAAATCCATTATTCAAGAGTGGTGATATACTAGAACTGACTAATTAGAGGCCTATATCATTACCAACAAATTTCGCAAAAATGATTTAAAAAAATTTAAATAAAAGGTAACAGATTATTTGACTAAATGCAGTGCTTTTTTTCCTCCCTCAGGGCTCGTCCGCGGCTTTTCCGCCCCGATAGCACTGCAACCTTTGGCTTATTGTGCATGCACTTAGTCTTTTTACTTCACCCATTCCAAAATCACTGTGCCTTGAACTAATCTGCACAGCGATTGGTAGGGTGAAGTTTTATAATGCTCTGTCTCTGGTCTAGACTGGCCGTAGATCAGTTGTCTTTTGCGGTCCAGAGCTTTACACTCGCACCAGATGTGCTGGGCTGATTCCTTCCCCTCGCCGCAGAGTATGCATGCGAGGTCCCCTCGAACCGCCCCATTTTATGCAGGTGTTTCTTGACGGCCATGTGTCCCGTGAAGAGACCTGTTATGTTTCTGAGCTGTCCTCTGCTAAGATTTAGCAGCTCCACAGCTCTCTTTGAACTGTGTTCCTCAATTTTTGACTTCCCATGTCTGAGTCCTGGACAGTCTGCCCAGTACACCTTGTATTGGTTTCTGACCCAGGACTAAATAGCTCCCCTGGCAGTGCTCTTTGTCACGCCCAGAGCCGGTTCTGGCCCCATAAATGGTTCTGCTGACCCTCTCTTCGCGAGACTGTCAGCTTTTTCATTGCCTTTGACCTACGAGTGACTCGGCACCCAGATGAGGGTGATCTGATTCTGCCCAGCCAGGTCGCTCGTCTTGTCTCGGCACTCACTTATCAGCCAAGAATTTACCCGTGGGCTACTTAGGGCTTTAAGTGCTGCCTGGCTATCTGTGGCTATAGGGATCCGCTTGTTGGTGTAGTCCCTCCTCTTGTTGTACATTTCGGCCTGAAAGACCGTTGCATGGGCTCCGAGGGAAATACTATGACATCCTCGGTCCTTCCGAATAAACACCTGCCCCCGTCCCACGCTGCCCGCCGGATCCGTCCGTGAACCAGACGATCGCGTACCGTGGTATGCCCAACGTCTCCTCCCGCTAGGCCTCGTGGTTGGGGATTTCCACTGTAAAGTTGTTTTCCCTGCAGATTCGCGGGCTCGCAAAGTCTGACCTCATTTCAAGCATGGGCTCCTTCACGATCTCCTGAATTTTACTGTGGTCCCTGAAGCCTGGGTTGATCTTGAGTCTACCATTGCAGGCTAGTCCTAGCCTGGCCTCCCCCATAATAAGTAAGGGGGTGGGGGTGGTCGGGGGCTAGAAAAAAACATATTTTGTGCCAGATCATTTCTGTAAAAATTCACTACCATAACTCACTTGCTGCGTCCAGACTTTTTTCTAATGGGACCCGATTAAAATTTTTAATGCCGTATCATCTCTTCTAAAATACCAAAAATATATTTTAGTATTGAACAAAATCTTAGTTGTCATAGCAACGAAGTTGTTTGCGCTAGGCGAAAATGAATCTCGCCAGTTGCAAAACATTTGTCGAAAAACTTTTATAATACCATTTTTTTTCTAAATAACGAATACCTCAGGAAATACAAGCACCTTTCCTTACTTTTCACTTACCCCGTATTTTACTGTAAAACCCTGTCGCCTGAAGAATATTTATTCTTTAATCTTATTCCATTTAGATAACCTTCCTCTGCGGCGCTCGATGGTGGTCACAAAAAAATAAATTATATTATTTCCTTTCTGTACATTTTAACGGCGTCCAAATTTATGGGTTTCCTGTTTTATATTCCACGCCATATTTTATAGGGTTTTTGTATATGAAAAAACCATAATTTATATCTTTTTTATTATTAATTTAAGATTGCCTTATTATTTAAGGAATGGCCGGCCTAGAAATTGTATAATTGTATAGAAGAATAACTTTTTTTATTTATCAAATAATTTTAGTGGTGCCGGCATCTTTTTTATGTAACCACTTATTGTGCCATATCCAGAAATGTTTTTTCTTTCTTGGATAATTTATTATCAGTGTAAAGAAGGGTCCATTAAGGGTATATCCGGAGTGGAAGGTAACGCTAAGACTCTGGAATGGAAGGGACAAACTGATTGTAAGCACTTCTAATCCCGGCACGTCAGCAGATGCTCTGGAACAGGAATAACACGAAAAGGATACTTAGCCTTGTCGTCTCCATCTTCACAGGCCAACTTTAACGTAAAATAAACCGGGACATGATGTTACTTTGGTGTCTACGTGAATTTTATTAGGTCTCAGGTAGCCAAAACGTGATGTATTAACTAAAGCCTTATAGACTGAGTTTGCGTTAAAAAAAATACATTTATGTATAGAATTGTGGCTCCCACTAATGAGAAGATCACGACTTTTGAATTAAAAAAAAGTCTTTACATGAGCGCGAAATAGGGCCTCTAGAGCACATAGCAGGGGCCAGTTTCAACTTTTATATGTTTATATACATGGTGTTAATTAAGTAAGCAGACAAACTTCAAGAAATGAAATTTTCCTAATTCTAAAGCAAAGAGTTTCCATAAATATAGGTTCTAACCGCCTCGTTTCGAAAATACAGGGTGATTCAATTTAGATGATTATAGTACAACGGTGTTTAAGTGAATTTTCTTTAAAAAAATTCACTAATGAGATCCCGACTTTTCCAATTTAGAAACATTTCTTCAAATGAGCGCTAAGTAGGCCCTCTAGAACTCACATCCAGCGTCAGTTTCAATTTTAATATATATATATATATATATATATATATATATATATATATATATATATATATATATATATATATATATGTATGTATGTATGTATGTATGTATGTATCACATCGATAACTCAGAAAATAATGGGCCGATTTTGATCAAATTTTCTGAGTGCCTTCCTTTTGCAAGTGGCTCGGATAAGTTAGTTATCCAGGAAAATCGGCCCAAGTTTTCCCGAAATATTTTGTGTTTTCTTTAGGAAAACATTTAATATCCGGAAAGAACAACTTGCTGCGTCCAGGCTTTTAGTGAATTTTCTTTAAAAAAATTCACTAATGAGGGGATCCAGACTTTTGAATTTTGAAAAAAAATTCTATTAATTTGCGCTACTTACTTAGATCTAATACGGTCTATGGAAAGAAAATGTTTCAAGAAGAATGTTTTGCAAACCCTGAAGTCTTAGTTTCATTTTACTAAAATATTTCCAGAAAATTCATTTCAAATAGACCCTTTCTCTGATGCTTGGCAGTAGCCTTAGCTATAGAATTTATCGTTTAATGGCATATAATTTTTGTCGAATTTTCGTAAAAAATCAATAACGGTCAATATATCCGTTATTATACGATATAAAAAAAAGTTTTATACATTAATTATAGGGTGTCTTGAGCTACATCTTAAAAAAATATTTCTACAATCACAGGCTGGCATATGAGTCGTTGGTGATACAAATGTTCTTTTTTTCAATCAAACACGCTTTATGTTATTGAATTTTTACATTTTCCATCGAAATATAATGCATGTTTGTAAGAAAAGAAATTATGGACGCAGCAAGTGCGTTATGGTAGCGAATTTTCATCAAATGCTTCATATTTGAATAGCTGAATTTGCTATCAACCTATAAGGTTGACCAAGAAACGAGTTTTTTCCGGAACACTTTAAGTTTACTTTTGGAAATTTTTGTACATTTTCAAACAATAAAGTTATTTTGATGAAACATGGCACATTGTTTTTACTATATAGGTTATACTGGTAACCAAATTTGATGATTCTTTTCTTAAAAAAAAACACACATATTTACTATTAAAACATTTTAATGAAAATTCACTACCATAACGCACTTGCTGCATCCAAGCTTTTTATTGTTTGGAAAAGTACCAACTTATTCCTAAAATGAACTTAAAATGTTTATGTTAATTTTTCGAACGTCCGAAAACATTTTTGTCACTAACCTATTAAACATTTGTATATTACATTATTATGCCGTTCACTTCTAAAACAGAAAATACAGGATGTTCCATTTGTGACAATTGAGTTACGGCAGTTTGACCTTTTTAAATTCAGTCATTATTTCAGAGCGGCCTGTATACGGCATTTCAATTTGTCGACGAATAATATAAACGAAGACCTCTCTGAATGCGTCAGTTTTATGGGATTCTGTTATCTATTGGTTACAACGCCGTATCATAATTTTTGGGCCAAAAATGTGAAAAGTGGCAAACAGTTGAAATTACTTAAAAATGATGATCGCTATCAAACTGTTTTCCCTACAAACATTAATTATAATTCGATGAAAAATGAAAAAATGCAATGATATAGGGGGTGTTCGAAAAAAAGAAAATTTGTATCACCACCGACTTATGGGCCATCCTGTGATTGTCGAAATAATTTTATAAGATGCAGCTTAAAGTACCATATAATTACTGTATACAATTTTTCTCGTATCTTGTATAATAATTGCGCTTTATCGTAGAAATGTATCACCCTGTATATATGTAAACAGATCAAAACTGAAACAAACCCCGGATATGGGTTCTAGTGGGGGCTAGTTCGTACTCATTTGAAAAAATCTTTTCAAAATACCAAAGTTGCATTCTTATTATCGAATATTTCCTAGCAAAATTCGCAAAGATTTACGGACTACTAAACTATAAACTCTATAACTAAAACCACTGCAAAAACATCAGAGAAATTGTCTGTTTGAAATTAATCTTCTGGAAATGTTTTAGTAAAATGAAGGACAATGTCTGTTGAAGCTGAACCTTAAGGGTTTGTAAAACACTCTTCTTGCAACATTTTCCTTAGGTAACCCTCATTATTTTTAGGTTCTTTACCTAAAGCTTGCCAGTTTTGACATTTCAAATTGCGACTTTGTCGTTTTAAGAGGAGAACCACAAAAATATTTTCTTTAAAAGTCTATAACTTATTTTCCCTTTAACGTACAGGTCAAAATTTTGTGTGTAGTTTACCTTTTATAATATAAACCTGCGTATCAAATTTAGTTGCCCTGGCTTTGTTATTTCCTGAGATATAAAAATTTTACGAAAGAAAACTAAACATTTTCCAGGAAAAACTGGGTCGATTTTCTTGGCTAACAAACATATCCGAGCCACTTTCAAAGGGAACGTGCTGACCAAATTTGAACAAAATTGGCCCCTAATTTTTTGTGTTATCGGTGTGATATATATATATATATATATATATATATATATATATATATATATATATATATATATATATATATATATATATATATATATATATATATATATATATATATATATATATATATATATATATATATATAGATAAAATTTGAAACTGACCCCGAAAGTAGATAATGGGCCACCTGGGTCGGCTCCGCGCCGAGCATTCTGATTGGTCGTGCCGTCAGAGGAGTGGGGGGGTAGGTTCCGCCCCCTTTTGATTCGCTCATGCGTGCGCCGCCGCCGGGCCCGACCCTAAGGAGGTTTAAAGCCGCCACCAAGGTCCTTGATCACCCCACGCCCCGAGGTTGTATGGTCCTGAGATGATGGTCCTTAGTCCTTAGTTCTTTGGTCCTTTGGTCCTTTTCGTTCTTTTGGTCCTTTCGGCAATTTATCCTTCCGTTCTTTCGTCCTTTCGTCCTTACCTCCTTTCGTCCTTTCGTCCTTTCATCCTTTCGTCCTTTCGTCCTTTCGTCCTTTAGTCCTTTCGTCCTTTCGTCCTTTCGTCCTTTGGTTCTCTGTTAGGTATTTGTTGTTGTCATGCGCTATAATTTGGCGGGAAATTAGAGTTTTATCAAAAATTTGTGTGAGTAGAGTACGTCAGCTGTACATTCATTAAATTAATTATCACATTAATTATTATTATAAGATCCTGGACACTCTATTGAAATACATGTAAATTTTGTAGTCTAGTATTGACAATCAAGTCTATCTCTGGACATTTAACTCAACCCTGGACATAATTATAACGGTGTTGAAATGCAAATAGATTGAATTATTTTGCGGGAAGTCAAGTATGGACAAGGTATTATTAATAATAATAAAACAGTGGTAAAATATGAAAATAGAATATATTTACTCATGTGTACACTGCAACAAGTTAACTAATTTCTAAATTGTCCCCCTTTACAATTATTTAGACCCAGTTCCATTAACTGTGTGATCAGCTATTTCTTTTGAACTGGTTTTCTCTGTACGCCTTTCTGATTGGAATTCCTTTTTCTGTTTGGTAAAACAGTCTTCTCTTTTCATTAGCTTCTTGTATTCTACGAATACCCAAAGCTCCTCTGTCGCAATGGCAAGTCTCTTTATTGTGCAATTATTTTACTGATGCGTAAACTGATACTCCTTTTGATGATAAACATGATATTTCATCTCTTGCAGAAGCACACGTTCTTCCTCTGCAATGGTATTCGTGGAACGCCGCATTCGCACTATTCTAGGCGAATTTACTGCGATTCTTGGCTGCATGGCAGAGGAAGAACATGTGGTTCTGTAAGAAAGGAAATTTCATGTTTAGCATCAAAAGGAGTTGAAAACGTATCAGTTTATGCATCAGTAAAAGAGTTGCACAATAAATAGACTTGCCAGTGCGACAGAGGAGCTTCCCGATATAGACTTGACTGTCCATACTAGACTACAAAATTTACATGTATTTGAATGGAGTGTCCAGGACCCTATATACCAAAGAACCAAAGGACCTAATGGCGTAAGAACCTAACTAGCTAAAGATGTAAAGGCCTAATGACGTCAGGACCAAAGGACCGAAGGACTAAGGACTAATGAGGCCAAAGGACCCTGGGTCCAACAACCTCTGGGCGTGGGGTGATCAAGTACCTTGGTGGCGGCTTTCAGCCCCCTTAGGGTTAGTTCTACGGCCTTAGGGGTTGAGGCACAACGACCTTGGGGAGCGGAGGTCGCACGGCGGGCCCGGCGGCGTCCGAACACGCATCAAAAGGGGGTGGAGCCTATCCCTCTTCTAACGGCCCGGCCAATCAGAACGCTCGGTAAATCCGACCCAGGTGGCCCGCTATCTACTCCCGGATATATATTCTCGGAGGCCCGGTTTGCACTCATTTGAAGAAATATTTTTTTAATTCAAAAGTCGCGAACTCCTCGTTAGTGAATTTTTTAAAGAAAATTCACTAATAAGCAAATTGAAGGACTGCATGCTCAATGTTATTGCAGCGAAAAACACAGTTAAAAAGGCGACACCCAGAATAAAATATATGCTATTCATAATTGAGGTACCTAGATAACGAAGACAACAGTTCTGCTAACTGTAAATGGCTACCAACGGTGGTAGAATTAAGAAACTCTATGGGATGAGAGAGATAGCGTTCACTATGGCATGAATGGAAATGTCTATGAGAGACAATAGAGGAAAGATTATTAGTGTAACGAGTTAAATAGATTAATGTAACGTTACTAACGTTACAGGGATAACGGTCATCTTTTGTAGGGTTTGGGGCATTTTAGTGATGAAAGTTGCTTGGAAATCAACACGAAGAAATTGCAGATCCTTTTTATTTTTTGATAAATGTTCTATGAAAATTCGCTATTAAAATGCACTTGTTGCGTCTAGACTTTTTGAAGATAATTAAGTTTAGCGTTTATTTACATGCAAATCAGGTTTGGTATTACTGTATATACATGAGATAATCGAGAGTGCTTAGTTGGGCGTAAGATGTATCTAATTGGATACGCATAATGAATATGATCATATGTCCCTGCACTAGACTTCCCAATTTAGAAGCTGGAAGAAAAGACATACTTTGGATGAAAGTCTCCCTCAGGGCTGCAACTAAATCCATCTGTTGCATTTACCGGTCACCTTCTGACAACAACTTTGTCCAGCTCTTAGACTACCTTTTTGAAAAACCGACCATCTGATTTCTGAATATCCTTCCTTCGAGGTCACTATTCTTGGTGACTTTAATGTCCATAATAACGAATGGCTAGAATCTTCAAAAACAGATCCACAAGGTAGAGCAGCGGAGACCTCAGCAATTCTTAGCCAATATGGTTCAGCAACCTACTTACTTTCCTCCCATCCCAACAGCTCAAATCCCTTGGATCTCCTTCTTACTACAAAATCTGAATGCTAAAAGACATCAGTCACCACCCCATTTGGTCGCTTAGACCACGGCATGGTCACTACTTCCTGCGCAATGCAACCCGAGGTCACACAGTCATCACACCCACGTATCATTTGGCACTACAACTCCGCGAGCTGGGACAAAATGCGGGATTACTTTTCCTTATTTCCATGGGCGTCTGTCTGCTTCTCTCACCCTGACCCCTCTGATATCTCACAAAATGTCACCAAAATTATACAAGCTGGCATGGAATTATTTATTCCACGTACACAGAAAACCTCTTCATCCACTCAAAAGCCCTGGTTCTCTAAATCATGTGACAAGCCCAGACTTGAAAAGGTCAAAGCTCACAAAAGGCCTATACACAATCCCAGTTAAAAAAACCGTCAAGCATTTAACGACGCAAGAAACCGCTATGTCTGCATTCTTTCTGAGGCAAAAAACTCGTGTAATAACCACTTTGAAAACAAAGTCCTCTCAAGCTCCAACGGCAGCAAACCCTTCTGGACTCTTGCTAAATATATTTGGAATAATTTGATCCCCTTAAACAAGAGCAAGTTCCCACCTCATGTTTGAGGGGATGAAATTGTTTCTACCACCCTGCGCAAGGCGGAACTTTTTGACTAGTTGATCGCCTGCAATTCTACTCTCAACCCACCTCCAAATGTTCAACAACCAACAGTCCCCAATGTCGCGCATAAAATAACGGATATCATTTTCACAGCTAAAAAGGTACAAAGGTGCTCTTTTCTCTTAATACCAGGAGAGCCTCTAGCCTTGACGAGATCCCAGCAATTGTTCTCAAAAAATGCGCACCAGGACTTGCTCCTGTCCTGACTAGTCTGTTTCGGACATCTTACGATAGAGGCATATTCCCTGGCAACTGGAAAACTTCTCGAGTACAATCCGTCCCCAAGAAAGTATCCAAAGCGCTTCCTAGCAACTACAGACCTATTTCGCTCTTTTCAGTCGTCTCTAAAGTGATGGAAAAGTATATAAACACCGAATCCACGACAGGCAGTATGGATTTCGTCAGCGTAGATCAACTGCCGACCTCCATTCCTTTGTCACCCATTCTTGGAACAAGTATATGGGACTACACGGTGAATCTCAGATTGTCGCTCTAGACATATCGCAAGCATTCGACCAGGTTTGGCACACAGCGCTGGTTAATAAACTTCCGGCCTATGGCCTACCACCAAGACTCTGTACCTGGACAGCAAAGTTCCTCTCCAACCGGAGCATTTTTGTTGTCGTGGATGGCTATTCCTCTAAACTGTATCCAATTATTGCAGAAGTCCCTCAAGTTTCTGTTTTAGCCCCTACTTTGCTTCTTCTCCGCATCAATGACCTAAGTTTTACCTAAAAGTTGCCAATTTTGACATTTCAAAGCAAAAATGTTTTCTTTAAAAGTCTATAACTTTTTTTCCTATTAACTTACAGGTCAAAATTTGGTGCGTAGTTTACCCTTTATAATGTAAACCTGCGTGCTAAATTTAGTTGCCCTTACTTTGTTATTTCCTGTGATATGAAAATTTTCTGGGAAAAACACGGCCGATTTTCCTGGCTAACAAACATATCCAACCCACTTGCAAAAGGAAAGGAATGACCAAATTTGAACACAATTGGCTTATTATTTTTTCAGTTATCGGTGTGACATACATACATACATACATATATATATATATATATATATATATATATATATATATATATATATATATATATATATATATATATATATATATATAAACAAATAAAAATTGAAACTAACCCCGTATATGTATTCTAGGGGGCCCAGTTTGCACTCATTTGAAGAAATTTTTTTGTAAAACTCAAAAGTCTCGATCTCCTCGTTAGTAAATTTTTTAAGAAAATTCTTTAATAATAAGCAAATTAAAGTTATACATAAGATATATTTACCATAAAGCAAAATGTTAATTCAGCGAAAAACACAGTTGAAAAGGGGCACACAGAATGAAATATCTGCTATTTGTAACTGAAGTATCTTGATAAAGAAGACAAGAGTTCTGATAACTGTAAACGGCTACCAACGGTGGTAGAACTAAGAAAATCTAATGCATGAAAGAGATAGCGTTCACTATGACACTGTGAATATTTATGACAGACAATAGAGGAAAGTATTATTAGTGTAACGAGTTAAATTGATGTAAGGTTACGAACGTTACAGGGATAACGGTTATCTTTTGTAGGGTTTGGGGCATTTTAGCGAGCTGCTTGGAAATCAACATGAAGACATTGCAGATCCTTTTTAATTTTTGATAAATGTTCTATGAAAATTCGCTATTATAATGCGCTTTTTGCGTCCAGACTTTTTGAAGATAATTAAGTTTAGCGTTTATTTACATGCAAATCAGGTTTGGTATTACTGTATATACATGAGATAATCGAGAGTGCTTAGTTGGGCGTAAGATGTATCTAATTGGATACGCATAATGAATATGATCATATGTCCCTAACCAGCATGCAACATGGGCCTAATCTGTCTAATAACATGAACTAATTCAGATTGTAACAATAATTGCAATACCTCCGTATAATTTGGTTTGGATTATGTATAACTAGATCGAGCTTTGTGTGGTATTAGACACATATCGGGTGCCACATTATATTTTGACCCTTTATAAACTTATATAGCTTTTGAATTAATTGATCTAAAGAAATGGTGTTTTTGCCAGTCTTCTTCTGATTTTTCTAAGTTTGTTTCAGGGTATCTGTCTTTTTAGCGAATTTTTTGTGAAACGAAAAATTCACTAATGAGGAGATATCTATATATATATATATATATATATATATATATATATATATATATATATATATATATATATATATATATATATATATATATATATATATATATATATATATCGTATCGATAACTCAGAAAATAATAGAGACCGATCTCGATGAAATTTGTTATATAGCTTAGTTTTGCAAGTGGCTTGGATAAGTTCGTTAGCTAGAAAAATCGGATGAGTTTTCCTGAGAAAATTTTAGGTTTCCTTTCGGAAAATTTTTGTATCCAAAAATAACAGTGATGACACCCAAATTTGGTACATACATTTCTACTATCAAGCTTACCCTACATGCCGAAATTCAGATCTCTAAGTTAAAAGAAAAAAAGTTATAGGCATTTTAAGATGAAAAAAACAAAATATTTTGTGTGACTAACAAAATCAATTGAATATTACATACAACTGTTAAGTTTTCTTGACGCAAAAAGATCAAGAAGTACCAGAAAAAATATTTTGAAAATTTTATCATTTTTCTTCTTAAAACGTCGCGATTTGAAATGTCAAAATTTACAATTTTTCAGACAACGAATTTGAAACAAATACAGATTATGTGGAAGATATGTTGTACTAAGTGTGTTTTACAAAGCATTAAGCTTCAGCTTTCAACCATCGTTGTCCCTCATTTTTCTTAAATATTTTCGGAAAATCCACTTCAAATAGACCCTCTTACTAATGCTTCGGCAGTAGTTTCAGCTATAGAGATTATGGTTTAATAGTCTATATTTTCGCAAATTTTCGTAGAAAATATTCGTTATTGAGAGGACCGCGACTTATGAATTTCAAAAAGATGTCTTCAAATGCGCGCGAACTAGAACCACTAAAATCCATATACGGGGTCAGTTACAGTTTTTTCTGTTTACACATATACATGGTCACGCACTTCTACGGTAAAGCTCAATATATCCATTATTATACAAGATATGAGAAAAAAGTATATACGTTAATTATAGGGTGTCTCGAGCTGCATCTTATAAACCTATTTTGACAATCACAAGGTGGCCCATAAGTTGTTGGTGATACACAGTTTCTTTTTTTCATAAAACACCCCCTTATGTTATTGCATTTTTGTGTTTTCCATCGAATTATAATGCATGTTTCTAAGAAAAAAAATTGATATCGTTCATCGTTTGTGAGTTATTTAATGCTTTGCAACTTTTCACGTTTTTGGCATATATTTCAATCAATATCACATATGTTTATCAATAGATAGCGGAGCCCCATGGAAATGACGTATTTAGAGAGCTTTTTGTCTTTTATTCGTGAAAAAAATCTAGGTGCGGTATACAGGCACTCTGAAATAGTGGCTGAATTTTAAAAGTTTTCACAGAAATCTTTTGTGTTCCTGTAGAAATTATTTTTGTAAGATTTTTGTGATATGTTGGTAATTAATAATAAATGTTTAGTAAGTTATTGTAAAAAAAGTTTTTTGTGAAAAATGTAATTTAGTCTTACATTACTGAAGGCAATTTCTGTAAAAAAATGGTGATTTTTTGTAAAAGAAATTTTTGCAAATTTTCATATTTTTTTTCAAATTTCGGTCCTAAAGCTGTTCTTGAATAATTATATCTTGGCAGGTGTGTAAATAGCTTCAAGAGGTTCGTTGGGCAGGGAAATCGGACCAGTTTTTCTGGAAATTTTTAAGTTTATTTTCGGAAAATTTTTGTACTTTTTGAAACAACAAAGTTATTTTAATGAAATATGGTACATTGTCAGTACTATATAGGCTATACTGCCAACCAAATGTCCCTATTTTAAAAACAAGACATATTTGACATTAAAAACATTTTAATAAAATTCGATACCATAACGCACTTACTGCGTCCAGACTTTTATACTCACTTCCAGTTTAACCTGAAATGGCAAAACGTATTTTTAAGGATAGGGCAACATCTTAAGTGGAACACCCTGTATATTTATTCACAGTTTAAAAGCCCAATATTTCCCCTTTCTAAAAATGTCATACTTGTTACAGTTATTATACAGAGTGGTGGCTTTACAAGCCTTTAAAATATATATTGCGTTTTATCTGAAATCTACGAAAAAAGGAATGTTTCTAAAGTTTTAGTCAGAAAAGTTTCAAGTTTTATAACGAGACATTTTTTCAAGTTTGTAAAAGTAATGTAAAAATCCTTTTAGGATGTCGCGCCCGCTACAGGCAGTGTTATGAATTAAATATCCATTAACTTTTTTCTCAGCCCTCGTGTACATTTTTGAACATAGATGTGTAATTATTTAAAATGGTTTAAGTCAACCGTTGGGGAGATATTTTGCATTTAAATTAGTATTTCGGATATATTTTTGCATTTTCAATCGAAATATAATGCAACTGCGTTATGATAGCGAATTTTAATTAAATACTTGAAATCTGAATAGCTGCAATTTGACCCGCATCATCTAAAAATTATTTCGACAATAACAGCTAGCCCATAAGGCGCTAGCGATACAAATTTTCTTTTTTAAATCGAAAACCACTTATTTTATTGGATTTTTGCATTTTCCATCGGATTGGAATGCATGTTTGTTTTCGAGGTATTTCAATTGTTTTGCAACTTTTCACGTTCTTGGCACAAAGCAAAAATTGTGCTACGCCATTTTACCAACAAAAATCGGACTCCAATGCAAATGACGCATTTAGAGAGGTTTTCGTTTATATTATTTGATGAAAAAATTGAGATGCCATGCACATGGCGCTCTAAAATAGTGACTGACTTAAGAAAAACCAAACTGTCGTAACTCAATTGTTTCAAATAGTACGGTCTACATTTTGTGTTTCAGAAGTGAAGGGCATAATAGCAAATGTTTAGTAGTCTTTTTTAATGTTTTCAGATTTTCGTAAAGAAATTATAAATTTTTATGCAAAAACTTTTTGTGAGTTTTGTTGAAAAGCTTATTTGATGAAATATTATTTATACTATATAGGTTATACTGGACCGAAATTTGATGCCCGCTCACATTTAAAAACTCTAGACGCGGAAAGTGCGTTATGGTAGCGAATTTTCTTTAAAATATTTCTAATAGCAAATGTCTTTCTTTGATGAAAGCAGGCATCAAACTTGGTTGCCTATATAGTAGAAACAATGTACCATATGTCATCGAAATAACTTTATTGTAACAAAATATATAAACATTTTTAAAAAGTCTGGATGCAGCAAGTGTGTTATGGAAGTGAATTTCCATAAAAATGATTTTAATAGCAAATGCGAGCAGGCATCAATCTGATTACCGGTATAGCCTATGTAGTAGAAACAATGTACTATATTTTATCAAAATTACTTATGGTTTGAATATATACAAAAAAAAAATTCGAAAATAAACTTAAATGTTGGTTTCCTAACCAACAAAGTTTACGTTAATAGCAAATTGAGTTATTGAACTTCGAGGGATTTAATGAAAATTCGGTAAATTTGCAGATTAGCTCCTGAACGCTAGGACCCCACCTGGATGCACAAACCACAAAAAAATTCTTGTTCACACCCCCCAAGGAAGTTACGGGACTGGGAGTGAATAGGGGTGCTGGGCTGGGTAGGTAGTAAAAAGGAAATATGAGCAGAAAATGTGACTAAAACTGCTTGAAAGCTGTCTATTTGGCCTAGGCAGGTTTCTGAAAACAGTGTTTTGAAAAGCGTTCGGGAGCTAAACTGCAAATTTACCGAAAATTCGCTATCAAAACGCACTTACTGCGTCCTGATTTTTTCTTACAAACGCATCATATTTCGATAAAAAATGCAAAAATGCATTATCGAATTTGTTCTACGAAAATTAGCTAAAAAAATTATAGACCGTTAAACCATAAACTTCACTGAACCTACAGCGAAAGCATCAACTAAACTAAACCGACAGCCAAAGCATCAGAGAAAGGGTCTACTTGAAATGAATATTCTGTAAATATTTTAGTAAAATGAAGGGCAATGATGGTTGAATCTGAAACTTAAGGCTTTGCAGAACACTCTTTTTGCAACA
Source organism: Tillus elongatus (assembly GCA_964006375.1). Classification (NCBI taxonomy): domain Eukaryota; kingdom Metazoa; phylum Arthropoda; class Insecta; order Coleoptera; family Cleridae; genus Tillus; species Tillus elongatus. Next base: position 17,073,037 of record OZ023262.1, read on the forward strand.
TTTTCTATTCACAATCGGTATCTGTTTCACGTTATTGCCTAAACATTGGAAATTTTGACGTTTAAAATTGTGAGTTTGACGTTTTGAGGAAAACTCAAAAATTTATTTCTTTAACTGCCCATAACTTCTTTGTCATGTTCACCAAATTTGGTTTTTGGATTTGAATTTTTTTAGAAAGAAAATACAAAATTTTCCGGGAAAACCTGGTCTGATTTTCCTAGCTAACGAACTTATCCAAGCCACTTGCAAAAGGAAGGTACTCACCAAATTTGATCAAGATCGGTCCATTATTTATTATTTGAGTTATATATATATATATATATATATATATATATATATATATATATATATATATATATATATATTTCCGACCACTTGCAAAAGGAAGGTACTCACCAAATTTGATCAAGATCGGTCCATTATTTATTATTTGAGTTATATATATATATATATATATATATATATATATATATATATATATATATATATATATATATATATATTTCCGACCGATAACTTAAAAAATAATGGACCGATCTTGATAAAATTTGGTGAGTACCTTCCTTTTGCAAGTGGCTTGGCTAAACACAGATCTCCTCATTAGCGAATTAAAAAAAATCGCTAAAAAAGACATATTTGCTATTAAAAACATTTTAATGGAAATTCACTTCCATAACGCACTTGCTGCCTCCAGATGTTTTTATAAATATGCACAGTAATTGAGATACTGTATTTAATCGATTTGGCTGGTTGAAACTGTAGATTATAATAAATGCTTTTAATAAATCACTCTGTATACAGTTACCAGTTTATAAATTTACTTAGGAATGCTTTTAAATGTTGTCGAGAGCTTTTCCCTTACTCTAAGTTCATTCGTAACTGACTTTCTACGTTACTCAATTTGATTCAATTAAGTTCAGGGTGACTAGGAAACATTATCGCAAACCATTAATCTCTTTTACTTGCAACCGCACACTAGGCGAGTTTAAAAATGGACTCCCCACAGACCCATTCACACCCGAACGATCCATCTTCACATCCTTATACAGTACAAGACAACTTAAACTTCACTTAACACTATCGTATAGTTGTTTAACGGTGCCAGTTGTCATGCCCGGCTCGTTTTCTATGGTCCTTGTAAACCTACGCTCCATTCAATATAATATCAGACAAGATGTGGGGATGGTTCTATTTCTCCACGTCAATATCATTTCATACATGCGACTCTCAACCCACCTGTACCTGTACATGCTGTTGTTGTGCATCGATGTGGTAAAATACAGCATGAAAGACGGCTATAATAAGTAAGTTACTCCTTCATACCAGTTATTGTTTACCCCCTGACATCTCTAGTCATTCATAAAATAGTTTTATCAAGTTTCCATACCAGGTAGTTTCTTTGAAAGTCACCTTAGTAAGTGAGAGCACGCTTAGGTTCGAAGGACTATTGATTTAATTTGTTGGATTAATTCGTATTTAACCGATGTCATAGGTACATTGATTTTCACAGACACAGTGTTTTGAACGCTCCACCAAAGCATTAAAAAAGTTCGGGACGCAGCAAATGCGTTATGGTAGCGAATTTTAGTAACAATGTTTTTAATGTAAAATATGTATTGTTTTTACAAGAAGGACATTTGGTTGATCGTATAATCTATATAGTAGTAACAATGTACCATATTTTATTAAAATAGCTTTGTTGCTTAAAAAAACTACAAACATTTTCCGAAAATAAACTCAAAATGTTCCAGAAAAACGTCCGATTTTCCTGGCCAACGAACCTCTTTAAGCTATTAGACACCTGACAAGATATAATTATTCACAAACAACTATAGGACCAACACCACTAATCTCAACCTGACAACTTAATACAAAACAAGGACATAAGACAACTAGCTTGTTTACTTTCCATACCGTAATACCAAATACTATATAATACCAAATACTATATAATTCTATAGTATTTGATAATACACTTTAGATTAACATAGTTCACTAGTACCTTAAAATGTTCATAAAAATTGGTTGTTCACCCTATAATTATTTACAAACTGTTTATCTGTTATAATGTATCTTTAAACATCATTAGCACATTTTTCGTGAAACGAAAAATTCACTAATGAGGAGATCTGCTTTTATATATATAACCGATAACCCAAAAAATAATTGGCCGATTTTGATAAAATTTGGTAGGTAACTTCCTTTTCTAAGTGGCTTGGGTAAATTCGGTAGTCAGGAAAATTTGACTAGTTTTTCCGGGAATATTTTGGGTTCTTTCGGAAAAACTTTGTATCTTCGAAGATAACAAATCTAATTTTCCGCATACGTTTATCCTGTCAAACTTACCCTACATGTCGAAATTCAGATCTCTACGTTAAAAGAAAACAAAGTTATGCCATTAAAAAAAAAATTATCATAATTTCTTTTACATGAATTGCCTTCAGTAATGTTACACTAAATTATATTTATATTTACAACTGTTTTTATACAATAACTTACTAAACATTTATTATTCGTTACCAACATATCACAAAAATCTTACAAAAAAGGATTTCTACGTAGACACTAAAAACATTTCAGCCAAAACTTTTCAAATTCAGCCACTATTTGAAAGTGCCTGTATGCGGCAGCTTGATTTTTTCGACGAGTAATACAAAGAAAAAGATCTCGGAATGCGTCATTTCTATGGAACTATTTATTGATAAAAACGCCCTATCACAATTTGTGATATGGGTTTGAAATATAGGCCAAAAACGTGAAAAGTTGCAAACAATTGAAATAACTCAAAAACGATGAACGATATCATTTTTTTCCCTTACAGACATGCATTATAATTTGATGGAAAACACAAAAATGCAACAACATAAGGGGTGTTCTATTAAAAAAATAAAGTGTGTATCACCAACGACTTATGGGCCAGCCTGTAATTGTCAAAATAGGTTGCTAAAATACAGCTCGAGACACCCTATAATTAACATATATACTTTTTCCTCATATATTGTATAATAACGGATATATTGAGCTTTGCCCTAGAAATACGTCACCCTGTATATGTGTAAACAGACAAAAACTGAAACTGACCCCGTATATGGGTTTTAGGGGTTCTAGTTCGCGCTCATTTGAAGAAACCTTTTTCAAATTCGCGCTCTTCTTAATAACAAATTTTTTTAACGAAAGTTTGCTAAAATATAGACTATCAAACCATAAACTCTATAGCGGAAACTACTGCCGAAGCATCAGAAAGAGGGTCTATTTGAAATGGATTTCCCGAAAATATCTTAGTAAAATGAAGGACAGTGCTGGTTGAAGTTGAAACTTAACGCAATGTGAAACACACTTATTAAGAGATTTTTTTGACATAATCCGTATTTGCTTTAAATTCGTCGTCTGAAAATTGCAAATTTTGACGTTTCAAATTGCGACTTTGACGTTTCAAGAAGAAAAATTATAAAATTTTAAAAATATTTTTTCTGCTATTTCTTGACACTTTTACAGCAAAAAAACTTAACCATTGTATGTAATATTCAATTGGTTTTGTTAATCACACAAAATATTTTGTTATTTTTCTTTCCTCTGATCACCAGTGGTACCCTTTTTTTCTTTCTTTAAATGCCTATAACTTGTTTTTGTTTCAACTTAGAGATCTGAATTTTGGTGTGTAGGGTAAGTTTGATAGAAACGTATATGTCAAATTTGGTTGTGAAAGCTCTGTTATTTTCGGAGATACAAAAATTTTCCGAAAGAAAACCCAAAATTTTCCCTAAAAAAAATTGTCCGATTTTCCTGGATAACGAATCTATCCAAGCCACTTGTAAAAGAAAATTTCATCAAAATCGGCCTATTATTTTTTGAGTTATTGGTGTGATACTGCAAAAAGTTATTAAAACTTGTTTAGAATTAAAATTTATGAAAGGCTATCAATTTTCAGCCAGATCAGTCTACTTTGAATTTTTAAGTAAATTATTAACATTTTTAGTGAATTTTCTTTAAAAAAATTCACTAATGAGGAGATCCCGACTTTTAAATTTTGAAAAAATTTCTTCAAATGAGCGCTAATTAGGCCCCCCAGAAAACATATCCGGGGTCAGCTTCAATTTTTATATGTTTATATATATATATATATATATATATATATATATATATATATATATATATATATATATATATATATATATATATATATATATATATATATGTGTGTGTGTATGTATGTATGTATCACACCGATAACTCAAAAAATAATGGGCCGATTGTGATTAAATTTGGTGAAAAAACTCCTTTTGCAAATGGGTTTGATAAGTTTGTTAGCCAGGAAAATATGCCCAGGTTTTCCCGGAAAACTTTGTGTTTTCTTTCGAATAAAATTTATATCTCCGGAATTAACAAAGAAAGGGCAAACAAATTGGTACGCAGGTTTATATCCTTATAGGTAAGTTACCTACCAAAATTTAGCTATGTAGGTTAAAAGGCAAAAAAGTTATAGGCATTTAAAGAAAAATAAATTGTGGTTTTCCTCAAAACGTCATGGTGGCGATTTAAAATGTCAAAATTGGCAACATTTAGGCAAATAACTTGAATCTAACACGGGCTATAGAAATAAAATGTCTCAAGAAGGATGTTTTACAAACCCTAAAGTCTTAGTTTCAACCGTCATTGTCCTTCATTTTACTAAAATATTTGCAGAAAATTCATTTAAAGTAAACCCTTTCTCTGATGTTTGGCAGTAGCCGTAGCTATAGAGTTTATCGTTTAATGGTATATAATTTTTGTCGAATTTTCGTAAACATCAATAAAGCTCTATATATCCGTTATTATATATTATTATATATATGAAAAAAATTTGTATATATTAATTATAGCTACATATTAACATAATATTTCTACAATCACAGGATGGCCCATAAGTCGTTGGTGATACAAATTTCCTTTTTTTTTTAATCAAACACGCCTTGTGTTGTTGCATTTTTGCATTTTCCATCGAAATATAATGCATGTTTGTAAGAAAAGAAATTATGGACGCAGCAAGTGCGTTATGGTAGCGAATTTTGAATAAATGTTTCATATTTGAACAGCTCAATTTGCTATTAACCCATAAGGTTGACCAAGAAACGTGTTTTTTCGGGAACACTTTAAGTTTACTTTTGGAAATTTCTATACATTGTCACACAATAAAGTTATTTTGATGAAACATGGCACATTGGTTTTACTATATAGGTTATACTGGTAACCAAATTTGATGCCTGCTTTCTTAAAAAACACACATATTTGTTATTAAAAACATTTTTATGAAAATTCACTACCATAACGCACTTGCTGCGTCCAGAATTTTTCCCTATCAACATGGAGCCTTTTACCTGCGGTTTTCTGAACGCAGGTGCGCAAAGTAAGTTACCATGCAATGTTAAATAATAATTTATTAGTAAAATACAAAACGCTTATTGCTAAGAAAAATCAAAACGAACAACGAAAAATAAAGAAATTATTCAAATGTGCTACCACCAACCGATACACATAACTCAGCCCGTTTAGTAAATGCTTTGTAGGCATTTTGAATATGTTAAATTGGAATACCGTCAATTGCCTATCTTAACCTCAGTTTCAACAAATCAAGATCGTTGTTTAATGGAGCCGCGTAGACTTTCTAGTTGAGATAGCCCCATAAATAAAAGTCCATTAAGGTAAGATCGGGACTTCTGGGAGTCCAAGGTATTGGCCCATATCGACCAATCCACCGCCCAGGAAATTCGCGATCTAACCATTCTTGAACGATTCCTGTTGCATGTGCTGGGTGGCCGTCATGCTGAAAGTATGCTGTTTGTCTATCTTCTAGTGACATGTTATGCTCTACGCCTAAGTTTTGGTGATGACCTGCCTAAATAAGATTCATTCAGTGGACCCTCGTTTACATCTTATGCGCACCCATTTTTTTGTTGTTGCGACGAACCCCTTGCAGCTCGCAGTTGATCCCGGAAATCCGATAAAACCACAAATTGCGCGCAAACCGTTAAAATATATTTTAAATTTCTGAGATATACTTGCATTAGCTTAAACAAAGGACGCCATAAGCCGGCCATACAAGTACCGGCCAGCCTGTCAGTTACGCCTGAACTGTTTACCGGATACTGGCGGCCTCTTGAACTGAAACTTCCATACACGTACCGGCAAGCCGTACAATCAGTTGAATCCAGGCCGTGGCAAGTATCTTTTATGGGTCGAAATTTACTTATTTTCATTTGTACTTTTAAATAATGTTCCGCAGTGATGAAGACGCTCGTGCGATTTTCGCTTTATTGGCCGTTTAGAGGCAAATAAAAACGGAGAAAAAACGTGTAGTGTGGTGCAAAAAGTGGTTGCCGATGAGAAACAAGTATTCGCACATCAATTTACTGAACGAATTAAAGGTGGCTTCAAAGGATTGGCAAAACTACCTTCGAATGGAGGCTGGCCCATAAGTCTTTGGCGATACAAATTTTCATTTTTAAATCCAACACCCCTTATTGCATCTTTACATTTTCCATCGAATTGTAATGCATGTTTGTTTTCGAGTTGGTACATTGTTTCTACTATACAGGTTACACTGGTAACCAAATTTGATGCCCGTTTTCATTAAACAAGACATATTTGCTATCAAAAACATTTTTATAAAAATTCACTACCATAACGCACTTGCTGCGTCGAGACATTTTTGACATGAGAATGCAGCTGCTAGTGCCTGGTGAACTCGCCAAATGCTTCTGTCGTGCAGTTGGGCGGTCAGGTGATCACCGGCCTGACGCATCACCCCATACACGTACCGGCTTGCCTGAACTCTCTTCAGGCCAACCGGCTGGACGATTGTATTTTCGTTCAATCACAGGCCGCCGGAACAGTAGGAACTGACACGACAGCCGGACCCCACTCACGTTCCAGCCGCCGGTTACCTATGGACTGTTCAGGCGTAACTGACAGGCGGGCCGGTACGTGTATGGCCGGCATATACACGTACCCGCAGGCTTGTCAGTTCCGCCTGAACCGTCCACAGGTAACCAGCTACTGGAAAGTGAGTGGGGTCCAGTTGTCTTCTCAGTTCCGACTGTTCCGGCGGCATGTGATCGAACGAAAATAAAATCGTCCAGCCGGCTGGCCTGAAGAGACTTTAGGAAAGCCGGTAAGTGTGTGGGGTGAGGCGTCAGGCCGGTGATCACCTGACCGCCCAACCGCGTGGTAAAACCATTGAGCGAGTTCACCAGACGCCAGCAGCTGCATTGTTATGTCAAAAAGTGTCGACAAACTCTTCCAAATGCTTGAGGTAATATGACTGTAGAAAACTTGAGGTACTCAAAACTTCTTCCAGTAACTAGGGGCCTCAGTGTTGCAGTCAGTCACTCATGGGGGGGGGGGGTATATCTCAGTTCTCAGAACAATATTTTGTTTCTCAATCAATGGAGCAATAAAAGTTGTAGGTACGTACTTTCGTCAATTCGGAAGTAGTTGTGCCAATCCTTTGAGGTCATAGTCAATTAGTTCAGCAAATTAATGTGTGAATACGTGGTTCTCATCAGCAACTACTTTTTGCAACACTCTTCACGTTTTTTCTCCGTTTTTTATTTGCCTCTAAAACGGCCAATAAAGCGAAGATCGCACGTGCATCTTCATCAATGGCGACCATTATTTAAAAACACACATGCAAATAAGTAAATTTCGACTAAAAAATACTTGCCATGGCCTGGATTCAACTGATTGTGCCGTACGGCTGGCCGGTAGGTGTGTAGAGGTTTTAGTTTAACAGGCGGCCGGTATCCGGTAAACAGTTGAGGCGTAACTGACAGGCCTGCCGGTACGTGTATGGCTGGCTTAAGTTTGCATTAGCGATGCTCTATAATCAGTGTTGCTGATTGGCGGGTAATTACCCGCATGCCGGGTAATGCTGAGCAACGGAGGACCGAAGTATACAAACGTTTCCCTTTGGGTAATTTCGGGTAATTTAAACATTTTTGATAGTCAATACTGTCTTTTTAAAAACAGGCCCTTCTATAAGGACAGTTTAGTTTTTCTGTTTTTTCAAATTTGAACCGAATCCAGCTTAGAAACTGACTTATTAGTGATGTAGGAATAAGGAAGACCAGTGAGCGAGTTCACCAGGCGCCAGGAGCTGCCAGCAGCTGAATTGTTAGGTCGAAAAAATTTGACATGTTTATCAACATTTTTTGAGAAAAATTCAGCTGCTGGTTTGGTGAACTCGTCCATTAAATAAAAGAAAACATACGACACATGATCACATGACACAATTGATTGGGCAAGTTCACTACATGTTGACATTTGTCAACAGTTTTTACAAAACAATGTAGCTACTGGCGCCCGGTGAGCCAGCCCATTGTTGATGTTTCAATGATGGACCTGGCGCTATTAAATCTTATAGATATTGATATGTCTGACGCCGATAAACTTTGGATTCACGATTTTAAATGGAAAAATGTGGCTGACGTAAAAAGGTTTCCAAATGTGAAAATAGTGATTTCATTACTTTTAATTTTACCTTTTTCGAACGCTTCAGTAGAGCGTATCTATTTAACATAAAGGCTGCGATAAACAAAATTTGTGTTCTACAAACACGTTACGTTTAATTTTAGCATCAAAAGATGATGCTGAAAAGAAAGGTGTCATTAATAGATTTATTTCGTCCAATGAAATTTTGTATGCTAAAGTTGGGAACCAGAGATTATAATATATTAAAATAATATTAGGTACTAAGTATTGAAACATGCGTCATAGTCATTTATAGTTACCTAATTATTTTTCTTAAACGTCGTTTAGAATTCTACTTTCTACTTGTTTATATTTTGAGTATACTGTTATTTTTTCTATTGGACAATCACACTATATACCTAGGGGTTACTAGAATGTTTTGTTAAGTTTTATACCAATATTTTTATATAATATAACCTTATGACTGAGGTGGTTTGAATAAATGAGATTTCTGTTTTCAGCATCTTATGGTATACAAATTTTATTCACCAAACTTACCAAGATTTCAATTTTCTCTACTATTTAGTAAGCGCTGCCAACACTCATGATTTCGGGTAATGTCGGGTAATTTTGAAACTCCGAATGGGTAATTTCCATTTTCAGCATTGGCAACACTGTCTATAATGCCAACTTTGACATACATCAAGGGGACGGTGAAGTCCCAACGGACGTTTCCAGTTCTGGTGTATAAGTCGGTTTCCCTTTTAAGCAAAAATGATGATGGCTCCTCATTGTACAAAATATTCCGGAGGCAAAATACCCCTCCATTCGGATCTCCGGTAGAGGGGTGTACAGGGGGCGCCAACATCAAGATTTAACATATCCTTTTCGAATATATGTGGCCTAAATTCTAACCTGAACTCCGTCCACCATTTCCTCCAGGCTAATAGGCCCCAACTCCTCTTCCTCACCGAAACCCAAATCAGTGCCAAAACAGCCACTAATCACCTTAATTTCCCGGGGTATGAGCTCCTTACTGCCTTTAGATTGCATGGAGGCGTGTGCGCATACGTCCGTAGCAATCTACCTTGCACGAGACTCCCCAATTTAGAAGCTGGAAGAAAAGACATACTATGGATAAAACTCTCTCTCAGGGCTGCAACTAAATTCATCTGTTGCATTTACCGGTCACCTTCTGACAACAACTTTGTCCAGCTCTTTGACTACCTTTCTGAAAAACCGACTATCTGATTTCTGAATATCCTTCCTCCGAAGTCACTATTCTTGGCGACTTTAATGTCCATAATAAGGAATGGCTAGGAGCTTCAAAAACCGATCCACAAGGGAGAGCAGCGGAGGCCTTTGCAGTCAGCAATTCTTTGGCCAATATGGTTCAGCAACCTACCTACTTTCCTCGTATCCCAACACACAGCTCAAATCCCTTGGATCTCCTTCTTACTACAAAACCTGAATGCTATAAGATATCAGTCACCGCCCCCCTTGGTCGCTCAGACCACCTCATGGTCACTGCTTCCTGTGCAATGCAACCCGAGGTCACACAGTCATCACACCCACGTATCGTTTGGCACTACAACTCCGCAAACTGGGACGAAATGCATGATTACTTTTCCTCATTTCCATGGGCGTCTGTCTGCTTCTCTCATCCTGACCCCTATGATATTTCATAAAACGTCACCGAAATTATTCAAGCTGGCATGGAAATATTTATTCCACGTACACAGAAAACCTCTTCAGACACTCAAAAGCCCTGGTTCTCTAAATCCTGCCACAAGGCCAGACTTGAAAAGGTCAAAGCTCACAAAACGCTTCTACACAATCCCAGTCAAGAAAATCGTCAAGCATACAACGACGCAAGAAACCGCTATGTCCGCATTCTTTCTGAGGCAAAAAGCTCGTTTAATAACCGCATCAAAAACAAAGTCCTCTCAAGCTCCCACGGCGGCAAACCCTTCTGGACTCTTGCTAAGTCTATTGGATATAATTTCTGCAAGAGCACGTTCCCATCTCTTGTCTCAGGGGATGAAATTGTTTCTACCGCCCTGGGCAAGGCTGAACTTTTTGCTTCGTTGTTCGCCGGAAATTCTACTCTCAACCCACCTCCAAATGTTCAACCACCAACAGTCCCCAATGTCGCGCATAAAATGACTGATATCATTTTCAAAACTAAAAAGGTACGAAAGATGCTCTCTTCTCTTAATACCAGGAAAGCCTCTGACTCGTCTGTTTCAGATATCTTACAATAAAGGCATATTCCCTAGTAACTGGAAAACTGCTCGAGTACAACCCATCCCCAAGAAAGGATCCAAAGCGCTTCCTAGCAACTACAGGCCTATTTCTCTCCTTTCAGTCGTCTCTAAAGTGATGGAAAAGTATATAAACACCGAATTACTAACATTCCTTGAAAAATACAATCTAATCCACGACAGGCAGTATGGATTCCGTCAGCGCATATCGACTGCCGACCTCCTTTCCTTTGTCACCCATTCTTGGAACAAGTCTATGGAACAACACAGTGAATCCCAGATTGTTGCTCTAGACATATCCAAAGCATTCGACCAGGTCTGGCACGCAGCGCTGCTTAATAAACTTCCGGCCTATGGCCTACCACCAAAATTTTGTACCTGGACAGCAAATTTCCTCTCCAACAGGAGCATATCTGTTGTTGTGGATGGCCATTCCTCTAAACTGTATCCAATTAATGCAGGAGTTCCTCAAGGTTCAGCTTTAGCCCCTACTTTGTTTCTTCTCCACATCAATGACCTCCTCTCTAGCACACCCAACCCAGTTCACAGTTACGCGGACGACAGCACCCTCCACTCAAATATACAATATTCTAAGCCTGTCTCTTTAGCCCAATTAGATGAGGATCGCAGACTCAGGGAGGGTTCTGTCTCCGTGGATCTCCAAAAAATATTAGACTGGGGAAGTAGAAATCTTGTACAATTCAACCCCACCAAAACTAAGTCTTGCTTTCTTTCTCACAAGAGATACACCAGCCCTAGACCCATCACAATGAACAACCAAGTTATTCAAAGTAATGAGTCCTTTTCTCTTGTTGGCATTTCTGTGGATCGAAATCTTAATTGGCACCAACATTTCACATCAATTGCAGAAGCGGCTGCTAAGAAATTGGGTTTCCTTTTCCGGGCTCGCAAATACTTTTCACCAGCTAATCTCTATACCTTATATACTTCACAAATAAGGCCAAACCTCGAATACTGCTCCCACATGTGGGGTGCAGCTGCCGCTTCTACACTCGCTATCTGGACTCCATTCAAAAGAGAGCTATACGTCTCATCGGTGACCCTACCCTCACCCAAAGGCTGCCATCCCTTGCCCACCGATGTGCCGTTGGTGACCTCTCTCTCTTTTATAGATATCTGCACGGGCACTGCTAATAGGAGCTTTCCTCCATAATTCCTCCACCTGCTGCCCCCAACAGATCTACCAGGGGAACAGAGCGAATGCACCCTTTTACTGTCCAGGTCACCAGACATAGAACATATTGTTATGCCCGCTCTTTTGTCCCGAGGACTTCCAAGTTGTGGAATTCCTTGCCGGCACATGTTTTTCCTTCTCCGAACCTCCAAACCTTCAAGTCCAGAATTAACAAGCTGCCTCTTTCCTCTTTGTCAACACCCACGGTACGATAGTATTTAGGCTGTAAGCCCTTGTGGTGTGTTGTTGACGTCAAAAAAAAAAAAAAATTCAATAATCTTGGGGTTTAAAAATATGTCGTGGTAAATCAGATTCTCCAAAGTGTATTGATAAGTGCCCATCAAGCTGTATATGGTGAAATATTAAATTGCATACTCAAAATTAATATCAGTTGTCCCACAGCATCATTATACGTAGTGATAGTAATAACTTGGTTGTTATCTACATGGCTAATGCTTAGATTTATGTTACAGGAAAGCTGTGACCGATGTGGCGGAACGTGTTCTTCGCAGTACACCGGACTGGAGCGAGAGTGCCGTTAATGGTGACCACCTGTGGGTGCCCACTTCCGTCTCCGGTGACTTCTGCTACGTAGGAGATAACGACTGTACGGTAAGTTAATTATATTATACCTCCACCGCTATACCGTGTGAAACAGCGAAATGGAATAACTTCGGTATCCCAATTATTATATTTGTGAATAGAAAATAGCCAAAGTCTGAGACTGATGGAATTACTGTTCCAAGGTCATAAATATCTCTACTACCACCACCATCCCAATTATTGTGCATATTGATAAAAAGTCTGGACGCAGCAAGTGCGTTATGGAAGTGAATTTTCATAAAAATGTTTCTAATAGCAGATATGTCTCTCTAATGCAAGCAATCTGGTTACTGATACAGCCTAGATAATAGAAACAATGTACCATATTATATCAAAATTACTTATTGTTTGAAAATGTACAAAAATTATCCGAAAATAAACTTTAAATGTTTCCGAGAAAACTTTTTTTTAAATTTCAACAACACACCACGAGGGCTTACAGCCTACAGCCTAAATACTATTATACCGTGGGTGTTGACAGGGAGGAAAGAGGCAACTTGTTAATTCTGGACTTGAAGGTTTGGAGGCTCGGAGGAGAAGGAAAAACATGTGCTGGCAAGGAATTCCACGTCCTCGGGACAAAAAAACGGGCATAACAAGAAGTTCTATGTCTGGTGACCTGGACAGTAAAAGGGTGCATTCGCTCTGTTCCCCTGGTAGATCTGTTGGGGGCAGCAGGTGGGGGAACTATAGAGGCAAGCTCCTCTGAGCATTGCCCGTGCAGATATCTATAAAATAGAGAGAGGTCACCAACGGCACGCCGGTGGGCAAGGGATGGCAGCCTTTGGGTGAGGGTAGGGTCACCGATGAGACGTATAGCTCTCTTTGGAATGGAGTCCAGGATAGCGAGTGTAGAAGCGGCAGCTGCACCCCAGATGTGGGAGCAGTATTCGAGGTTTGGCCTTATTTGTGAAGTATATAAGGTATAGAGATTAGCTGATGAAAAGTTTTTGCGAGTCCGGAAGAGGAAACGTAATTTCTTAGCAGCCGCTTCTGCAATTGATGTGACATGTTGGTGCCAATTAAGATTTAGATCCACAGAAATGCCAACAAGAGAAAAGGACTCATTACTTTGAATAACTTGGTTTTTCATTGTGATGGGTCTAGGGCTGGTGTATCTCTTATGAGAAAGAAAGCAAGACTGAGATTTGGTGGGGTTGAATTGTACCAGATTTATATTTCCCCAGTCTAATATTTTCTGGAGATCCACGGAGACAGAACCCACCATGAGTCTGCGATCCTCATCTAATTGGGCTAAAGAGATAGGCTTAGAATATTGTATATTTGAGTGGAGGGTGCTGTCGTCCGCGTAACTGTGAAGTGGGTTGGATGTGCTAGAGAGGAGGTCATTGATGTGGAGAAGAAACAAAGTAGGGGCTAAAGCTGAACCTTGAGGAACTCCTGCATTAATTGGATACAGTTTAGAGGAATGGCCATCCACAACAACAGAAATGCTCCTATTGGAGAGAAAATTTGCTGTCCAGGTACAAAGTTTTGGTGGAAGGCAATAGGCCGGGAGTTTATTAAGCAGAGCTGCATGCCAGACCTGGTCGAATGCTTTGAATATGTCTAGAGCGACAATATGGGATTCACCGTGTAGTTCCATAGACTTGTTCCAAGAATGGGTGACAAAAAAAAGGAGGTCGGCAGTCGATCTCCATACTGTCTGTCGTGGATTAGACTGTGTTTTTCAAGAAATTTTAGTAATTCGGTGTTTATATACTTTTCCATCATTTTAGAGACGACTGAAAGAAGATAAATAGGCCTGTAGTTGCTAGGAAGCGCTTTGGATCCTTTCTTGGGGATGGGTTGTACTCGAGCAGTTTTCCAGTTACTAGGAAATATGCTTTTATTGTAAGATATCTGAAATAGACGAGTCAGGACAGGAGCCAGTTCTGGTGCGCTTTTTTGAGAACAATTGCTGGGATCTCGTCAAGGCCAGGGGCTTTCCTGGTATTAAGAGAAGAGATCATCTTTCGTACCTTTTTAGTTTTGAAAATGATATCCGTCATTTTATACGCGACATTGGGCACTGTTGGTGGTTGAACATTTGGAGGTGGGTTGAGAGTAGAATTGCTGGCGAACAACGAAGCAAAAAGTTCAGCCTTGCCCAGGGCGGTAGAAACAATTTCATCCCCCGTGACAAGAGGTGGGAACGTGCTTTTGCAGAAATTATTCCCAATAGATTTAGCAAGAGTCCAGAAGGGTTTGCCGCCGTTGGAGCTTAATAGGACTTTGTTTTTGATGTGGTTATTAAACGAGTTTTTTGCCTCAGAAAGAATGTCCGCATTCTTTCCTGAGGCAAAAAACTCGTTTAATAACACATAATAAATAACTCCATGCCAGCTTGGATAATTTCGGTGACTTTTTGTGAGATATCAGAGGGGTCAGGATGAGAGAAGCAGACAGACGCCCATGGAAATGAGGAAAAGTAATCCCGCATTTTTTCCCAGTTTGCGGAGTTGTAGTACCAAACGATACGTGGGTGTGATGACTGTGTGACCTCGGGTTGCATTGCGCAAGAAGCAGTGACCATGCCGTGGTCTGAGCGGCCAAGCGGGGCGGTGACTGATATCTTATAGCATTCAGGTCTTGTAGTCCAAGGGATTTGAGCTGTGTGTTGGGATACGAGGAAAGTAAGTAGGTTGCTGAACCATATTGGCTAAAGTATTGCTGACTGCAAAGGCCTCTGCTGCTCTCCCTTGTGGATCGGTTTATGAAGATCCTAGCCATACCTTATTATGGACATTGAAGTCACCAAGAATAGTGACCTCTGAGGAAGAATATTCGGAAATCAGATCAGTCGGTTTTTTCAGAAGGGTAGTCAAAGAGCTGGACGATGTTGTTGTCAGAAGGTGACCGGTAAATGCAACAGATGAATTCAGTTGCAGCCCTGAGAGAGAGTTTTATCCATAGTATGTCTTTTCTTCCGGCTTCTAAATTGGGGAGTCTGGTGCAGGGTAAATTGCTACGGACGTATGCGGACACGCCTCCATGCAATCTAAAGGATGTAATGAGCTCATACCCCGGGAAATTAAGGTGATTTGTGGCTGTTTTGGCACTGACTTAGGTTTCGGTGAGGAAGAGGAGTTGGGGCCTGTTAGCATGGAGGAAATGGTGGACGGAGTTCAGGTTATAATTTAGGCCACATATCTTTGAAAAGGATATGTTAAATCTTGGTGTTGGCGCCCCCTGTACACCCCTCTCCCGGAGATCCGAATGGAGGGGTATTTTGCCTCCGGAATCTTTTGTACAAGGAGGAGCCATCATCATTTTTGCTTAAAAGAGAAACCGACTCATACACCAGAATCTGAAACGTCCGTTGGGACTTCACCGGCCCCTTGATGTATGGGGTGGTACCTCCTCGGGCGTGAAAAAATCCTTTACTATTACGTAAAGGAAAATTCCACTACCACCTGCTATGGATTGGATTGGATCAATGTCTACCCCTTTAAAAATAAGATTAATAAAGGGACTATCAATTCTCCAATAGTTATGCTTTTCGACATAGTAGGAGGATACAAAATATTATCATTTTGCATCCATGCCGATTGTCGTTAATGGTTAACTGGTTTCCTAGCCAACAAACCTTAGGTTAATAGTAAATAGAGTTATTGAAATTTGAAGAATTCGTTATCAAAACGAACTTACTGCGTCTCCTTTTTTTTTCTTACAAAAATGCCTCTTAATGCGATAAAAAAAAATCAAAAATGTAAAATATAAGGGTGTTCAAATAAAACAAATATATATATATATATATATATATATATATATATATATATATATATATATATATATATATATATATATATATATATATATAGGTGTTGAACTTCAGGAGTTTTGATAAAAAATAACTTATTTAAACTCTAAAGTACAAACGTTAATTAAAATGAAAATTACAAGGATTTGAAAAGAAGCGAAGGTGTTGCTACTTGAAGGTACAATGTAATAATTATTTCTTATTCTAACACTGGTATAACTTATAAACTGACAAGTGCTTACACAGCGGATCACACGCTCTGTTCAGGCTTGGATTTGTCTATGTTGCAGAAGCACGGATTGTCTAACGTAATCATAGTAAAACCGTGGGAACGGCTCTACAGCAGGCAATCATCTTATGACGTATTTCCTCCACCCTTAATGTAAAGGACGTCGTCGTTCTTTTTACTCGAGTCTTCTGGTGTTGACCGTTTCTTGGGTTTCTGTTGTTTGATTACCTTCCTGATCTTCTCTCTGAAGATGTAGCTCAAGATGACCAATATGATGATGACGATGAACGAGGCAGTTATTCCGATGTGGGTCGAATGTACCAAGGGATGTAGTACATGATGATAGTCAATTTTTTCTAGCTAGTTTCTTAGTTCTTTAATCTTCTTAAGGTGTATTGGGTTGAATCTAACGATGTGTTGAGGTTGTTGTTGTATTGATTGTATTGATTCTGGTATCCAAGAGATATTAGAACTTGTGTCTTCGTACGTTTCACCATTTATAGTTATCTTGCAGTTATATTTGCTGGCTATGAGGGTGTTATTGGTAGTTGTCAGTCTGTCCAATCTTGATTAACATTCTTCAGAGACGCTGGTCTTCTGATTGGTGATAGGTAGGATATTTCTGTTGTGTAGTTGAACCGATGCAGTATAAGGGTTGCTTGTGGTAGCGAAGAGACATGTTGTGATTTCGTCTAATTTGTATCTCTCTTTGTGTGGTTGATCAGAGCATAGTATAGCTTCTTCGACAGATGGGCAATGTTCTGTAGTCCATAGATTTTTCTGAGGTGTCTCCAAGTAGAATGAAGTAGGTGGTACAAGGACTCTATTAATTTGAGGGGTTGGAATAATTCGAAAATACGATCCTGGTATGGTATGTAAGATATGAAGTTTAAGGAGACAAACAATTGTATCTTTTACGGACAAGACATTAAATTTGGTGAACTCGAAAATTTTGAAAATGTGATTTTGATCGAAGCTAATCAATTCATCGTTATTATAAATAAGTTTTAGATGCTCACTAATAACCTTTAGGTCTTTAGCAGTAAATATCTCTATGTTTGTTATTTGATTAAAACTAAGTGAAATTGTTCGTTGCAATACTTTTATATTTTGTAGTAGTTTTGAACTAAGGGCTATCTAAAATTCGACAACGGCTTGATATTCTGCGTCTCTTTGCATCGTATCTAAACCGATTTTTAGTGAGTCTAGATTTTTATTAATAGATTCCTGTTCTTCTTCGAATCGCTTAGTCTTGAGGTTAGCGAATGAATTTAGGTTATCTAACTGGACTATAATTTCGTCTTCGTTAGCGCGTAATAAATTTATATTTTTATTAATCTCTTTTAGATCTTCCTAATCTAAATTTCCAGTGCACATTTTTATGACAGAGCCTGCACCGTCTATGAGACCTCTTTTATTTATATTATGGGTTAATTTCAGCATTTCGTTCTTTATAATTCATAATTGACTGTTTAAAGTTCGGGTATAATATTTGTTAATTTAATAGGATTTTATTTCACTAATTTGATAGGCATTGTACAGTAAGTGATTATAATTTGCTTTTAAGAGGGTAAGGTTAAAATAAAAGTAAAATATGTGATAATGATTGAGAATTTTCGCAATCCCAATGTAGTCTTTAAAATAACCATTAGTTTGGATTGGCTGAAGTTGAAGGGACAGCGTCGTCTTTAGACATAGGTGTAGCATTCTGTAAAGAAGGAAATTTCTTTTTTGTTCTTTGGGTCTTAGTAATGTGGGCTGTTTGTTTTCTTGGATGGGAAAGAAGTAGCTTGTTATATGGTTACTGAATTGTATCTGAATGTATTTTTTAAAGAGGGTCTGCCTTTTGGGCTGGTGGTACTCTTATAGCAACGTTTTCCTCATTTATTTGAATATCTTGTTCTCGAACTTCGTTCGTTTATCGAGTCGCTCTGTTGCTTTTTGTTTTTGTTGTTGATAAATAGCGTTATAAAACGGAACTATTTCTTTCAACCGTTTGTTGTTATATTCTTCAAAGACCATTTGATGGAGATCCATAGGTGGTAAATCGTCATACGGGCCATAAAGAAGTTTAAAAGGAGAGTGACATGTCGAATAATGTATTGACTGGTTATAGATTAAAACAGCTGTGATCATAAGAGATTAGGGACTCTCGTTGGGATTTTGTATTTTAAGGACACGTATCCATAGGTGGTAAATCGTCATACGGGCCATAAAGAAGTTTAAAAGGAGAGTGACATGTCGAATAATGTATTGACTGGTTATAGATTAAAACAGCTGTGATCATAAGAGATTAGGGACTCTCGTTGGGATTTTGTATTTTAAGGACACGTATCTTTTCTAAAAGTGTTGAATGTAGCCGTTCTACGGGCGAATTAGAATTGGGATTTTGAGGGGCAGTAACGTGTAAATGGATTTTGAATATTGAACAGAATTCTTTGAGTATGGAATTTTCAAATTCGCGGCCTGGGTCCGAGACCATTTTGAGAAGGTAGTTGTGATGAGAAAAGAAGTGACGAAGCTTATTGACTATGGTCAGTGATGTGGTATCCATGACATAATAAGCCTGTGCATATTTGCTAAATAAATCCACTATTGTTAGAAATTTACAGCTGTCAGAACTAAATATGTCAATATGAATGACTTCGAAGGGTCTAGAAGCGACTAAGGGTCCTTGAAATGGGGGTTTATAAGGGATACGGTCACATTTTGCTTGCAAACATATCTCACATTTATTTATAAAGTCATTAATTTGAATTTTCATATTTGGCCAATAAAATTTAGTTTTTAATTGTGTATATGTTTCATTAATGCCGTTATAATTTTGCTCGTGATAATTCTGAATGTTTCCCTTTTGTTCTTGAATTTTCGTTACGTCTTGTAAGTGTCTTGTACATTTAATTATTTTAACAGAAGTATTGAAAAGAGTGGAAGCTATTAATCTAAAGTAGTATTCAAGTTGTGGGTCCAAAAATACTATGCCGTAATTATTATTTGGATTAATACAAGACTTTAAAAATTCAGTTATTTGCTGTAATTCATGTTGGCGTTGAATGTACGCTCTATATCGTTTATTTTTAGATACTATATCCGTCTTTATTTTGTTGTTAACGCCACAATACATAACTATTTGATACTTAAAATGATTTAAGGGATTTTCTGAAATAGGCATATTGAAAACAGGATTTTCGGCAGAGGTGTGTTGTATTTTAGAGTCGAAAGAGTGTTCGTCTTCTTGAATGTTAAGTCCTAGTTCTTTGAGATCGTCATCAGTTAATACCCTAAGTTCCGATGGATCTAAATTATTGAATATTGACGTCAGATCGTCGTCGTCCTCAACTGCGTTGATTTCGACGCGAGATAAGGCAGCAGCTACGACATTTTCTTTACCTTTCTTATACTTTATATCATAGTCATATTCTTCTGATTTTAACCGCCATTTTACTAAACGTGAATTTGGTTCTTAAATGGAAAATAACCATACAAGTGGTTTATGATCCGCTTCGATTGTAAATTTATTGCCAAAGAGGTAGGGCCTAAGATGTTTGGTATTTTTAACTATTGCCTAATGTTCTTTTTCTATTGTTGAATAGTTTTTTTTCGGCAGAGTTTAAAGTCCGACTATAATAAGCGATGGGCTTGTCATTTTGTGACAAAACACCTCCTATAGCGATATTACTAGCGACTGTGGTTAAGTGGAAACCTTTATTAAACTCAGGGTAGGTCAATATCGGGGAATTTGTGATTAGTTCTTTTGCTTTCTTAAAGTCAATGTATTCGGCATTTTTTATGTCAATTGTGGAATCTTTCTTCAGACATTTTGTTAATGGGAACACGACTTTGGCGAAGATTTTAATGAAACGTCTGTAATAACCTATCAACCTATCAAGCCGAGAAATGATTATTTTTTTTGAGACTTTGGTATAGGTGAGTTTTGTATACATTTAGATACAATTAGATGCCACTTTCACACCAAGAAATGTTTACATCTATGACGATACTGGATTGTACATTGAAATAAGTTTTTTAATGCTTAAGGCTAAAAACCATATTCTGTATTCGGAAAACTTTGATTACCCACATTCACAATATATTGAACGACTGACAGATCATGTAAACGTTTAGGGGCGTAGAGATAGCAAGCTATCTACAAGTGGCCTTTCTGAATATATAATTGATGATGGCTTAAGGGATTGAATTCACATGTCTGTATTGAAGGCTTATCAATGTTTTACTTGAGTTATCGTCATTCTAAAGGTGTTACAGTAGAAGCCAGTTCCTTTACTCTGATATATCTTGCTCAGTAGGGCCCAGGCTTCTTCAAAAACAACATTATTTGCTTTTCTGAATGGCAAGTGAGCAGCTCCCTTGTCGAATTCTAACGAGTTAATGGTAAACTCTACCTTGTCTTCGGGATCGACATCATGGATTATATGGCTCACAACATCATTAATATGATATTTTACCCACTTCACTGGATCGTTGGCATCAGGCATATCTTGCAATCTATAGCATACGCTTAGTCTATCAAGTTTAAACTTCTTATTGGAGTTCATTGAGTCTTCAAGTATCTGAAATTCCATTGTTTTGTGCTACACAACTAACTGTTGGTTAAAGGCTTAAGTTTAACCTTGTGTTCACCTCTTGGTTAAAGACTAAAATTTAGCAGTGTTTTCACCTTCACTGTCGCAAGACTGAACTTAAGAGGGTGCTTCTATTCATCTTGACTGATGGTTAAATACTAAACAGTTAATTATTGTCTTAACTTATTCACCTTGGCTACTAATTAAACACTGAACTGGTGTTTCTCAGCCTTATATAGCATGTTTACCTTGACTCCTAGTTACAGACTGGACCTCAACGGAGGCTTTTTGTTTTTCTATCTTTGATATGACGATTAGGAACCCTGATCAAAGTTCTTGGCTTGAACGACTCAGTCTTCTTACATCGTCCTTGCAGTTTCTTCTGGTAATACTCTTTACAGTAAGTTGTAAAATTAAGCAGTGATACCGTTTTGGTCGGTTATTAATTTGTAATTTACCTCATAGCCTTCTACCTTATTACATATCTGACAGACACGTTTTCTAGCGTCTGTCCCTCATTGAGAAACAGGGACCTCCGAAGAAGCAACTAGGGTTGACTGTTTGATGGTTGGACGCTTGATGACAATGGTGGGCTTTAACATCCATTTATATCGTTTTGCACTCAAACTTAATCTGGTGCTACAACAAGAACATCTGTGGTGTAGGTGTTACGATAAATCCTGATATCGTAAGCTATTGGGAGGTGGAGTAGGAGGAAGCATTGGTGCTAACGTTCAATTTAAGTTTTTCTTGAAAAACATAGGACTTTGATCCAAAAGCTTCATCGAACTTGCGTTTCTCAGACCGCGACCTATAAATCTTAATTTCCTCCCTTACTAATTGGTGCTCTTTTGTCCTGCGTATATTTATGCTCTTTATAGGAATAGGGTCCACCGATTCTTCAGCCATAATCATATCACTCATGCTGAACACATTCACAAGCTTGAGGGCATTATAGCCTACCTGTGACTTTACAAACCATGAAGTACGAAAGGTATTTAGGGCTGAATATAACACAGCTGTAATTTTTGGACCCTCCAGACGCAAATACAATTACGTAGCTTCCAGGCCCATATTCTTCAAGCTCTGTCATTTCACCTAAAGAATTTCCAGTAGGCACGTCCCACTCATCAGGTCTAGAAACGCATATTATGAAATCTGTATCATAATATGGAACCCTTCTATATTTTTTTCAATATAGCGTATTTTTTGATTAACTTTGAGAAGTTATTTTACATCAAAGAAAAAACCTAAAAGTTGGTTTCAAAATTGTTCTAGAATGTTATCATAAGGGAAAAAAAATTCTCAAAAAATCGCCTTTTTCTAATATTTTTTATAAAAATTATGAGTTGTTATTTTTTCAGACTAAAGCCTTATATATATATATATATATATATATATATATATATATATATATATATATATATATATATATATATCCAGATTTCATTCAGATCGGTTAGGCCGTTTTTGAGAAAAAAAATTCCTATTTATCAGATTTCATTCAGATCGGTTAGGCCGTTTTTGAGAAAAAAAATTCCTATTTATTTTCTATTTATTCAAAAAAACAATAGATAGAGGTTTCCAACTTACAGGATCAACGTATTTCATAATTACCAACATCCTCCCAAAAGATGATCCTGATATATCTCTGGAGACGTTTACCATGTTTATCGTCCTAGGGCCTTTGTATATTTTTTCTTTGTATATTATGTAAAACGCCAAGCTCTTTAATAATTATAATTGTTCGTATTATTATAATAAGCTCGTATTTTGTATAATAAGCTGATACTGATCATCTTTTTAGAAGCACCACTATAGAATATCAAGCAATTATATAAGTCAAAGCCAACTGAAGTTTATCTTATTGTAGTCAGGGCAGCAGTTAATAACGAATTCACTCAACCAAGTTGTATATAATTATCTTAGCGAGCCCGGGCTGAATTTTCCCAAGCGTAAATCCGTGAAATTTGTAATCGAGTCGAGTTTCGGACTGGAGTTGAGTCGGAGCCGAAGCTGGTGTAACCGGATATAATAAACTACCTAATGGCGATTATAATTTTAACTGGTCCCAATAACCGCATTCATTATAAAGATAAATATTTGACGTCGAATTCAAGCAGAAAAATAGAGAATGGGAAAAAAGCGTAAACTGTATAAAACGCGGGAGATGTTTTACACAAAATGCAACTGGTTTCATCTTAGAGACATTCTGCTACAACGACTAATTGAATGTAACCACTATAACTGCTTATACTATACTATTACTTCCACATCGCCAATGTGTGGAAGTATGGTATCGGCGAGAGAAAAAAAATTGTTTAAACGTCGTAAAAAGTGTCAAAACATATAGAATACCTGATTTGGGAACGACCAATTTTTTTGTCTGTCGGTGTGTCGGTTACCGGTCTGTCAGTCTATCGGTCTGTATGTCGGTCTTTTTGTAGCCACGATAACTTTGGAACGAATTAAGATATCGCCTTCAAATTTGGTATACAGTTAGCACTCGACAAACGAACGGTTCCGATTGCTTTTCGGTAAAATCTCTCCAGGGGGTTGGGGATGAATGAGGTATGATTTGGCGACATTTTTTCGTAAAAATTTGAGTAATATAACGTTCTAGGGTTTGTTGATTAGAAAACTTTCAATTTTATCTAACACCTGGTATTCTGTGCTGAAATTAAATTAGGCGTTGAATGTGTGGGGGTGGAACATCGGTGACAGAAATTTTGATTTTTTTTGCAAAAACGGCGTAAGCAAAGCCGAAGACATGTTTGTGATACTAGTACCACCATTATCTCTAAAAAAAAGCTAGTTTACACAGTCCGACATTGTGAAGATGTGAAGAAATACAAACGAAAACCAATATATATATATATATATATATATATATATATATATATATATATATATAT
Source organism: Tillus elongatus (assembly GCA_964006375.1). Lineage (NCBI taxonomy): Eukaryota > Metazoa > Arthropoda > Insecta > Coleoptera > Cleridae > Tillus > Tillus elongatus. The sequence continues at coordinate 17,097,034 of OZ023262.1, forward strand.
ATATATATATATACAGGGTCGCTGATAAGTCTGGAAACGGTCGATTATCCGGGAAAATATACAAGGTGTCGAAAAAAGTTTTATACAAAAGTTTTTGGGTTCTTCAATGTCTACTAGGCGGTGATAATTTTATTTATACAGGGTTGGTCATACAGGCGTGGCACACCAATATTAATTTTTTTTTAATGGAACACCCTATATATTATTCGATATTTCAATGCTTCTCTTAATTTTGAGCAACATTTATGAGAAGCATGATGTACCTAAACTCAATCGTTTCCGGGTAAAAAAATAAATAAAAATAAACGCTACTGTTTTTAAAATCTATTGGATGAAGAACAAAAATAAATGAAAAGTAGAATATCTCTTGAAAACAATCTGTGAGTGTGAAAAGAACCGGTTGCGATGTTTTTAACATTGTTTGGAATCCCAAGATAAGATAAGATGCCCATAAGAAACGCAGTATTATTCTTTTGTTTTAAAATGTTTCCAGGACAACGAATGTCAAACATTCATTCAGTGTCAACAGTTTTGAAACATTAGTAATTTAGTGTCAACAGTTTTTGTGCAAAATGGCAAGTTTAAGTGAAACCGAACGTATCGAAATTTTAATGATGATAGGGTACGGTGATAGAACACGAAGTTTTGCTCAAGTGGTGATTATGTTCAATGAGTTGCATCCTGAGCGGGAATCGATCTCCAAATCCACAGTTTCGAAAACTTTGCATCGTTTTCACGAAACTGGCGGTATCAAGGATAAACCTAGAACTGGAAGGCCAGTAACGGTTACAAATGAAGAAAATTCTTTGAATGTAATATTGGATGTGGTGGAAAATCCGAAAACTTCGGCACAGCAATTGGCTTTAAATTACAATATGAGTCGATATTCAATTCAAAAGATTACGAAGCGGGAAAAGTTCCGTCCATATAAAATTCATTTATTGCAAGAACTGAGTGAAGACGATTTTGATCGCAGAATCGAGTTCTGTGAACTTATTATGGAGAAGTTACGCCAAAATTTTAACTTTGCCAACCACATTTTGTTTTCCGACGAATCTACATTTTGTTTGAATGGACAAGTCAACCGACACAACTGTAGGTACTGGTCAGACGAAAACCCACATTGGATGGAACAAATTCACACCCAAAGACCGCAAAAAGTAAATGTTTGGTGTGCTATTATTGGTGGACATATCATAGGACCTTATTTTATACACGGTAATTTGAACTCTGCTCGATATTTGACACTTTTGCAAGAATCAATTGTTCCAGACGTTAGTCGATTATTTCGGAACAATAACGACCCAAATCTACCAGCGGAAGAAATATGGTTTCAGCAGGATGGGGCACCCCCTCATTTTGGAATTGAGGTACGGGAATATCTGAATCAAACCTTTCCTGGCAGATGGATAGGGCGCAGGGGAACTATTGAATGGCCAGCTAGGTCTCCCGACATGACGCCGCTTGACTTTTTTTTGTGGGGTCATGTAAAAAATTTAATTTACCAAAATAGACCGCAGAATATTGAAGAGTTGCAAGCAAGGATTGTGCATGAAATTAATAACATTCCTCAAAACGCTCTTGTAAATGCAGTGCAATGTTTTGTTAAGCGAATTCATTATTGTCAGGAGGTCAATGGAGAACACTTTGAACATCTTATAAAATAGGATTCCAAACAATGTTAAAAACATCGCAACCGGTTCTTTTCACACTCACAGATTGTTTTCAAGAGATATTCTACTTTTCATTTATTTTTGTTCTTCATCCAATAGATTTTAAAAACAATAGCGTTTATTTTTATTTATTTTTTTACCCGGAAACGATTGAGTTTATGTACATCATGCTTCTGATAAATGTTGCTCAAAATTAAGAGAAGGATTGAAATATCGAATAATATATAGGGTGTTCCATTAAAAAAAATTAATATTGGTGTGCCACGCCTGTATGACCAACCCTGTATAAATGAAATTATCACCGCCTAGTAGACATTGAAGAACCCAAAAACTTTTGTATAAAACTTTTTTCGACACCTTGTATATTTTCCCGGATAATCGACCGTTTCCAGACTTATCAGCGACCCTGTATATGTATATATATATATATATATATATATATATATATATATATATATATATATATATATATATATATATATATATATATATATATATATATATATATATATATATATATGATATTAAGGGCAATTACGACCAAAAAATGAGGGCTATATCTTAAAGGAAGTCACTCTGTACTAAAACTCAATATATTTCGCCAGGAGTTCCTGGCATCTTCAGGAGCACTAAAAATGAACAGAAACAGCACAAACATCTAGATGATGCATTAAAAACACTTACAGCACTGTAACTAATTATAAAAGCAAGGCCTAAACATTGAAAACAGGGCAGTTCTGCCACAAGACATGCTAAAAAACAACAATGCAAAAAACATCCTTAAAATACATGTGAAACTCACGCGAACATTTCTACTTTCAAAACATTCAAAGCTAGTCATGAAAAAGTATTAAAAGTTGTCATTAATATTAAAAAACTAAAAAAGCTTTGAAAAATTCGCGTGTAGCAAAATGGACACCTAACCCCATTTTTTCACGTTAGAAATGTCAACCAAAATATACAAATGACGGTTGAAGACCGCAATGATCATAGACTATTATGTTTCTCTATTGGTGAAATATGTAAATAAATATTCTTATTCTAAGTTATGGAACCGGCCAACACAGAGGCGCCATCAGACCTATCAAAAAGTATTACATAGCTGTAAATGCTACTTAGATTTTGAACATCTGTTTTTGAGTTCATAGTGTCATTTTCAAGAATGTGACACATTTCAAGAAGGGAACGTTTTTTTACATTTTTCTCCCTGTCTAATATTTTGACATTTTCAAAATCCATATTGTGGCCTAAAGTAGACTCATGATGTGCCAATGCACACCTATCAGGTCTCAGTCTGGAGTCACTCTTATGTTGGCTGATCCTCCTACCAACAGACTGTGAAGTCTGACCTATATAAGAAAGAAAACAATTTTTACAATCTAGCTTATAAACCACATCACGTAGTTTATGAACCGAAATTTTGTCCTTGTTGTTGGTGAAAAAATTCTTGTTAGTCAGAACATTATATTTTGCCACTTTGACGTCTGTGAAAACTTTGAAGAGGTTCAATAGTCTATGTGTTAGTCCACTGATGTAAGGTAAAACCGCAAACTTGGTATCCAAAACTGGGTCGGAAACGTCCGTAACATCCTATACAGGCGGGGAAAGCCTGGCAGCTGATCGATGAGGTGCAATTTCGGAGAGAGCGCTGAAAAGTAGCTTCATCATGTAGCTTCTTTTATAGCCATTCCGTACCATCATATCTGCAAAGCGACGTAGAGCCCCATGTTTGAATGAGGGGTGAGTAATGTCCAGAATTCGTTTTTTCATGCCCATTATGACATTTAATTTCATTTTCTTATCATATGACAGACTATTTATGCATCTTCCGGAACTGGAAGGTTTGCTGTACCAGTCCAACATGATGGTATTGTCGTTGCTTCTATAGACTCTGGTGTCCAAGAACGGAACACTTCTGTCTGTTTCTCTTTCGATTGTGAATTTAATATATTGAGTTTTAGTACAGAGTGACTTCCTTTAAGATATAGCCCCCATTTTTTGGTCGTAATTGCCCTTAATATCATACATATTTTAGCACGCTAACGTGTAACGACTGTTACTCCTCCCTTCTGACTATATATATATATATATATATATATATATATATATATATATATATATATATATATATATATATATATATATATATATATATATATATATATATATATATATATATATATATATATATATATATATATATATATATATATATTTGTGTGTGTGTGTATGTGTGTCCCCAACCTATATCTCAAGAAATACTTGACAAATCAAAACCAAAGTTGGCGCTCCCCTTCATCTTGTTAATAGCTTGGATGAGTCCGTTAGACAGTTTTGATACTCAAATACTTTTAGAAAAAAAAAACTGTTTCAAAACGCAATACCTTTTAAATTGCTAGAAATATTAAACTACAGATTTACGAGCACGTAGACATTGCTACAAGTGGCCTGCTCTACCAAATTTGAAGTTAATCGGTTCAGTAAATTTTGGGTTATAACTAAATCAAAAATAAATAATCTACGATATGACTTGAAATTACCCCTGAATGGGTGCCTATAACCTTAGACAAGGTCAGACAGATATATCAGGGTTACGCTGCTATTACAAACAAAAGCTCCAAATCAAACTCCAAACGAACAGGCTACGAAAATATGTCACAATAAACAATCAGCAGGGTTGCCATTTGCGACCGCTCTCATTTGAATCTAAAGATAACAGAAAAATGTTGTGATTAAATTTGTTTAAAAGCAATGTAGAACTACGTTTTATTATGTACAAATATTAAGAGTCCTATTTTCACGGGATTTAAAAGCCATCTCCCTCTCCTGGTTTAATCTGACAACACCACTATTTGTCATTTGTTAACTGCTAAGACTCATGAGAGAAAGGTGTACGTTCTAAGCATAACCTCGAAATTAACAGACGCCATTAACAAAGAAGAAGAAGAAGATAACCTCTAAATCGACTCCGCTAATACCTAAAAATCGTAGAATATAAAACAACTACCTATATTCTAAGGTTAATACAAATAGGAGTAGGTAAATAATAACCCAACTTTGAATTTTTACCTAACTTTAACAGATTTCTTCGGCCGTCGACTGTAGTATAATAGGATTCTAACATCAAATCAAACAAATAAGAAAGTAGTTGTGTGCATCAGATTCGGGTTCTTAATCAATACATGTAGGTACTGTATTACCAAAGTGAAACAAAATTATTTTAAGAAGAAATATACCTACCTGAAAGTAATATAAATATAATACCTAGGTATGTACTTATGGTTTTCTTTACTCTTAGTCTTTTCTCTTTATGCAATGTGTGGAAAATTTGAAGTAGACGAAACTAAAAAATATAAAGCAGTTTTAATTAAATAATCAGATGTTCAGTCTAAAATATTTCAATTTCAATGTCAAAATTTTGTACCACTTATCTTTATTTCATTTTTACAAAGTATGAATACAGTAATAGTAAATAAGTGTTGAGAAAAGGTTAGGTGCAGTAAGTGCGTTATGGTAGCGAATTTTCGTAAAAATATTTCAAATGGTGATAACTCAATTTTCCATTAAACTAGAATCTTCAATTTTGATACATAGTAAAATCCATATAAAGACAGCGGGAGTACTATATCTGCAAAATAACTACAAATTTCTTTTCAACACCTTTTTTGTTCCACTCTTTGCATAAACTGGTTCGACTTTATTCAACTCTAAAACGAATCATCCAAGCGATTAATAAGGAAAATACCTGACACATTTATAATTTGGCAGGTACATTCCTTTTGTAAATAAAAATGAAATTGTTGGTAGATTTGCAGTTTAGCACACGGGGGACTTTTGGAAAAAAAATTCAGAAACATGCTTAGAACCCTTTCTAAATGCACATACCACAAAAAAAATTCATAAACATGCTTAGAACCCTTTCTAGATACACATACCACAAGAAAAATATCTTGCAAACAGCCCCTAAGAAAGCTACTGCACCAGGAGTGAGGTGAAGAAGATAAAAAGGAAATGTGAACGGAAAGTTTGAAAAATCAGCTTAGTTTGAGCTCTGTAAGCTGCCTTTTACCCATTTTACAGCTGTCCTTCCTTAAAATCCTGTTTACTCCAGCCAGAACCCCTATTCGCCGCAGGTTCCGCAACTTGCTTTGGGGTTGTTCCCAATAGATTTTTATTGGTTATATTGTTCTTGTTTATACATTTAGCATACTTGTAGGCATGTAGAAGGGGAAGGAGTACTCCCGCGACGAAGCCCACGAACAGAGGTTTTCAATTTACGTTTAAATTGTTAACTCATTTCATTTGTTTAAAATATTTTTCCAAAAATGAATTTGAGGTTGCCTTGTTTGTCGGTCTCACATAGAGAGCTACAATATTTTCTCATTTAAAAAAAGTAGGGATACAGCAACCGTAAATAAGTGATGAAAAGGGGCTGGGTGCAGCAAGTACGTTGTGTTAGAGAATTTTTGTAAAAATATTTCGAATCTGATAACTCAATTTTCCATTAAGCTATAATCTTCAATCTTGAGCCATAGTAAAACCTATGTAAACGCAGCGTGGCAACTATATTAAAGAAAAATAACATAATGAGCTTTGCGAATATCTACAAAGTTATTTTGAAAAACTTTTTTGTTGTTTTGTTTGCAAAAACTAGTTCCACTGGGTAGACTAAAACAAAACCATCCACGCAATTAATAAAGAAAAATACCAGCCATATTGGTAATTTGGCAGGTACATTCCCCTTGTAAATATTTTTTTTCTGGAAAACTTATGTAATTTTAATAAAATTTGTAACACAATTTTTTAAAGCCACTGGTAGTACTTACATATATGTACCAACTTTCAATTTTCTAGCTGCATAAAAAATAGAAATTTCTTCCAGTAATCGCTACCTGGACCTCTAAAACCAATCTCTAAGATTCATTTAAATTTAAAGAATTAGTCTTAATAATATATCTTATTAATAGTGTATAATTCTTATGAAAATTGATTATTATAATACACTGGCTGCATCCAGAACTGTTATAACTATCGTTAGATCATAGACTTAAAACTTTCATTTTCTCTTTCACTGACCATTGCCTGAAAAACAAGTTTTATGAAAAATCGCCACCGTAATGCTCTGGTTGTGCCTGGACTTTTTTTCCCAGCAAAACCAAATATTCCTATTGCATTAATTAATATTGTGACTCATTGTGCAAATGTCCCAATTAAAACTTGGCTTCTTGATAATTCAATTTTCCAGTTTACAGACGCAAAACTTTTCAAACTTTAAGTCATTTTTCTTTAATGTCAGAATATGTAATTGGATGCGCCTTAAGACTGGCTGAACGAATCGCTGAGCATTTTTCACTGGAGTAACTTGACGGGTCTCTTGCAATAAAAATTAGCGTGAAACTCGATATAGGGTAGAAATAGAACACGTTGACGTTTTTGCCAACTCTAAAAGCTAATATGTCATTAATCTGTGTCACTAAGTGAGCTTCTCGCTGCAGATTTATTTATTTCAGAGACGACTATTCGGATAGTTGATTCTACAATTTGACCAAATCTTAGTTGTTTGTTAGTGAATTTTCATTAAGAAAAGTGTAGTATTTTTTGAGTTATCGCTCGGATACATATCCGATATATATATATATATATATATATATATATATATATATATATATATATATATATATATATACATATATATATATATATATATATATATATATATATATATATATATATATATATATATATATATATATATATATATAGGGTGGCACATTGAAAACGAAAGAGATCGATTTGCGTCCAGAGAATTTTTTTTAATAAACGCTAAAACATGTCAATTTTAATATTGAGGGGGACATAAAACTCAACTTTGTCACATCAACCCCTTAAGGGTGGTGATAACAGTCTTTATATTTTAAATAGGGAACATGGATCGAGTGTCACATCATTTGAAAACTTTTTCGTTTCTGAATTCAGCAAACTATTTTTTTTTAAAGTTTTATCAACTCATTTAAAAATTATTCACAGTTGAAGATACAAAAACACATTTTACTCATTCCGATAAGAAATGTACTGATAGTCAATGTTTTGTTGGTTTGTAAACAAAAAATTGACTATCAGAACATTTATTATCGGAATGAGAGAAATACGGTTTATTATTTCAGTTTATCGGTCGGTTTGGTACTTGATAGTACTACCGAATATTAATTTCACAATGGTGTATTCTGCAGAAGAAAGAGTTGAAACAATTACTCTTTTTTTCAAAAACGATGACTGTGCCAACCGTACCGCAAATTTGTTTAATGAACGACATCCGAACAGACATGTTAACAGAAAATACATTTTGGAGTTAGTTGCAAACTTTCGACAAAGTGGTTCAGTAGCCACCAAAAAACGGGATCCTGAACGTGAATTTCCGGTTAGAAATGAGACTACTGAGATTGAAGTTCTAGGACAAATTGCTGCAGACCCAACTTTGAGCAAGAGACAATTAGCCACTAGCTAATGTGTCAAACATCAAAAGAAGAACTATTCAGCGAATATTGAAGCATAATAAATTTCACCCGTATAAAATTCATCTTGTACAACAACTGAATGACGATGATTTTAATCGGCGGCTGGAGTTTTGTGAAGTTATGACTGCACGAATAGCTGATAACGGGAACTTTCTGTTCAATATCTGTTTTTCAGACGAGTGTACGTTTTTATTAAACTCTACAGTCAATCGTCATAATTGTCGTTATTGGGCAGATAATAATTCAAGAAATTTTCATGAAGTCCACACTCAAACTCCACAGAAATTAAGTGTCTAGACTGCCATTTTTGGAGACCGTTTAATCGGACCAATTTTTCTTGATGGAAATTTGAGTGGCGAAACGTATTTGGAGTTACTGGAAGATATTGTTTACCCTCTACTAATTGACATTGTTGAAAATGATGATCTCTATCAAAAAAATCAATTAGTGTTTCAACAAGATGGAGCTCTTCTGCATTTTCATAACGAGTTAGGGAAGTTTTGAACAGAGAGCTTCCAGAGCAATGGATTAGGCGTAGAGGTGCTATTGAGTGGCCCCTAGATCACCGGATTTGACTCCTTTAGACTTCTTTCTATGGGGCCATTTAAAGAGTAGAATTTACGCAACAGAACCGGAGTCTCTGGAATAATTACGACGACGCATCGTTGAAGAATGCCGTCTAATAACTCCACAAATGCTCCAGAATGTCAGAGCTTGTTTTGAACAAAATTTGTACTTTTGTATGGAAGCTGGTGGTCAACAATTTGAACACTTACTTAACTGAGTAAACATTTTTGAATATTTGGTTTTGTTTTTTAGCTTTTTTTTTAAGGAAAAATTGACTTATTAGTGTATTTCTTATCGCAATGAATGAAATACGTTCTTGCAACTCCAACTGTGAATAATTTCTAAACAAGTGGATAAAACTTCCAAAAAAGTTAGTGTGCTAAATTCAGAAACGAAAGAGCTTTCAAATGATGTAAACCACCTATTTAAAATATAAAGATTGTTATCACCATCCTTAAGGGGTTGATGTGACAAAGTTGAGTTTTATGTCAAAACATGTCCCCCTTAATATTAAAATCGACATGTTTCAGCGTTTCTTAAAAAAAAATATTCTCTGGACGCAAATCGGTTTGTTTCGTTTTCAATGCGCCATCCTGTATTATATATATATATATATATATATATATATATATATATATATATATATATATATATATATATATATATATATATATATATATATATATATATATATATATATATAAATTTTAACTGACCTTGTTTTTGGGATCTAGGGACCCAAATTCTCGCTTATCTGAAAAAAATTTTTCAAAAGTTTTTCATCGTGACCCTTTGACCCTTTGACCCTTTGACTCTTTATAAACATATAACTTTCAAAATAATTGATCTAAGGAAATGCGGTATTCGCGTCTTCCTCTTATTCCTATAAGTTTTTTTCTGGGTATCTGTCTTTCTCTACTCACTTCCGCTTTAACTGGAAATGACAAAACGTATTTTCATGGATAGGGCAACTTTGTAATCTTAAATGGAACATCCTGTATTTTTATTCACAGTTTAAAAACCCAATCTTTCCCCTTTGCAAAAATGCCATACTTCTTACCGTTATTATACATACTGATGGTTTTACAAGCCTTTAAAATAAATATTGTGTTTTATCTGAAATCTGCGAAGAAAGAAAACGTTTCGCAAAGTCGACTTTGGAATTAAAGACAGCAACACTTGCAAACGTCAAATTAGTTTAACGACAACACAGATATGTAAATATTGTAAGAAGAATGTTTACTTTAAGTTGAAAAGCTAAATGTGTAATCTTTTATGCTGAAACTAAATCTTATACAACTCAAAAAGACAACACAGACCAAATAGGGCAAATTGAAATTTCCGCAAAAACAGAAAACGATGCTACGTTATCAACACGACAAATTTCATCTACAACAGGTATTGCAAGAACTACTGTTCATACTGTTATTAAAAAAGTACTAAACTTGAATCCTTATAAAATCCAGACCCATCAAGAATTAAAGGAAACTGATTTTCCTAAACGATTTTGTACAATAATTCGTAATTTACTTAGAAAAGATATGCATTTTCTTGATAATATAATTATGCCCGACGAAGCATCACTTAAATGGTAAGGTAAATAAGCATAATAGTAGAATTTGGGCATCCGAAGATCCCAGAAATTTTGTTCATTACGTCAGATCATCTCCGAAAGTTACAGTTTGGTGTGCGGTATCAAAACAAAAATTATACGGCCCCTGTTTTTTAACCATCCTATTGCAAATGCTTCATCATATCTAGACATGTTAGAAAATTCCTTTTACCCTCAACTTTAACAGGATAATTTGTTGGGGACAGTCTATTTTCAGCAGGATGGTGCTACACCTCATTATGCTGCAGTAACAAGAGACTCACTGAATGCCACCTTTGAAAATCGTTGGACAGGGAGAGGAGGCCCTATGACTTGGCCACCTCGATCCCCTGAACTCACAGTTCTAGACTTTCATATGGGCGTATGTGAAAGACAGGTGTTACAGTCCGATCCCCCAAAACTTAGAGCAACTTAAAGAAAATACAGTAACACCTCCCAATAGCGTCCACAATCGGGGAACATAAAACTGGCCGCTATTCTGAGGTTTGCCTTTAATGAATATACTTATGTAGATACTACGGTTAATATATGTGTATAATATAGGTTGTTTACTATAGGGAACTTATTATGAAGTTTTTAACATTTTAAGAAAGGAAAAAACAACACTTAAATTGTAAATCACAAACTTTTATTTACATACTGCAATTAATATGTAGGTAGAGGTACAGTTATGAATAACATTTTACAGAACAACGACAAAAAATAAAGTTTAAATTGTAACATACAATTTATTTTAAACTTTTTTGACATATTTCATGATAGATTGCTGTTTCATATTCCTGATTTTATTTTTATAATTCTCCGATTTACATTAAATTAACATTTTTGAAATATTTGTAGCTAACTTACCGTTATTTGAAAGCACAAAAAAACTTTCTAAGTCTCGTAATTTTAGGCAAGCTTCGGATAAACTTGAAATTGTAGATACAGATGCAACACAATCAGATTCTTCACATTCACTATCAGAATTTGTAGACTGCACGTCCGTATTTTCACGTATTTTTCTTCAATACAATCGGTGATTGTTAGTTCGGGACTTTCGGTGAAAATATTATCATCAACTGCTGCAAAGTGTCTTAAGCTTGAAAATGGGTTAGTCAATCTGGGAAATAATTGCGCCAAGAGAATGTGATCTTCTTCATGAGCAATATTTTATAATTCCTGCTCATTCTGTAAAAATCCAGCTTTGCAGAAACATTTGCTAATAGTGTCTTTTGAGACCTTTTTCCAGGCAGCAGCTATCCATATCAAAGCATTGGTAATGGTGATGTGTTTATCGAATTCTTGAACTAAATCACTGTTAATTAACGTTAACAGTCTTTTAGCCAGTAAACCTCTATAAATCATTTTGAAATTTTGAATTATACCTTGATCTAAAGGTTGACAGTGGGATGTTGTATTCGGCGGAAGAAAAATTATCTTTACGTTTTCCAGTGGGATCTTGGTGTGTGTAGTTGCATTGTCTAAAAATAGCACTACTTTCTTGTTTTGTCTTTTTATTTTATTGTTAAATTTATGAAGCCATGCTGTCATTATATCTGTTGTCATCCAAGCCTTTTTGTTTGATACCCACACCAGTGTCAATGCGCTAATATGTTCACCCTTAAAACAACGTGGATTCTTGCTATTGACAATGAATAGAGGTTCTTTTTTTTCATCCAGCATATTAGCACAAAATAGAATTGTCAGTCGTTGTTTAGCCATTTTTCTTCCAGCACACTTGTCGTTCTTTAAAGCAAAGGTGGTGTCGCACGGTAATAAAGAAACCTGTTGCATCTGCATTAAAAATATCTTTCGGGTTAATGTTATTTTCCAATTTTCTACATCCGTGATGTGAATCAAATACTATGTCTTTGGCAAAATTTTTCTAGCCACCCCTTTGATGTTTTGAAATTGGTCAGATTTAAATTCTGCGCCGCTTCTAATGCTCTTGAATTAAAGGTGCTGATACAGGCACATTTTTATTTCGAGCTTTGCAAAACCAGTTATACATCACTTGATCAACAGTACTACCCTCAGTTTCTGGAAATTTTCTCCTCTGTGGCACGTTAGCACCTTGTCACAAACTTTTTTATATCACTTTTATTTTTTAAATGTCATTTATCTGAGTTTTTCCAACACCAATCTTTTCTGCCAATTTTCTTGAACTTGAACCACTTTTTTCACTATCAGTAATGACTTCAATTTTTTTCTTTAAGGCTGAGACGCTTTCTTTTGACCGACATATTGAGTTGTTGATGAGCAGAAGGATCTAACTTAACTGATTATTCAGTTAGGTATACGTTTCCTTTTACTTCACAGAACGTTTTACCGTTAGTAAAGGCCTCTAATATCTAAACTAAACATTAAAATTTATTCAATTCTTAAAGTACACTTGGAGAACCCAAATCACCACAACACATTTTAAAAGACCTAACGATCGTTTCACTAACCATATTAGCGTCATCACAGGATGAAACATTAATTAAAGTGCACTGGTTGCTGTTTGTTGGAAGTTGCTGTTCTTGTACCTATTATTTGACGAATGCGGCGTGGTGGTCATAAATCATCCCGACGTGCTTTTATCACTCGATCTTCCGACGGACCATTCTCAGATTCGGCGTTAAGGGTGATTTGTTTATGACTGTTATATAGAGGTAAATTTAGTAAAAAAAAATAGTATTACAAATTTTTATCGACATTGTCCGTGGCCGCTGTATAGAGGTGGCCGCTATAAAGAGGTTAGTTAATACACAAATGTCATAAGAACCATTTTCTGCGTTTACATTTGGCCGGTATATAGAGGTGGCCGCTTTATAGAGTTGGCCGTTAACGGGGGTTTTACTGTATTAGAAATGGCTTTAACAAACCAGCCCCGAACAATTACGTAAGTTCAAGCTATGACAAGTTTGTAAAACGTATAGATAAATGTATTCAAGTTGATGGACATCACTTTAAACATCTTTTATAAGTAATGTTTATGATTTTGTTTATTTCTCAATAAGTATTCTGCCACATTTTGTTTCATCGAGTTTGACATGTATATTATAGTAAGTACCAATTTCAGTAAAATTTTATTATTTGTCATTAAACTAATTTGTCGTTTGCACGTGTTACTGTCTTTAATTCCAAAGTCGACTTTGCGAAATACTCCTTTTTTCGTAGATTTCAGATAAAACGCAATATTTATTTTAAAGGCTTGTAAAACCATCACCCTGTATAATAACTGTAGCAAGTATAGCATTTTTGTAAAGGGGTAAGATGGGGCTTTTAAACTGTGAATAAATATACAGGGTGTTCCACTTAAGATTACAAAGTTGCCCTATCTTTGAAAATACGTTTTGTCATTTCCGGTTAAAGTGAAAGTGAGTATAAAAAGACAGATACACAAAAACAAGCTTATAAAAATAAGAGGGAAACCGGCGAAAACCGCATTTCTTTAGATCAATTATTTTAAAAGTTATAGAAGTTTATAAAGGGTCAAAATAAAAAGCGGCACCCGGTATCTATTTATTATTATATTTTTAAACGATAAATCTTGTTGTTTGAGGAGCTTTAGGATAATTGAGGGGGTCACTGTTATAATTTATGGACTAGGCAGACATACAAAATATGGAAAAAGTCTAGAACATCCAGAATTCGAAGGGCCACTTGCTCCAGTTAGCTCACGCGCTGGCTACGTCCTTCACCTACAAAAACGAAAACCAACAGTGAAGCCAGAGAAGTAGTCTCCAAGTCTGTATGTAGTATGGACAAGTTTCACCAAGTAAGGGCAACAACAATCAATGAATGGAAAAAGTCTCTTAATATTTACAAAAACTTCTATATATAAACTTATGTGAACTAGATTCCTAAAACTAAGTAAACATACTTAATCGGCATTCCTCTATACGGCAAAATAAATGCTAACCAATGCTATTGTTGCTATTTAAAATTACTAACAAAACTGTGTATTGTTTATATAAACACTTAAAATGTGAGAACCTCGGTGGTTCAGGGGTAAGAACGTGTGCCTCTGAACCGAACGGTACTGGGTTCGATCCCAGGGTACTCCTTTCACTTTTTCAGTACAAACTGTAAAATTAACATCAACCGAGGTTCTGGCATTGTATTTGATCAAGTTGAATGTCTGCACGTTCCGCCATTCGGAGGGGGCGTAAAGCCGTCGGTCCCGTGTCCATGCGATGTTAGGCACGTTTAAGATCCCTACCCTCCTTACAGAAGGACAGGGGTTTGGCAGAATCTCCAGGATAGTGAGGTGAAACTGTCCCTGGCATCGGTGATTGGCCATAGTCGCGGAAATAGGCCGACGTTAAAGAAACAAAAAACACACACACACTTAAAATGTGATGATGCCAAATCTATGTCAGATGATTACAATACAGAGTTGACCTACTTAACAAATTATAATTAATCTACTTTTTCCGTCTCCCAATTCCCTGCCTTTTATCTTGAAATATTATCATAATATATATGTAACCTTAGGAATACGTTTTTGGTAAGCTATTGTTCCCTGAACACTTGTGAATTATATTTAAATATTAACTGTGTTTAATTTTTCTTTGCTTATTTTTAAAACACATCGAATTTGTAAGACAAAAGAGGAATTGGTATACTAACACTAGTAACGTCTATTGACTTTTAATTTACTGAAGGAATATACTACAATAATTGTTAGTTAATCTATTATTATTTGGTTTCAGAAACACGGCTCCCGCATGAAGTGCTCGGCTTGTAACGTAGTTTGTCATCTGAACTGTATCAACATCCTGGTGGAGAAGGTGAAGTTCACTTGTAAGCCGACCTTCAGGGACGTGGGGCTCAGACAGTACAGAGAGCAGACCTCCATACACCATCACTGGGTCCATCGCCGGTCCGAGAAAGGCAAATGTCGACAGTGCGGAAAGGTTAGTCATCTATAAAAACATCTATCTATAAATTTCATTCATTCTTTCTCATTTACGGGTTGTTATTCTACAAAAAAAAAATATTTCTGTTTCTAAGGAGTTATTTACTGTCCTTTAATTAATAATAATTTAAATGCGTCAAATTGACAAAAAAAAATGCAAAAATTTTAAAGCGATGCAAAAAATTATGCATAATATTAAGTTTTCTAAATCACTGATAATGAATTATATTGTTTTTTAAATTTTTTCGTTAGAAATTTTGATATAAATGAAACTTAATTATAATGCATTTTTGTAAAAAAAGTAATTCGATAAGCAGCAAGTGCGTTATGGTAGCGAATTTTTATTTATATCTGCTCAGCCCAAATAGATTAAACAATGTTTTGTTTTAATTAGAAGAAAGTTCCAGTACATAAAAAACAAGATTTCCCTTTGTTGGAAAACTACAGGCCAGTGGCGATTCCTCCTGGCTTTTCATGTGTATTTGAATATGCATTTCTGAACCGGCTTGTGACGTACTGGTCCCAGCAGCAAATATTTACAAAAAATCAACATGGATTTATGGACAATAGATCAACATCGACGGCAATTTATTCATACTATGGCTCTGTAATTAAGAGCATAGAGGCTGGCAAGTGTCCTGTTGGTATCTTTTGTGATCTCAGCAGGGCATTTGACTGCGTCGATCACTCTATCTTGATCGAGAAGCTACAGATGTATGGCATACGGGGATTGTCCCTGTCTTGGCTGCCTAGTTATTTTCCCCAGAGAAGACAGTATGTTGTTGTTGGGCAGAGCTCTTCTCAAATTATCAGCAGTGACCTGGGCGTTCCGCAAGGATCGGTCCTGGGTCCAGTGTTGTTTTTATTATATACTAATGACTTGGGTAGCTTGAAGTTGCCAGCGTCGATCACCATGTACGCTGATGATACCTCCGTTATTGTTTCTGGCATTTCCGATGTGGGTCTCGCAGCTAGGTGCAGCTCTGTTTTTACGGAGTTAAATGCATTGTTTTCTGCTAACAGACTGTTTTTGAATTGTGGTAAGATGGCTGCGATTAGGTTTCACAACTACCAAAAGCACTGTAGCGCAATAAACTTTTCAGACACTAACAGCTTAGTGTCCGCAATAGCCACAGATGGAAAATAAATTTTTGGGTATTTTTCTAGACCATTCTTTGAATTGATCACTGTGCGTATCTGGTTGGGAAGCTAAATTTGGTTTCATATCAGTTAAGAAACGTAAGGAGTTATATGGAGAAGGATCAGTTGTTGATGCTCTACCACGGGCAGGTAGACTCTCGGTTGCGTTACAGTATAATATTCTGGGGGTTGTCAGTACATACGAGAGCTGTATTTATCGCTCAGAAACGGGTACTAAGATGCTTGGAAGGAGGTCAATCATGCAGATATATTTTTCAGCAAAACAGAGTGCTTACATATGTAGTGATATGTTTGTTTTTTTATGCTGTGATTGTTTGTGTTTAGTTTGTTAATTTTTGTAATTTGTTAATTTTGACTAGTCCTGTACAATGTATGTTGTCTTTGGGAAATATATCTTATTATTATTATTATTAATTAGACAGTAGGATTCCCCCGGTCCGAGCCAGTTCTAAGCTGACCTTTAATGTATCGAATTTCGACCACGTAATTATAATGCATGTTTGTAAGAAAAGAAAATCGGAAGTGCCTTCTGGTAGCAAATTTTTATTAAAGTCTGCTCAGTCTAAATAGATTAAACAATGCTTTGTTTTAATTAGATAGTCGGATTCCCCGGTCCGAGCAAGTTCTGAGCTTACCTTTAATGCATCGAATTTCGAGCACGTAATGATAATGCATATTTGTAAGAAAAGAAATTCGGGACGCAACAAGTGCGCTATGAGAGCGAATTTTTTTTAAGTGCTTCAAATTTGAATAGCTCAATTTGCTGTTAACCTATAAGGTTCGTTGGCCAGAAAACTAGTTTTTTCGAGAACATTTCAAGTTTATTTTCGAAACATTTTTGTACATGTTCAAACATAAAGTTATTTTGATGAAATATGGTGCATTGTTTATACTATATAGGTCATACTGGTAACCAAATTTGATGTCTATTTTATTTAAAAAACGCATATTTGCTATTTAAAACATTTTTATAAAAAATCACTACCATAACGCACTTGCTGCGTCCAGACTTTTTTAATAATTTACCACTCGCGCTGAGACAAATTAACTCCCGAAATACATTTAAGAAACACACTACGTGTTATCTACAGCCAAAATGTTTTTACTCACTTCAAGAATTTTTACCAGGGTAAAGGAGTTTTCCTTGTATGTGACTTGATTTTAGGATTTTATGAAGTTTAATAAAAAAAATAATTATGTATTATTTGTGCAATCTGTGCGGATTGTTGCCTATTGACGCTTAGTCTGTTTAGTCTGTGTTAACCTTGCATTTTTGTTTTTTATTTGTTTTTTGTTTGTTTTTTGTGTTTTTTTTATTATTTCAACATTACACCAGGAGGGCTCACAGCCTAAATACTATCGTACCGTGGGAGTTGACAAGGAGGAAACAGGCAACTTAATTCTGGACTTGAAGGTTTGGAGGTTCGGAGGAGAAGGAACAACATGCGCCGGCAAGGAATTCCACAAATTGGAAGTCCTCGGGAAAAAAGAGCAAGCATAATAAGATGTTCTATGTCTGGTGACCTGGACAGTAAAAGGGTGCATTCGCTCTGTTCCCCTGGTAGGTCTGTTGGGGACAGCAGGTGGAGGAACTATGGAAGAAAGCTCCTCTGAGCAGTCCCGTGTAGATATCTATAAGAGAGAGAGAGAGAGAGAGAGGTCACCAACGGCACGTCGGTGAGCAAGGGATGGCAGCCCTTGGGTAAAGGTAGGGTCACTGATGAGACGTATAGCTCTCTTATGAATGGAGTCCAGGATAGCGAGTGTAGAAGCGGCAGCGGCACCCCGGATGTGGGAGCAGTATTCGAGGTTTGGCCTTATTTGTGAAGTATATAAGGTATAGAGATTAGCTGGTGAAAAGTATTTGCGAGCCCGGAAGAGGAAACCGAATTTCTTAGCCGTCGCTTCTGCAATTGATGTGAAATATTGGTGCCAATTGAGGTTTCGGTCAACAAAAATGCCAACAAGTGAAAATGACTCATTACTTTGAATAACTTGGTTGTTCATTGTGATGGGTCTAGGGCTGGTGTATCTCTTATGAGATAGAAGGCAAGTCCTCGGGACAGACGAGTCAGGACAGGAGCAAGTTCTGGTGCGCACTTATTGAGAACAATTGCTGGCATCTCGTCAAGGCCAGAGGCTTTCCTAGTATCAAGAGAAGGGAGCATCTTTCGTACCTTTTTAGTTTTGAAAATGATATCAGTCATTTTATGCGCGACATTGGGGACTGTTGGTGGTTGAACATTTGGAGGTGGGTTAAGAGTAGAATTACCAGCGAACAACGATGCAAAAAGTTCAGCCTTGCCCAGGGTGGTAGAAACAATATCATCCCCTGAAACAAGAGGTGGGAACGTGCTCGTGCAGAATTTATACCCAATAGATTTTGCAAGAGTCCATAAGGCTTTGCTGTCATCGGAGCTTGGGAGGACTTTGTTTTTGATGTGGTGACTAAACGAGTTTTTTGCCTCAGAGAGAATACGGACTAGCGGTTTCTTGCATCGTTAAATGCTGGACGGTTTTCTTGGCTGGGGTTGTGTAAAAGCGTTTTGTGAGCTTTGACCTTTTCAAGTCTGGCCTTGTCACAGAATTTAGAGAACCAGGGCTTTTGAGTGGCTGAAGAGGTTTTTTCTGTACGTGGAATAAATAATTCCATGCCAGCTTGGATAATTTCGGTGGCGTTTTGTGAGATATCAGAGGGGTCAGGATGAGAGAAGCAGACAGACGCCCATGGAAATGAGGAAAAGTAATCCCGCATTTCGTCTCAGTTGCCAGAGTTGTAGTGCCAAAAGATACGTGGGTGTGATGACTGTGTGACTTCGGGTTGCATTGCGCAGGAAGCAGTGACCATGCCGTGGTACGTGGACCGGGGGGGAGGGGGGTGATGTTTTATAGCATTCAGGTTTTGTAGTAAGAAGGAGACCCAAGGCATTTGAGTTGTATGTTGGGATGCGAGGACACCCACGGTACGATGGTATTTAGTCTGTAAGCCCTCGTGGTGTGTTGTTGAAATATAAAAAAAATGTACTTCTGACGCCATTATATTGCTGTCTATTTTCAAGATAATTCGACACAAGCTCCAGTGCAACCTCTCCGAAACCCATATTCTTAAGTACGTTCAACAATTTCTCGTGGTGCACTGTATCGAAAGCCTTTGTAAGATCAACAAAACCACACCTACATTGTTGATTTTGATCAAGGCTTTTGTATATAAGAGATGTCAATCCAGAAATGGCATCTGTCGTTGAACAGCCCTTTCTAAAGCCGTACTGAGATTTTAGGAGAATACTATTTTTTCCAAAAAATTTAAAATTATTCTTCTCAACATAGCATCAAATATCTTTGTGAAATTAGTTACGAAAGAAAGCGGCAGATAATTAGTAGAGGCTGTCCTATTTCCGGATTTTTATATAATGGTATGCTCATATAATGGAAGTGCTATTAAAGGCTTAAAGAATACTACACCCTTATTTACTATCAAAACACAAAACACAGGTCAGTTGAAAAAATTGAATTACGGCAGTTTTAATTTTTTCAAATTCGGCAACAATTTGAGAGCGCCTGTATATGGCATCACGATTTTTTCGACGGATATAATAAACGAAAACCTCACCGAATGCGTCATTTTCAGGCAACCCCAGCATCTTTTAGTTAATACGCTATATCACAATTTTTGATATGTGCCAAAAACGTACAAAGTTGCAAAACAGTTAAAATAACTTTAATACGGCGAACGATATCAATTCCCTAGAAAGATGCAGTATTAATCGATGGAAAATGCAAAAATGCAAAGACATATGAGGTGTTCTATTAAAAAACAGTAACGTTGTGTCGCCAGCGCCTTATGGGCCAACTGTGATTGTCAAAATAAATTTTTAAGATGCAGTTCAATACACCCTACAATTAACCTAAACAATTTTTTCTCGTATCTTGTATAATAACGGATATATTAAGCTTTGGCGTAATAATGCCCTAGCCTGCATAATATCTAAACAGATAAAATGCAACAAGCGCGTTAGTGGTAGTGAATTTTCATAAAAATGCTTTTAATAGCATATACGTGTTTTTTAATGAAAGCAGGCATCAAATTAGGTTACCAGTATAACCTATACAGTGTGTCCCAAACTGGATGGGCATGTATTGCTATCTCCGTTATTATTAGAGATAGGGAGACGGTTAAATTAGCAATGTTTTGTAGAATTTCATGATCGTTCCAAATATGACTTGTATTTTGCTCTGCCTCTTTTCGTTTTCGAGTTATTTTGAAAAAAACAAAATTTGTCGATTTCTTTTTTTTTCAATATCTAAGTAGGCGTTGATCTGACATGTCTAAGACTTGCACATTATCACACTTTTTACAGAGTAATCTTTTTGTGCTATTCTCAACTTTGGATAGTCGTTTTTTTTTGAGCTACAGGTATCAACGTTTGTATTTTATTATGGCAGCCATATTGGATTGTTTGCTCATGTGATATCCTGTAAAAGGAGCTTTCCAATGATGTACAACATGCTTGAGACATCTTGTAATTGCACTGACAATTTTAAGAAAAACCGTTTTGAGGATAGTAGGCTAGGAAATCCTATACCAGAAAACAAATGACAAAAAAAAAGTGTTTAAAAAGCAGTAGGCCATGGAGTCTAACAACAGACTTCATTGCTTGTGTCCAGAGTTCCATATATCCACTCTCAAAAAAGTTAAGGGTGAAAAATCACGCCACATACTAGAAAAGAACTTTTAAAATTAAGATATTTTTGGTTTTCCTTATTCGGGACGTGTATTGTAGCTACTTGACAGAACTCTTGAAATTTCATCAAAATACAATGAGGTATTTGGAAGTTATGACCAAAAAAATATTGACAAGCCACCCGTTTGAGGGGTTGTATCTCCGTAACGAAGCATCGGACGACACATGTTTATCAACGAAACCCCACTTATTTGTCGATGTTCTATCAGTGGGTGAATTTGTGTACACAACTCCAGGAACACCATGCATATATATATATATATATATATATATATATATATATATATATATATATATATATATATATATATATATATATATATATATATATATATATATATATATATATATAATTTGAAACTGACCCCACAAATGGATTGAAGTAGGCCTAGTTCGGGTCATTTGCAAAATTCTTTACAAAATTGAAAAGTCGCGGTCTCCTCAATAACGAATTTTTTCTATCAAAAATCGCTAAAACTTATCGACTTATAACTCACAAACCCTATAACTAAAACTGCTACCAAAGCATCAGAACAAGAGTTTATTTGAAGTGAGTGTTCCGCAAACATTTTAGAAAAATGAAAGCCAATGACGGTTGAGGCTGAAACCTAAGGCTTTAAAAACACTTTTCTCGGACATTTCTTCTACAAACTTAAAATTTTTACTTTTCAAATTAAAATTTCTTTTTACTTCCATTTCTTACTGCTGATATTTCAGCCCATGCCTTCATTTACAATAGAATGTGATCTGTTCATACTCATGTGTTGACTACATTTTCTTTATAACAACGAACATTTTTGCCAAAATTGTAAATCAAAAACATGAGAGGAAATCCTGCAATTGTTCTCAAAAAAATGCGCACGAGATTTTGCTCCTGTCCTGACCCGTCTGTTTCAAACATCTTACAATAGAGGCATATTAACTAGTAACTGGAAAACTGCTCGAGTACAACCCGTCCCCAAGAAAGGATCCAAAGCGCTTCCTAGCAATTACAGGCCTATTTCTCTCCTTTCAGTCGTCTCTAAAGTGATGGAAAAGTATATAAACAACGAATTACTAAAATTGCTTGCAAAACACAGTCTAATCCACGACAGGCAGTTTGAATTCCGTCCGCGCCGATCAACTGCCGATCTCCTTTCCTTTGTCACCCATTCTTGGAACAAGTCTATGAATCTACACGGTGAATCCCAGATTGTCGCTTTAGACATATCCAAAGCACACGACCAGGTCTGGCACGCAGCGCTGCTTAATAAACTTCCGGCCTATGGCCTACTATGAAAACTCTGTACCTGGAAAGCAAATTTCCTCTCCAACCGGAGCATTTCTGTTGTCGTGGATCGCCATTTCTCTAAACTGTATCCAATTATTGCAGGAGTACCTTAAGGTTCAGCTTTAGCCCCCACTTTGTTTCTTCTCCACATCAATGACCTCTTCTCGAGCACATCCAACCGAGTTCACAGTTATGCAGATGACAGCACCCTCCACTCAAATATAAAATATTCTAAGTCTGTCTCTTTAGCCCAATTAGATGAGGATCTCAGACTCATGGAGGATTCTGTCTGTGTGGATCTCTAAAAAATATTAGACTGGGGAAGTAGAAATCTTGTACAATTCAACTCCACCAAATCTCAGTCTTGATTTCTATCTCATAAGAGATACATCAGCCCTATACCTATCACAATGAACAACCAAGTTATTCAAAGTAATGAGTCCTTTTCACTTGTTGGCATTTCTGTGGACCGAAAACTCAATTGGCACCAACATGTCACATCAATTGCAGAAGCGGCTGCTAAGAAATTAGGTTTCCTCTTCCAGGATCGCAAATACTTTTCAGCCAATCTCTATACCTTATATACTTCACAAATAAGGCCAAACCTCGAATACTGCTCCCAAATCTGGGGGTCGCTGCTGCTTCTACACTCGCTATCTTGGACTCCATTCAGAAGAGAGCTATACGCCTCATCGGTGACCCTACCCTTATCCAAAGGTTGCCATCCTTTGCCCACTGACGTACCGTTGGTGACCTCTCTCTCTCTCTCTCTCTCTCTCTCTCTCTCTCTCTCTCTCTCTCTCTCTTTAATAGATATCTGCACGGGCACTGCTCAGAGGAGCTTTCTTCCATAGTTCCTCCACCTGTTGCCCCCAACAGATATACCAGGGGAACAGAGCGAATGCACCCTTTTACTGTCCAGGTCACCAGACATAGAACATCTTGTTATGCCCGCTCTTTTGTCCCGAGGACTTCCAAGTTGTGGAATTCCTTGCCGGCACATGTTTTTCCTTCTCCTTCGAACCTCCAAACCTTCAAGTCCAGAATTAACAAGTTGCCTCTTTCCTCCTTGTCGGCACCCACGGTACGATAGTATTTAGGCTATGTTGTTGAAATATATATAAAAAATGGCCTATTGTGGCCTACTTGCCAGGCGTTAGCCTCTCCACCACTGTTACATGTACATGTATTTTAGTGGGCCTAGTACGTGGCCTGTTAAAGAATTAAAAAATATATTAAAAGTTGTGATCTCCTCATTAGTGAGTTTTTTCTACGAAAAATGACTAAGAATGGTTGTCGTATTATTCTAGTGAAGCCACTGAACTAATAAACAAACAGAAAAACTAGATCGACTCCGTTAAGCATTTCATTCAAATCAACAACGAGATGAGACGTAACTTTGCCAGGAAATTGAAAAGCATCCTAAATCCCGTGATCTCGTTTCCAATTAGACCCCGGGGATTGAATTAGAATAAGTTTGTTTCTGTGTAAGGTTTCCCCGCCGCGTTGTGTCTCAGATAAGCCATGCGTTGCCTATTTTCCTGCGATTAGTGGAATCAAGGAAACAGTCTGTTAAACTAACAGAACGCGTGAGGCAGCGTTCCTCAAATCACTGACTTATAATAACAGAATAACAGGCGCCTCGCTCGTCTCCGACTGATGTATTTATTTAAACGTCGATGCCGGGAAATGTGCTGAAATTGGCACCGGTTCATCTCGTTCTCTAGTTTACGTGATTTACTACTTATTGTCAGTTTACCAGAGTGTTTCTGGTACAGCTGATTAAACATTCTAAATAAGAGAAGCAGATATTCGCATGCTTGAGTTTATACAGCGTTATTTAAACACAAGCTTCGTTAATAATAACAAGGTGTTAAACGCTCGCAAATATTTATTACGATCATTTCCGTCTTTTGCGTGAGTTTTTACTTTGCAGTGCATTAACCAGCTAGACATTTCAACATACCATTTAAAACGTTACCCTTTTTTATTTTAAAAGCACAACACGAGGGCTCACAGCCTAAATACTATCGTACCGTGGGTGTCGACAAGGAGGAAAGAGGCAACTTGTTAATTCTGGACTTGAAGGTTTGGAGGTTCGGATGAGGAGAAATAACATGTGCCAGCAAGGAATTCTGCAACATGGAAGTCCTCAGGACAAAAGATCGGTCATAATAAGATGTTCTATGTCTGGTGACCTGGACAGTAAAAGGGTGCATTCGCTTTGTTCCCTTGGTAGATTAGCTGGGGGTAGCAGGTGGACGAACTATAGAAGAAAGCTCCTCTGAACAGTGCCGGTGCAGATATCTATAAAATAAAATCCATTAAAAAGAGAGATGTGACCAACGGCACGTCGGTGGGCAAGGGATGGCAGCCTTTTGGTGAGGACAGGGTCAGGGATGAGTGTAGCTCTCTTCTGAATTGAGTCCAGGATAGCGAGTGTAGAAGCAGCAGCGGCACCCCAGATGTGGGAGTAGTATTCGAAGTTTGGCCTTATTTGTGAAGTATGTAAGGTATAGAGATTAGCTGGTGAAAAGTATTTGCGAGTCCGGAAGAGGAAACCTAATTTCTTAGCAGCCGCCTCTGCAATTGATGTGACATGTTGGTGCCAATTGAGATTGCGATCCACAGAAATGCCAACAAGTGTAAAGGACTCATTACTTTGAATAACATGGTTGTTCATTGTGATGGGTCTGGAGCTGGTGTATCTCTTATGAGATAGGAAGCAAGACTGAGATTTGGTGGAGTTAAATTGTACAAGATTTCTACTTCCCCAGTGTATTATTTTTTGGAGATCCACAGAGACAGAATCCTCCATGAGTCTGCGATCCTTATCTAATGGGGCTAAAGAGACTGACTTAGAGTATTGTATATTTGAGTGGAGGGTGCTGTCATCTGCCTAACTGTGAACTCGGTTGGATGTGCTCGAGAGGAGGTCATTGATGTGGAGAAGAAACAAAGTAGGGGCTAAAGCTGAACCTTGAGGGACTCCTGCATTAATTGGATACAGTTTAGAGGAATCGCCATCCACGACAACAGAAATGCTCCGGTTGGAGAAGAAATTTTCTGTCCAGGTACAGAGTTTTCGTAGCAGGCCATAGGCCGGAAGTTTATTAAGCAGCGCTGCGTGCCAGACCTGGTCGAATGCTTTGGATGTGTCTAGAGCGACAATCTGGGATTAATTGAGAAATTCGGGATGCAGCAAGTGCGTTATGGTAGCGAATTTCTAATTAATTGCTCTATATTTGAATAGCTCAATTTGCTATTAACCTATAAGGTTGACCAAGAAATCGGTTTTTTCGGGAACACTTTAAGTTTACTTTCGAAAATTTTTGTACATTTTCATAACAAGAATGTTATTTTGATTAAACACGGCACATTGTTTCTACTATATAGGTTATACTGGTAACCAAATCTGACATATTTGTTATTAAAAACAATTTATGAAAATTCACTCCCATAACGCACTTGCTGCGCCCAGACTTTTAAAGTATATTTTTGGAAAATTTTTGTACTACATTTTCAAACAATAAGTAATTTTGATCAAACATGGTACATTGTTTCTACGATATAGGCTATATTTTTGGCGGGGGTCTTGTCCATGTGGGCCTGGAGGGAGGCGGATATCTCTGGGGAGTGATGTACACCCGGATTTTGAGGCATCCACTCTGGGCTTAGAAATGGATGGTTGCCCGCGCTTGGTTGTTACTCGGGAGCGGGGTTCCGGATGGGTGCCGCCTTGGGTTGAGTGCTGGCGGATGTCGTGTGTCTAGACGACCTGAAGGGGGTTGACAACTCTGATAAGTGGTAAACACCCGGAGTTTGGGGCCCCCGCTATGTGCTTCGGAACGGACGGACGGCCTCGCTTGTGCGATGCTCAGGAGCAGGGCTCGATTGAATGTCGCCATGGCTCTAGCACTAGTGGGTGTCGGGTCTAGACGAACCCTGAGGAGAGCTGAGATCTTTAGAGGTGGAATAAAACTAAGGGTTGCGGCCTCTTCTGTGAGCTTCGAAACGGACAAACGACCTCACCTGGATGCTGCTCGGATGCAGGACTTCATGATACTGCTCCGAGTCAAACACTGACGGATGTCTGGTCCAGACGAACTCGGAGAGAGGTTATCTCTCTTTGAGCTTTGAGACGGGCAAGCGACTTCGCTCAGATGGCATTACATCTGTCAAACAAAGATTCACCTCGCAGGTGTCGTCTCCTGTCAGAAGCTCGATTTGTTGGGTGAAATTTAAGCTAACGCTGGCAGGTGTTGGACCTGAACGAACCCGGAGGTGACTGGGGTCTCTAGGGGTGGATTACACCTAGAGACTTGGGCCTACTCTGTGAGCTTCGATACAGGCCAACGACCCTGCCTGGATGCTGCTCGAGGGCGGGACTTCATGATACCGCCTCGAGTCAATGAAACACTGGCGGGGGTCTGGTGCAGGTGAGGCTGGGGGGAGGCAGACATCTCTGGCGAGTGATATGCACCTGGAGTTTGGCGCCTCCACTGTGGCCTCAGGGACTGACAATTGGCTTCGGTGGGTTGTTACTCGGGAGCGGGGTTCCAGATGATACCGCTCTAGATTGAGCCCTGGAGTCTGTCATGTGTCCAGACGTCCCGGGGGCTCTGATCTCTGATAATTAGTAAATATCCGGAGTTTGGAGCCCATACTGTGTGCCACGTAACGGACGGCCGGCCTCGCTGGGGTGATGCTCGGGAGCAGGACTCAATGAGATGTTGCCTTGAGCCTTAACACTGTTAGGTGTCAGGTTTGGAAGAGTCTGAGGGGAGCTGAGATCTCTAGGAGTGGATTACAACTGGAGATTAGATGCTGCTCGAGAGCGGGACTTCATAATACCGCCTCGATGCAAACACTGACGGATGTCGGGTCCAGACGAACTCGGAGAGAGGTTATCTCTCTTTGAGCTTCGAAACGGGCAATCGACTTTACTCAGATGGCAGTACACCTGCCAAACAAACTCTCACCCTCAAGAAAAGATAGACTCCCTAAAGGAGCTGAAATTGATGGGTGAAATCTAAATAATTAGACGTGAGCCACAATGGACCTAAGGTCGCGGTGGATGGACTGAAATAGCCCACTCACAATAAAATCTAATCTAATCTAATCTACCGGTAACCAAATTGATGCCTGTTTGCATTAAAAAGACGTATTTGCTATTATAAATATTTTATGAAAATCACTTCGATAATGCACTCGCTGCGTACATAATTTTTTGGTGTTATACTGGGTTTTCTTATATAACTGACTTTATTGTGTGTGTTTTTCATTTACCTCACCTTTGGGTTACCTAATTAAACTCTAAGAAGACGTCTGGGTACAACCAAGAGCTGGGGAGGCACATAAGCTTTACCACCCCTTTAAATAAATACTAAGCACTTTACTGTTCAAAACAACCATTATTTCGACATTTATTGTTATCTAAAATAGTTTTATTTTGCATGTAAACCCAGTGTGATCACCATCCGATAAAATAGCTTGTTTCAAAAATCAAATATAATTACAATACTTTTAATTTGCTTTGTTGCCAATAGGTACATAATACCATTATATTCATTTAGTAACACAGCCATTGTATTTATTACGTAATACATACAGTGTGTCCCAAACTGAATAGGAATGTATTACTATATCCCTTATTATTAGAGATAGGGAAACGGTTAAATTAGCAATGTTTTGTAGAATTTCATGCTCAATCCAAATATTGTAGTTTGCCCTGCCTCTTTTCGTTTTCGAGTTATTTTGAAAAAAACAAACTTTGTCGACACTAAGTGAGTGGTGGACGTGCCGCCACCTAGTTGCAGAACCAAGTAGTATATTGTCACGCCAACTTCAAATAACACAAAGTGTTAAAAAAATGGAGACTGTATACAACCAACTAACAATTTAGAAAATTGTCAGCCCTGGCCCATTCCTACCCTAATATAGCGACAAAGCATGTAAGGCTAGATGCATTCTAGCAACAATTAGAAGCGTAGACCGGTTTCGCTCTCATTGGAGCTCTTCAGTACGGCATACTAATTGTACCAAAAATGCACCTATACAGTAATACGGCTATAGTAGCCAGCATTTCAACACTAAGTGAGTGGTGGACGTGCCGCCACCTAGTTGCGGAACCAAGTAGTATGTTGTCACGCCAGCTCCAAATAAATTATTATTTCAACATTAAGTGAGTGGTGGACGTGCCGCCACCTAGTTGCGGAACCAAGTAGTATGTTGTCACGCCAGCTCCAAATAAATTATTTGGAGCTGGCGTGACAACATACTACTTGGTTCTGCAACTATGTGGCGGCACGTCCACCACTCACTTAGTGTTGAAAGGCTGGCTACTATAGCCCTATTACTGTATAGGTGCATTTTTGCTACAATTTGTATGCCGTACTGAAGAGCTCTAATGAGAGCGAAACCGGTCTACGGTTCTAATTGTTGCGAGAATGCATCTAGCCTTACAAAATTTGTCGATTTCTTTTTTCTTCAGTATCTAAGTAGGCGTTGATCTTACATGTCTAAGACTTTTACATTATCAAGACACTTTTTACAGAGTAATCTTTTTGTGCTATTCTCAACTTTGGATTGCCATTTGTTTTTGAGATACATGTATCAACGTTTGTTTTTATTATCGCAACCATATTGGATTTTTTGCTCATGTGATAGCATGTAAAAAGAGCTTTCTAATGATGTACAACATGCTTGAGAAATCTTCTAATTGCACTGACACTTTTGAGAAAAACCGTTTTGAGGACAGTAGGCTATGAAATCCAATACCAGAAAACAAATGCCAAAAAAAGTGTTCAAAAAGCAGTAGGCCATGGAGTCTAACAATAGACTTCTACTTTTGACATAATTTTCCGTAACTATTCAAAATAAAAAAATATTGTGATTTAATTTTCAATACCACCTTTTTGAAACATGCCTGCAAACTCCGGTAATGGTGTTTTGGTTAATATGATTTATAGCGTCTATGATTCTGTTCCGTAATTCATTGATATTTTGTGCTGGATCGAATTTATGCACACCATTCTTTAGGGTACCCCAAAAATAAAAAGCCATGGGTGTTATATCGGGACTTCGAGCACACCAATGAACCGGCCCTTTGTTACAAATGACACGATTATAAAAATTTCTGTACAAAAATTCTTTGACGATTGTGAGCTGGACAACCGTCTTGTTGGTACCAAATCTCGTCTAAATTATTATGAACTCTTCTAGTTGTTTAGATATCATTTCTAAATAGATTAAGATAATTTTCCTCAGTTAAATTATTTTCAAAAAAGAACGGAGCAACAATTAAGTTTCCTGAAGTTTTTTAAAATTAACTGTCAAATCTACAAATAAAAATAACCGTTTTTTTATCTAATAAGCCGCACCAAACATTAATACCCAACCTGTCTTGCAATCATCTTTCTTCCTTTAGATGGGGATTTTCATTTGCCCAATAATGCCTATTATGGCGATTATACACACCACAATTTGTAAATCTGGATTCATCAGGCCATATTATTTTCAAATGAAAACTTTCGTCTTGCTGACATTGTCCTTGATACCATCTGCAGAATTGAAGTCGCTTAGGGTAATCGTCAACATTTAAGCCTTGTACGATTGTAGGTTTGCATGGATGGTAATGACTTTGTTTTAATACACGATGTACCGTACGTTTTGGAACGTCAATTTTTTCACCATAAAACCGAATAGGTTGCGGAGGGTTTTCGTTTGAAACCTGTAATACGGTATTATTTCTTTCCTCATTTCTAGGCATTGGTAGTTTCTTTGCGTGAAGCTACCGTCGTTCAATAGTTTAGTCACTATCCTGCAAAATATTTTGGTGTTTGGTTGTCGTCTTTCTGGGTAGTTGTTTTAACATGAATTTGCAGCTGCCTCACTATTTCGGTTAGAACGAATTAAACATTCCAACATGTCAAAATATTCTTCATTACTGAACCTATTGTTGAATAATATTTCAAATAAACAGGAAACAAACTATTTAGTACAATATTTTAAGCAACGTGTTAAATACACCTCAAATTGTTCAGATAATTAAGAATGACAGTATTCTTAATTGTCGCGATAGTGTTATATCCATAGCAACTTTTCTTCTGTTGTTTTTCAGTTGACTTACGGTTAAAAATCAAACAATTTTCAAAGGCGTCTTCGTAAATCAATAATCTGCTTTTTATTGAGTTCTGTTAGTAAATTGAGTTATTTACTGGGTTTACCTATTGAATTAAATTATAACAATTTTTTAGCATAATGTTGTAATGTAAAATATCATTTGTAATAATGGGCCGATTCATTGGTGTGCTCAAGTCCTATTTTTTATCGTGAATCATAACGGAAACTTATGTTAAAAGTAGAAGTCTATTGTTAGACTCCATAGCCCACTGCTTTTTGAACACCTATTTTTGTCATTTGTTTTCTGGTATTGGATTTCATAGCCTACTATCCTCAAAATGGTTTATCTCAAAATTCTCAGTGCAATTACAAGATTTCTCAAGCATGTTGTACATCATTGGAAAGCTCTTTCACAGGCTATCGCATGAGCAAAAAAATCTAATATGGCTGTCACAATAAAAACAAACGTTGAGAATAGCACAAAAAGATTACACTGTAAAAAGTGCCCTGATAATGTGCATGTCTTAGACATGTCAGATCAACGCCTACTTAGATATTGAAGAAAAAAGAAATCGACAATTTTTTTTTTCAAAATAACACGAAAACGGAAAGAGGCAGTGCAAAACACAAGTCGAACGAGCCTGAAATTCCACAAAACATTGCTAATTCAACCGTCTCCCTATCTCCAATAATAACGGAGATAGCAATACATTCCCATGCAGTTTGGGACGGACTGTATATATTATAATTATTCGCTTCTCACAGTTTTTTCTGAGCACTTCTCATTTTTTTAACCAAACATATCAAAGACAAATAGTTATTTATCTTAGACCTTAACACTCGGCACTCTAGCAGGTGTGTCAATTATATAGCAGTTAAAGAAACTGCAACAATAGAGCTTTATACCTACTTCTCCCACCAATGCGCAGTCCAGTTCTCTCCATTTCTTTTTTTATACACTTCCAGCTCAATCGAAAAGTTAGTTTTCTGTGTCTGTCAGATGTACAATGTTCTATTCAATCGACATTTATTTTGCTAAACAAAAGCCTCGAGATAAACTTCGTCACTTTTACACTTTGTGTTCCAACCAAACTCTTTACAGCTCTAGTAGAGATAGTTCTAAAAGTTCCAAGTTGAAAAAGCCACTTGTGTCTAAAAGAAGTTTCGTTTGAGATGTTTTCCGTTTATGTTGAATGCCATTGTAAATAGTTTCTGGTTTCAAGAGAAATCATTTAGGGTGTACTTGCTTACTTAACTTGTTTACTTGCAATCTAAAAAAAAACTATTTAAGCAGTTTCTTTAAGTGGCAGTTAACTACTCTGTCTGTCAGGCATTGGACTTTAACCACTAAGTCGTTTTAACGCATGTCTTTAGGATTTTATTTTTAATTTGCAAAAAACTATACATATTATGTACCAAATTATTTAAAATTCACAACATACGTTTATTTGCACTATTTGTAGCCACCTGTAAAGTCTCATTCCAGTTACGCTGATACTTACACAAATGTAGCGTTTTCAAAAAGTTTTCCCCGATTTTCCACCGGAAAAACTTGAGTATAAAAGCTAATGAACGAACTCAACCTCGGTTTTTGCCCAAACAACATTCTGGCCAAGTTTGATTGAAATCAGTTTAGTATTTTTTGAATTGTCGCTCGAAAACATTAATATATATATATATATATATATATATATATATATATATATATATATATATATATATATATATATATATATATATATATATAATAAATGTTTATTTACCCACGTAAAGTACAGTTTTAGTAATAATCACAATTTTAACAATTACAGATCTTAACATGATTATGTAAAGTACTAGTTGCTAACATCCGAAGGCAAATTAAACATAAGAGAGAGAGAAAGACCCGCAAAGGCGAACCTGCATGCGAGCTATTATATCTCCTTATACTTTTATAAACAAAAATTTGCACACAACGTGCCACAAAAAACCTATATATAAAATAATTATACGCAACCTAAAGTATCGCACACTTACACGTTCTCAAATCTCAGGTGTAACTCAGACCAGCACAATTATAGCCACACACTAACACATTTGAACAACACACGTACCCCCTGACACACGTACGGGAAACAAAAGCAGTAATGAATACAATAAGTAACAGAGAACATATATCAGACGCACACTTACACAAACTGACATACCTATGTACCGCAACTAGGAAATCTGTGATAAAGAGTTGAAATAAAGTCCAGTATCTATCAATCGGTGGGCCTCTTGTCTGGTCATTTAAACAATCCACAACTTAATTTTACGTTTGAAAAGAGAAAGAGAGTTCAACTTTTTAAAAGATTCTGGCAGAACATTGTATATTTTTGGAGCAAGGTAAGTATAAGACCGCTGTCCAATAGTCTTCTGCATAGTGGGAACATTGAGGAACTTACTTTATGCCTCGTTCCATAGACATGGTCTATGCGAATGGAAGCATTAACATTTTTTCTAGTATGGATCAGAAGCGCTAGGATGTAAGTCTGTCTAGGATCTATAATTCCTGACTCCCTAAAAAGCGCATCACTAGGGTAAACAAAGCACATGTTGTAGACAATTTTCAGTATCCACTTCTGGATCACTTCGAGCCTCTTATAGAAACAGTCCGCCACACCACCCCAGGCAATAATCCCATAGTTAATATGAATGTGCACCAATGCATAGTATAAGCTCCTCAGATGATCCAAGTCAAGGAATTTTCTTAAGTATTTAAATTTGTAAGTTAAACACCTCAACTTACCAACCAATTCGTTAACATGGGCATCCCATTTCATGTGGCTGTCCATGATCACCCCAAGGTATTTAATCGCTGAACTGGAGGACAGCGTCATGCCACAGCCATTATATCTAAACGATATGTCTGTAAAGTCCGGCAGGTGAGATCTGTAACTAGCACACGGCGAAAATTTTGTTTTATCCATGTTGATTGTCAAAAGCTTTTCACTGAAATAATCCAGCAAAATGGGAAGTTCACGTTGTATTGTGTTTCTCAAAGTTGTCCAACTACTACCTCTGTAAAACACGACGGTATCATCAGCGAAACTAGTAACTTCAACTGATATTGGTAGTTCCAATAAAGAATTTATGTATATAACAAACAATAACGGTCCCAAAACTGTCCCCTGCGGCACCCCGAAACGTACAGGTCTCATCCCACTCATCGTACCATCTATGAGCACACACTGCTCTCTATCAGATAGGTAACTGTCAAACAATCTAAGAGCAGTGCCTCTTATTCCAACGCTTTCCAAGGTCTCTAACAGATCTGGATGACTGACCGTATCGAACGCCTTGGCTAGATCAATGTAGATGCATATCGATGGTTCTGCTTCATCCATGGCTTTGTAAATTTTACCTGCTAAATCTGCAATTGCATCTTGCGTAGAGCGACCCTCTTGAAAACCAAACTGACATTCTGATATTAATTTGTACTAATGGACAAAACTATACAACCTTTTTTTTATAATTTTTTCAATGATCTTAGATATATTTGAGATCAGCGAAATTGGTCTGTAGTTGGAAATATCCAACCTATCTCCAGATTTGAGAACTGGTTTAATTACCGCTGTTTTCAGAATTTTGGGGAAAACACCACTCTCCAGAACCAAACCAGCTATATATATATCATTGGCTCTACCAGATATTTAGAACAAGTTTTGATGGTATATGCACCAATACGGTCATTTCCGGGAGATTTGTTACTTTTTAGTCCACCTATTATTTCTTCAAGCTCCTCCTTCTCTGGTTTATTCAAATATATACTGTTTTTGATAGATTTGTGTGTTGCTTTTTTTCCTGATCTGTTAATTCGTTGGGCCAGCTTTACACCCACTTTGGCAAAATAACTGTTAAATGTTTCAGAGATAATATCTCTTTCTTTAATGATTCTTCCATTCACCTTAATTTCCCTTATCTCGGTGACTTTGTTCTTCGATGCGATACTATTTACACACTTCCACATCTGTTTAGAACAATTTTTGTTTTTGTTGATTTCGTGCTTATAGAAATCACATTTCGCTTTCTTTATCAGATCACCGAGAACATTTCTATACGTTCTAAACTCTGTTTGCAGCGCGAAGTCGAAAGGTCTTTTCTGAAGGGCTTTATACATCTTGCTTTTTGTCTCTACGGACTGTATTAAACCTTCAGTTATCCAAGGATTTCTTTTTATGTTCACTTTCTTAATTTCTATTTTTCGGGTGCAACCCTCAATTCTCTGCCTCAATTTGTTAACAAAAGACTCTGTAGCACAATTTGGATCCTGACTACAGTACACGTCAAGCCAACTCTCACGCTTCAGTTCATCTTTTAACTTCTTATAGTCAATAAACGACTTAAACGACCTTACCTGGCTATCATGTTCCCTAGCAGTCTGAAAGTCCCATCCAAGAAGAACAGAATAATGATCGGTCAATGTTGTCCGAAATACTATGGGTCGAAAACATTTCAAGGGTTCCTTTGTTTTTATGAATATATGGTCCAAACACGTCTGGCTAACTCCCTGTACACGAGTTGGTTTATTTATCAATGAAGAAAATCCAAATTCCTGCAGCACGTTGATGTATTCTTGGCAACAATCGTCATTGCTAAGAATATTTACATTAATATCACCCAACATGATATTGACCTCACCTCTCCATGATTTCCCACATAAATACTCGTAAAGCTCCATATTAAATGCAGAAGGACACGTTGACGGTGGTCTATACAGGGCCAATATATCTATTACTTTATGTTTATGATTTACCATAAGTTCTACTGCTTTAACACTGCCTAATTTTACCACCCCGTATCTTTAGTGTAGTCCCTGTCTTATATAGATAATTAGCCCATCACATATATTTATGTTCCCTTCGTTATACAGCAGATCATAGCCATTTATCCCGAGAATATCAAGGTTATATAGCCTTCTAGTTTCAGTGAGGAAAATGCAATCAAACGCACAGTCCAAACCACGGAGCAATACTTGCAACTCATCGAAATTTTTCTGTAACCCTCTAATATTATTGTGGAAGATCTAAAACCTTCATTATGACTATGACTCAGCTGCGCTCTCGTGTCAACTATGCTATCTGTCACAATAGTATCAACTTTCTCAACCTGATAGTCCCGGATATAGGCATCCATTTTACAGTTAAAACTGGCAACAAATCGCAACAAATACAATATGTCAAGTAATGTAGAAACTCTACACACCACAACAAACAAACACTGAGAAATCCTACAGTAACCTACTATTTTTCGAGAAAGAAACAAAACAACAGAACAAAACTAACCGCAATCAATTTAAATGCATGCAAAGTACAAGATGCGACCCAAAGTAACAAGTCGACAAATAGATTACATCTACATTTCCCCCTCGCAAAAGTGCAAATACAAGAGACTAAAAAATACACACATATACATATACAAACATATACACACATACATGTACCCACACATATATAAAATATGTATGATTATAGCACAAAAAAATCGACTGGAGCAATACGGTGATTAATATAAATGAAACAGAACAAAGCATATAAAATGTTTAAAAATCTTAATCTATAGAAAATCAACACAGTGTCACACAATTTAGCGACACATTATGCGACAACAACTCCAAAACAATAGTGTTCCAAGCAAATAAATTAAAAGTTTACATAATATCAGTGAGAACACGCGTTCACACAATAAACAATAAATCAAATTGCCTTACTCACTTATCTATGCAGATAAAAATGTAAACAAACACATATACACCCATACAAAAAACAACCATCAATTAACTCGCTTCTTCTGGACATTCGGATTTCTTCCAATGGGGGTATCCACCTTTCCTGGTGGCTTTCTGGAACTGCTTGAGTTGCTCCTTAGCGCTGGTTTCCTCCTGGCCTCGGTGGGATCCACACCAGCACCAATTACAGGCAGACTTTCTTCTGGCCTATTGAACACATCTGCTTCTATCAAGGCCGTTGTAGGTGTGGAAGGACAGCTATTCGGGCGTTCTATTAGCTGTACAGAACCCACAAATTTTGAGTCTTCCACAATATCGTAATCCAAATCCTCAGGGCTATATACCTCGCCGTTGACGTACAGTTTATTATTCCTTATGTATGCGTTTTGTTTTCGTTCCCTAGCTGTTTTCAAATGCTTTACAAGAATCTTTCTCTTGGCTTGTTCTTCTCTTGTCAAATCGTTTGATATATAGATTCCACTACCCTTTAATGCCTTGGCCTTACTCATTAACCCTGCCTTTTCCAAGTAAGCGGTGAACTCCACCAAAATCTGCCTCACTGGACCCTTTCCCAAGAGGTAAACATTGCTTATAGCATGTGCCGATAATTCTACATCTAATAGGTCTTTAATTTTTTTAATCACAAACTCCGGTGAAAGGTTTTGAGAATATTCAGTTTCCTTAATTCCAAATATAACGATATTCTTCTTTTTTAATTGTTTTTCTAGGATTTCAACTCTCTCCTTAAGCAAATCGTTCTGCCTTTCCAGTTTAGATACCTTTTCCTCGAAAGCCGCACAGATTTTCCTTTCCAGGCTTTCAATCGCTTGTTTTAATTCCAGCTTATTTTCCGTCACAGTGTCATAAATTGTTTGGAGCGTTACATTTCCCTGTGTAAACATTTATTTAAAGAATTCACTTCTTCTTATCAAATACTTAATCAGAGTGATAAATAAATCACGATATAAATTGTTCTAGGTTCTGCCCTATACTTAACAAAACTTTCACTTTTTTGACTCTAATACACAATTAAGGTTCTTCTCTTGCAGCTATAATAATAGTTTTCTTTAGCACAACAAAGTATACAAAAGTCCATTCAAAACCGTAGCTGAACTCCGGCGTAAGATTAAAAACAGACAGGAACACAAAAATACACGTCTAGACTGTTCCAAGACTCATATATATATATATATATATATATATATATATATATATATATATATATATATATATATATATATATATATATATATATATATATATATATATATATATATATATATATATATATATATATATATATATATATATATATATATATAAATATATATATATATATATATATATATATATATATATATATATATATATATATATATATATATATATATATATATATATAAATATATATATATATATATATATATATATATATATATATATAAATATATATATATATATATATATATATATATATATATATATATATATATATATATATATATATATATATATATATTTATATATATATATATATATATATATATATATATATATATATATATATATATATATATATATATATATATATATATATATATATATATATATATAATATATATATATATATATATATATATATATATATATATATATATATATATATATATATATATATATATATATATATATATATATATATAAATTTTAACGGACCTTAGTTTTGGGTTCTAGGGACCCAAATTCGCGCCCATCTGAAGAAAATCTTTCAAAAGCTTTTCATCGTGACCTCTCTATTAGCGAATTTTTCCTAATGAAAATTCGCTAAAATAATATACTTGCTCACGTGTACACTCTAGCAAGTTAACTAATTTTAGAATTGTCTCTTCTTGCAATACTGATTTTTTATTTTAGAACCAGTTCCATTTACTTTTTGTTAAACTTGCTTTTCTCTATACGCCATTCTGATGGCAATTCCTTTTTGGTAAAACAGTCTTCTCCTTTCATTAGCTTCTTGTCATCTACGAATACCCGAAGCTCCTCTGTCGCACTGGCAAGTCTCTTTATTGAGCAACTCTTTTACTGATGCATAAACTGATACGTTTTCAACTCATTTTGATCCTAAACATGATATTTCATCTCTTGCAGAAGCTGCTCTGCAGCCAAGAATTACAGGACACTCGCCTAAAATAGTGAGAAATGCGGCGTTCCACGAAGACCATCGCCATTTTTTGAAGTGGTTTCTGCCTCTCTGCACAAGCACTATACCTTAATATTCCAACCCCTTACAACAAGGGGCCGCTGAAGTCCCAACGGACGCTTCCGGTTCTGGTGTATGAGTCGGTTTCCCTTATAAACAAAAATGATGATGGCTCCTCCTTGTACAAAAGATTCCGAAGAGAAAATACCCCTCCATTCGGATCTCCGAGATCTCTCGCTTAATAGCCACATCAAAAACAAAGTCCTCTCAAGCTTAAACGGCAGCTAACCCTTCTGGACTCTTGCTAAATCTATTGGGAATAAATTCTGCAAGAGCACGTTCTCACCTCTTGTTTCAGGCGATGAAATTGTTTCTATCTCCCTGGGCAAGCCTGAACTTTTTGTCTCGTTGTTCGCCGGCAATCCTACTCTCAAACCCACCTCCAAATGTTCAATCACCAACAGTCAATGTCGCGCATAAAATGACGGAGATCATTTTCAAAACTAAAAAGGTACGAAATATGCTCTCTTCTCTTGAAACCAGGAAAGCCTCTGGCCTTGAAGAGATCCCAGCAATTGTTTCCAAAAAATGCACGCCAGAACTTGCTCCTGTCCTGACTCGTCTGTTTCAGACATCTTACAATAGATGTATGTTCCCTAGTAACGGGAAAACTGCTCGATTACAACCCGTCCCCAAGAAAGGATCCAAAGCGCTTCCTAGCAACTACAGGCATATTTATCTTCTTTCAGTCATCTCCAAAGTGATTTCTTTTATCGCCCTCAAGGCTCGTCCGCGGCCTCTACCCCTCCCCCAACCCCCGGTAGCACCGCAACCTTTGGATTATTGTGCATGCCGTTGGTCTTTTTACTCCACCTATTCCAAAATCACTGTGCCTTGAATAGTCTGCACAGCAATTGGTAGGGTAAAGCTTTATAATGCTCTGTCTCCGGTCTAGACTGACCGTAGATCAGTTGTCTTCTGCGGTTCAGAGCTTTACACGCGCAGAGTCTGCATGCGAGGTCGCCCTCGAACCGCCCCATTTTATGCAGGTGTTTCTTGACGACTGAGTGTCCCGTCATGAGACCTGTTATGTTTCTGAGCTCTCTAAAGTGATAGAAATGAGCTCTCTAAAGTGATGGAAAATATTAAAACACCAAATTATTAAAATTTCTTGAAAAACACAGTCTATCTACGACAGGCAGTATGGATTCCGTCAGCGCAGATTAACTGCTGACCTCCTTTCCTTTGTCACCCATTCTTGAAACAAGTCTATGGAACTATACGTTGAATACCAGATTGTCGCTCTAGACATTTCCAAAGCATTTGACCAGGTCTGGACGCAGCGCTGCTTAATAAACTTCCGGCCTATGGCCTACCACCAAAACTCTGTACCTGGACAGCAAATTTCCTCTCCAACCGGAGCATTTCTGTTGTCTCGTGGATGGCCATTCCTCTTAACTGTATCCAATTAATGCAGGAGTTCCTCAAGGGTTAGCTTTATCCCCTACTTTTTTTCTTCTCCAAATAAATGACCTCCTCTCTAGCATATCCAGCCCTGTTCACAGTTACGTGGACGACAGCACCCTCCACTCAACTATACAATATTCTAAGCCTGTCTCTTTAGTCCAATTATATGAGGATCGCAGACTCATGGAGTGTTCTGTCTCCTCGTATCTCCAAAAAATATTAGACTGGCGAAGTAGAAATCTTGTACAATTCAACCCCACCAAATCTCAGTCTTGCTCTCTATCTTATAAGAGATACACCAGCCGTAGACCCATCAAAATGAACAATCAAGTTATTCAAAGTAATTAGTCTTTTTCACTTGTTTGCATTTTTGTGGATCGGAATCTCAATTGGCACCAACATGTCACATCAATTGCAGAAGCGGCTGCTAAGAAATTAGGTTTCCTCTTCCGTGCTCGCAACTGCTTTTCACCAGCTAATCTCTATACCTTATATACTTCACAAATAAGGCCAAACCTCGAATACTACACACGTTCTCCTGGACTTTATTCAGCAGAGAGCTATACGTCTCATCAGTAACCCTACCCTCACCCAAAGGCAGCCATCCCTTGCCCAACAACGTGCCGCTAGTGACCTCTCTATTTTATAGATATCTGCACGGGCACTTCTCAGGGGGGCTTTCTTCCATAGTTCCTCCACCTGCTGCCCCCAACAGGTCTATTAGGGGAACAGAGCGAATACACCCTTTTACTGTCCAGGTCACCAGACATAGAACATCCTGTTATGCCCGCTCTTTTGTCCCGCGGACTTCAAAGCTGTGGAATTCCTTGCCGGCACATGTTTTTCCTTCTCCTCCGAACCTCCAACCTTCAAGTCCAGAATTAACCATATGCCTCTTTCCTCCTTGTCGACACCCACGGTACGATAGTATTTAGGCTTTAAGCCCTCGTGGTGTGTTGTGGAGATATTAAAAAAAGGAAAAAAAAACTTTAGCAAGATATATAATATTAACCATATGCCTCTTTCCTCCTTGTCGACACCCACGGTACGATAGTATTTAGGCTGTAAGCCCTCGTGGTGTGTTGTGGTGATATAAAAAAAAAGGAAAAAAAAACTTTAGCAAGATATATAATATTAATGTTTAGAGTCCTATTGGTACTTATCTTTATTATGCATGGTTTCTTTGTTATTTAAACTTTCAGTTTAGTATTTCTTAGCGCATCATCTAGCACCCTTATATTCTTTGTAACCGATACCTGTTTATGTCTAAAACAAATTTTTGTTATTCATACGGTTTTTTTGTTACAGTCATTTCAGTCAAAGCTGTCTTTCAGTTCCAAAGAAATCGTAGCCATTAGTTGTTCTTGGTGTAAAGCCGCCTACCACAATAAGGAGTCATGTTTCAACATGCAACGAATAGGGGAAGATTGCAAGTTAGGTAAGTAGTAGCTTATAAATATCAATTTTCATTGATTGTTGTTGCCCTTACTTGGTGAAACTTGTCCATACTGCATACAGACTTGGAGA
Source organism: Tillus elongatus (assembly GCA_964006375.1). NCBI lineage: Eukaryota > Metazoa > Arthropoda > Insecta > Coleoptera > Cleridae > Tillus > Tillus elongatus. The sequence continues at coordinate 17,138,529 of OZ023262.1, forward strand.
ATACTTCTCTGGCTTCACTGTTGGTTTTTAGTGGTGAAGGACGTAGCCAGCGCGTGAGCTAACTGGAGCAAGTGGCCCTTCGAATTCTGGAAGTTCTAGGATGTTCTTCAATGCTTCTGTGACTATAGTTTCGCTGCTTGACAGCATTTTCAGACAGATTAAAATTGAATTAGTACGAAATCATGACAACTACAAATAAATATCTGTTGCTATGTTATGATACGATGTTTTGTTCAAAAAATTTTATCAAATTTAAAATAAAATGAAACACAGATGACAGATGAGGTTTTCAAAATGTCTATGTGATGTATGTCAATATTTAACATAGAAATAGAACTAGCCTATAATAACTATGATAACAGTTACAACAATAAAATAACTAAACAATAACAGTATAAAAGTAGACTCTATACAACGAAAATATCGACATACATCAACTCATTATTTTATTATAACTTTTTTGAAATAATAGTTAAATTTATTTTCTTTGGCATATTTAATTAGAAATAAGAATATCCAAGAAAGGGGAATTCATTAAATCAGTTTGCTCTTTTAAAACAAGGTAGTTATTGTCGTGTGTGTGCCTTTTGACTTCTAAAGCTTCAAAAAAGTCTAGTTTACGTTTGTCATTATAAAAATGTAGTGGTTGTATGCGGTTATTTATTGTAGGTCTATGTTCGGTATCAATAATATGTTTTGCAAATGTAGATTTGTCAGCGTGGTTATTTCTAAATGCAGAAATATGTTCTTTGTATCGGGTGTTAAAATTTCTAGAAGTTTGACCTATGTAGATTGCGTTACAATGTGTACAAGCTAATTTATAAACTCCAGCTTTTGTCAAGAAACAAGATTTTTCTTTCGCGTTAAATAACAAATCACGCGTCGTGTTGTAAGATTTAAAAGCTACCTTTGTATTTGTACAAGTGTTTAAAATTTTTGTAATGTTTTCTGTTTAGTTATGTTATTGTTGTTATGCTTTCATAGTTATTATAGGCTAGTTCTAGTTTTTATGTTAAATATTGACATACATCACATAGACATTTTGAAAACCTCATCTGTCATCTGTGTTTCATTTTATTTTCAATTTGATAAAATTTTTTGATTAAAACATCATATCATAACATAGCAACAGATATTTATTTGTAGTTGTCATGATTTCGTATTAATTCAATTTTAATCTGTCTGAAAATGCTGTCAAGCAGCGAAACTATAGTCACAGAAGCATTGAAGAACATCCTAGAACTTCCAGAATTCGAAGGGCCACTTGCTCCAGTTAGCTCACGCGCTGGCTACGTCCTTCACCACTAAAAACCAACAGTGAAGCCAGAGAAGTATTCTCCAAGTCTGTATGCAGTATCAATTTTATCCAAAAAATTATTTCTTTTCAGCCAATAATTCATCATAAAGTACAGCTTTTCATGTATACACAGAGAAAAGTATTAAAACAAAAGCCAGTTTACCAAAGAAAATAAACATATGCAATAAAAACAGATATATATATATATATATATATATATATATATATATATATATATATATATATATATATGTATATATATATATATATATATATATATATATATATATATATATATATATATATATATATTCATTTCAACAACACACTACGAGGACTTATAGCCTAAATACTATCGTACTGTGGGTGTCGTCAACGAGGAAAGAGGCAACTTGTTAATTCTGGACTTGAAGGTTTGGAGGTTCGGAGGAGAAGGAAAAACATGTGCCGGCAAGGAATTCAACAATTTGGAAGTCCTCGGGACAAAAGAGCGAGCATAACAAGATGTTCTATGTCTGGAGACCTGGACAGTAAAAGGGTACATTCGCTCTGTTCCCCTGGTAGATCTGGGGGGGGGGGGCAGCAGGTGGAGGAACTATGGAAGAAAGCTCCTCTGAGCAGCGCCCGTGCAGATATCTATAAAAGGGAGAAAAGTCACCAACAGCACGTCGGTGTGCAAGGGATGGCAGCCTTTGGGTGAGGGTAGGGTCACCGATGAGACGTATAGCTCTCTTCTGAATGGACTCTAGGATAGCGAGTGTAGAAGCGCCAGCGGCGCCCCAGATGTGGGAGCAGTATTCGAGGCTTGGTCTTATTTGTGAAGTGTATATGGCATAGATATTAGCTGGTCAAAAGTATTTGCAAGCCCGGAAGAGGAAACCTAATTTATTAGCAGCTGCTTCTGCAATTGATGTGACATGTTGGTGCCAATTGAGATTTATATATATATATATATATATATATATATATATATATATATATATATATATATATATATAAAAACAAATAAAAACTGAAACTGACCCCGGATATGGGTTCTAGGGGGCCTTATTCGCGGTCATTTGAAGAAATTTTTTCAAAATTCAAAAGTCGGGATCTCCTCATTAGTTAATTTTTTTAAAGAAAATTCACTAAAAGAAAATTGTATTATAATAGAGAGACACCGATGGCAAGACTTTCGAATAATTTATTCAAATGAGCGCAAAGTGTGACAAGAAACGATCTCCAAGTTCTGTTTAAATTTAAGGTATTATTTTTAGTAATTTGCCGTACTAATAGTGTACAGCTCTTATGAAAATTACCTACTATAATGCACTTGCTATGTCCGGCATTTTTTGAAACTAAATATAACATGCAAAAGCTACTGTCGCTATATACTAATTAAATTTCTGTATCCAGCAGCAACTTGCAAATTACAAACTCAGCACTGAAACAAGAGAACATGTTTTTATTATTTTCAATCTGCCTAATGGGACTAAATTCACCTGTTTCCTGTTTTAATCATTTTCGAACTTCACTTAATAGTTAAAACAGTACACAGAACCCGACTGCTTTGTCAAAGTTGCTCGGAAAATTCATTTGTGTAAAGTTTAATATTTCAGAAAAGTTCATCTAAATTTGCTCTTATTTGACACAGTCCATTTAAATTCTTTTGTCTCGCCTTTAACAAAGGAAACTGCATCGATAATTGCATTTAAGGTATACGTTGATCAAAATGAATTTGTTTATTTGGTTACTATTTAAATGTAGTTTAGGTAAAAATAAAAAACTCTAGACGCAGCAAGTACGTTATGGTAGGGAATTTTCATAAAAATTGTACACTATTAGTGAGATATATTATTAAAACTAATTCTTTAAATTTAAATGGACCTTGAAGATCGGTTTTAGAGTCCCAGTTAGCGATTATTTAAAAAAATATATATTTTATATGGAGTTGCTAAATTAAAATTTGGTCTTATATATAATATGTAAGTACTGCAAGTGCCTTTAAAAAAATTGTGTTACAACTTTCCTGAAAGTTACAAACGCTTTTCAGAAAAAAATAATTATTTACAAAGGGAATGTACCTGTCGAATTATAAATATGACAGGTATTTTTCCATATTAATTGCTTGGATGGTTTTGTTTTAGTCAACCCATCACTTTTTGCAAAAAATAAACAACCAAAAAGGTTTTTTATGTTATGGTAGAAAATTATCGTAAAAATATGTCAAATCCGATAGCTCAATAAATTTCCCATTAAGCCAGAATCTTCAATCTTGAACCTTAGTAACACCTATCTAAACACACGTGGGTAATAAATTAAAGAAAGATAACATATTGAGCTTCGTTTTGTTTTAAGAAACCTTTTTTGTTGTTTATTGTTTGCAAAAACTGGATAGGTTGACTAAAACAAAACCATCCAAACAATTAACATGGAAAAATACCTGTCATATTTATAATTTGACAGGTACATTCCCTTTGTAAATAATTAATTGTTTTCTGAAAAACTTCGTTAACTTTAGTGAAATTTGTAACACAATTTTTTTGAAGACACTTGCAGTATTTACATATTATATCTAAGACCAAATTTGAATTTAGTAGCTCCATATAAAACATAATTTTTTTTCAAATAATCGCTAACTAGGACTCTAAAACTGATCTCAAAGGTCCATTTAAATTTAAAGAATTAGTTTTAATAGTATATCTTAGTAACAGTGTACAATTCTTATGAAAATTCACTTCTATAACGCACTTGCTGCGTCCCGAAATATTTGTGATACTGGAACCAATAAGTATAAGTTAGTATTTGTTTTACTTGCCAGGTTATTAAAATATTGAAAAAGACAAATAAGGATAAGCATGTGCTATTCACATTTGATCAACAATTGTGTCAGAAACTTTAGGACCAAATCAAAAGAACACATTTTAATAACAACTCTAACATAATATTTAGAGATATAATAATAAAGAGCTTTATAACAACAAACGTGGCTAGTCGCTAACACTTCATGTAAGGAAACAATGCTTTGCAAAATAAAACCATAAAATATAATAACGAATCTTCGAATGTTTTGAGGTTAGATTGATATTTAAAACTGAACATATTTCTGGATTATGGATTATAATGCTACTGGCGCTGAAGCGTCGGAAATTAGTACTCAACTTATAGTTTTAAACAATTTCATTGAAGTGAAACTTCTATTTGGTATATTTTGTAATAGGTATAACAAAACATTTCAGTTTTAATAAACGTAAAAACACGTTGAGTGTCTCGCGTTTCGGCGTCGGCAATCGGCGGCTCCCGTTTCGCGATGACAGTTAGCCTACCATGCAGCGGTGTCAGATTAAGTAAATTAGAATTAATGATAAATCAAATAAGAAATTATTGGTAACTCAACATTTATTAATATTTAGCCAGATTTATTGGGTGAATTAATTTTTTGACGAATTTTTATTTGTCATGAATAAGTACCAATATGTGTTATTAGTATATGTTCTAGATTTTAAGATTCAAATGAAATATTTTTAAATCTGACAACCCGGCTCCTTTATATTTAATTGTCAGGTGACTGTTTATATTTAAATTATCTACTTAAAATGACGCATTCACAGTCTAATCATCCTTATCAGCATTAAAGGTGGGAAATGCTGTATCAAATTTGAACTGATATCTTTGACTCTTTATTCATTTATAATTTTGATTTTTTAATAACTCCTGTCATCGTATGGCATTTAATTTGAAATTTGGTTAACAGGTATATTGTAACGTCTCCTATATATGTGCAAATTTTCATTAGAAACACTTCAATATTTCAAAAAATATTGCGTTTTCAAAATTTTCTTTACATTTTTTTCTAAGAAAAATTAGACGCACGGCGCCCATCTACGAACTGATCCAAGCCATTAACAAAATCAAGTAAATTCAAAAATTTGGTCGAAATCGGTCAAGTATTTTTGAGTTAGCGGTTGGATCCACATATATATATATATATATATATATATATATATATATATATATATATATATATATATATATATATATATATATATATATATATATATATATATATATATATATATATATATATTAACTGATCCCGGATATGGGTTCTAGAGGCCCTAATTCGCGCTCATTTGAAAAAAAATTCCAAAAGTCTCACCATCGATACCTCTCTATTAGTGAATATTCTTAATGAAAATTCACTAACAATGTTGTGTATTCTGAAATTATTCTGCTCGGCTTGCTATTTCTTTACAAACAGCGATTATGGATTCTTGCGTTTAAAATTTGTAGTAAGCAACAAGTTTTCTCAACCACAGAATGCGTAAACGAGGCCTTTTAGGCCCGGAGAGATTTTGGTTACTTTTAATTTGTTTTAAATAATTACAAGCGCCTTATATATGCACTAAACATGTGCTTATTTAACACACACTTGATATAAAAAGATTCTTATATTCCTAGCTGTCAAGTTAAAAAGAAGGTGAGGCTAAACGAAAAATGTTCAGTTATCGGTGTGATACATACATACATATATATATATATATATATATATATATATATATATATATATATATATATATATATATATATATATATATATATATATATATATATATATATATATATATACATATATACACACACACACATATATATATATATATATATATATATATATATATATATATATATATATATATATATATATATATATATATATATATATATGTATCACACCGATAACTCAAAAAATGATGGACTGATTTTGATTAAATTTGATGAATACCTTCCTTTTGCAAATGGCTTGGATAAGTTCGTTAGCCAGGAAATTCTGCCCAGGTTTTCCCGGAAAATTTTGTGTTTTCTTTCGAAAAAAAATTATATCTCCGGAATTAACAAGGTAAGGGCAACCGAATTTGGTGCGCGGGTTTATGTCCTTATAGGTAAGTCACCTACCAAATATATATTTATATATATAAATATATATATATATATATATATATATATAAATATATATTTATATATATAAATATATATATATATATATATATATATATATATATATATATATATATATATATATATATAAACATATAAAAATTGAAACTGACCCCGGATATGTGTTCTGGGGGGCCTAATTAGCGCTAAGTTTAAGAAATTTTTTCAAAATTCAAAAATCGGGATCTCCTCATTAGTGAATTTTTTTAAGAATATTCTATTTAAAATAACAAAGTTTATCGCTACTTTCGGTTAAACCGGAATCGATATCGACTCCATAAAAAGTCAGAATTCTGAGTTTAAAAAATCAGCTGTCCTGGAGATTTTGCCGAACCCTGCCGTTCTGCAAGCATAGTAGGAATATTTAACATGCCCAACATCGCATGGACACGGGACCGACGGCTTTACTCCCCCTCCGAAGGGCGTAACGTGCAGACATTCAACTTGCTCAAATACAATGCCACCACCTCGGTTGATGTTAATGTTACAATGTGTACCAAAAAAATGACAGGAGAACCGTGGGATCGAACTCAGCACCCTTCGGTGCAGAGACACACGTTCTTACGACTAAACTACCGAGGCTTTTATAAATAAATAATCATGAGATAAACGTACGTTTGCTGTTGTTTGGTGATTTCTTTTTGTTGCTCGATAAACATCATCACCATCACAATCGAAATGCGATACCAGCTGTCGCAATCGAGAATCTCCGTCTATAACTAACCATTTTAATGCAGTGTAGCTTCCACCTTCAATCAATATTCTACCATATATCCAGACGTTTTACTTTTGATCTACCTCTTCCTTTTTGTCTAAGTATGTACCTTTCAAATAAAACCACCAGAAAAATGTTTTAAAATATGTCCCATATATGTTGCCTTTTCCTATCAGTTTCTTTCAGCAAGCATTTCTATTCTGTCACCTCTTCTAGTACACTTTTTTATTCGTGTTTCTATCGGTGCACCTTATTGTCTTTCTTATTTTGCTCAATGTCCACATTTCAAAAGCTTATATTCCCTTAGTGTCCTGCTTAGTCAACGTCCACCCCATCATTATAACACTCCATACGTATGACTTGATAAACCTCCACCTTCAGATCCAAATTACACTCAATTTTTCATAAAAATAAGAAGTATATTTTGAGAAAATTTATATCATTAACTCTGCGTTTGACGTAACATTGTTCAAAAATAAATATCGAGATTCACCCAACAATTTTCCATAATAATATTATAAACTATAGTGATTGACAGAATTGTGATTTTTGTTAGTAATTATCAAAGGAAAGGACTTTTTAACTACTATAACCTATAACTAACTAAAGGAAAAATTGGTTAAGTAATTAATAATTAATAAGTTTAATTTAGTAGGTAGGTTTTTTATAATATATTTTCGGGGAAAAACAGGCGAGCCCTTCATTTTTAGTGAATTTTTATTTTAAAAAATTCACTCATAGAGAGGTATCGATGGAGAGACTTTGCAAAAAATTTTTGAATGTACCCATTGTCGGGGTCAGTTTAAATTTTTATATGTTTATATATATATATATATATATATATATATATATATATATATATATATATATATATATATATATATATATATATATATATATATATAAAATGTGGGTTCTTGAAATGACTTTCTTTCTTGTGTTTTAAGTTGTCTAATTTTAATAATAAAAATAATAAGAAGGCAATTAAATCAGCAATAACAAATAGCGTGACTTTCTAAAATAGTTTTATTTTTAAGGTTCACGTTATAAGCAGACGGTTTTTACATTATTTTCTGGGTGAATAATTCAATTAGTTGACACAATTTTTTTTACAATTTAATAGTCTAACTATGTAACATATTTTATTGTTACCTCTAAAAAATACACACTATAACAATTTCTAAGATATATAAATAAAGTTTTTTTTTCTTTGTTTTCTGATTGACATTGCAGCACCTACATGTGTAGGGAGTCAGATTTGGTCGGAATTTATTTGAAAAAAGTTGGGGATAGACGGGCAGTAGCTAGAGTATTATTAAATTGTAAAAAAAGAATGTCAACTAATAGAATTTTTTACCCAGAAAATAATGTAAAAAACTGAATGCCTATAATGTAAACCTTAGATATTATAACAATTTTAGAAAGTCACTTTATTTGTTATTGCTGAATTAATTGCTGTCGTATTATTTTTATTATTAAAATTGGATAATTTAACACACAAGAAAGAAAAAGTCATTTCAAGAATGTACATTATATATATATATATATATATATATATATATATATATATATATATATATATATATATATATATAAATTTATTATAAATCTATGGAGAAATGTTGGGTGAATCTTGATATTTATTTTTGAACAATGTTACATCTAACGCAGAGTTAAGGTTATGATTTTTTTTTAAAATATACTTCTTAATTCTATTAAAAATTGGGTTTAATTTGGATCTGAAGGGGGAGGTTTATCAAGTCATAAGTATGGAGTGTTATAATTGAGGTGGACTTTGACTAAGCAGGACACTAAGCGAATAGAAGCTTTTCAAATATGGACATTGAGCAAAATGACAAAGACAATAAAGTACACCGATAGAAACACGAATAAAAAAGTGTGCTAGAATAGATGACAGAATAGAAATGCTTGCTGAAAGAAATTGGTAGGAGAAGGCATAATATATAAGACATATTTTAAAACATCTTTCTGATGGTTTTATTTGGAAGATACATACCTAGACAAAAAGGAAGAGGTATATCAAAAGTAAATCTTCTGTAAACATGGTACAATATTGATTGAGGTGGAAGCTACAGTTAATTAAAATGGGCAGTTATAGACGGAGGGTCACGATTGCGACAGATGATATCGCATTTCGATTGTGATGATGATGATGATGTTTATCGAGCAACAAAAACAAATCATCACACAACAACAAACTTACTTTCATCTCATGGTTATTTATTTATAAGGGCCTCGGTAGTTCAGTCGTATGAACGTGTACCCCTGAATCGAAGGGTACTTGGTTCGATCCCAGGGTTCTCCTTTCACTTTTTCAGTACATACTGTAACATTAACATCAACCGAAGTTTTGGCATTATATTTGAGCAAGTTGAATGTCTGCACGTTCCGCCCTCCAGAGGGGGCGTAAAGCCGTCGGTCCCCTGTCCTATGCGATGTTGGGCACGTTAAATATTCTTACTATCCTTGCGGAACGGCAGGGTTCGGCAAAATTTCCAGCATAACGAGGCGATACTACTCCCTGATGTCGGTGATTGGCCGTAGTCGCGGTAATAGACCGACGTTAAAGATACAAAAACACAAATTTATTTATCTATAAACTTCTAGGGCTGACTTGACTTTAATTCAGCTAAAGTTTCCATGGTATAATGCCGATTAAAGCAATAATATATTTTTATATTTATACGACGACTTATTTACGTACATAATTAGTAAAATCATAATATATGCACCTATGCACTATGCATTATTTTATTAAGGCAACGAGAACAATAGTCAATGAACCATTTTTCTTTCCTTTTAGTTTGTAAGTACCATCAACTAACTGTAAAACCAGCACAGGCAGAGCTACCTGCCTAATTACACATCCATAGTCAATAGGTAAACGTTTTGCAAGTGGACGCTGTCGTATGATGCTCTCGAATAATTCTGACTTTTTATCTCAGAATTCTGAGTTTAAAAAGGCAGAATTCCGACTTTTTATGTCATAATTCTGAGTTTTTATCTCAGAATTCTGACTTTTTATGTCAGGGTTCTGACTTTTTTATCTCAGAATTCTGACTTTTTATATTAGAATTATGAGTTTTTATCACAGACTTCTGCCTTTTTGTCTCAGAATTCTGACTTTTTTATCTCAGAATTATTAGAAAATAATTTTTTAACGTGACCCCAGAACGTCGTCGTAATTTTGTTTTGAATATGAATGCAAATTTTCGGAATTGAAATACGATAATAACTACAAAAATGTCTAACCAACGCATTTCGAGGCATACCCGTATAAGTTCTAGGGGTCAAAAGTCGGGGTCTCCCAATTAGTGAATTTTTTCTTCGAAAATTCACTAAAAACACAAACTCCATCCTTATCATTTATGTCTTCATAAATCACTTGGCGAAGATACAGAAAACAGATTCAGTTTTTGTAACATTTCTTCCAATATGCTTGAAGAAATTTTATATTACTCTGTTCAGTAACGAAGCAACTTTTAATAATATCAGCTTAGTTAACAAACATAATATGCATTAATACGCTCGAGATAATCCACTTTGAGATCGCTCGATCTAACCCCATTAGACTTTTTCCTCTGGCGATATACAAAGCAGATAGTGTATCAATAATTGCTAACAACTGCGGAAGACATTAAAAATCGTATACAAACAGCTTTTAGAAATATTACCCTGCCGATCTTGAACAGAGTCAAAGAAAACTTTGCAAGACGACTTCCAGTTTGCATTCAGGAAGGTGGAAACATTTTTAAACATGTTTTATAAATTTTAATAAAATGTTGCACCTAATGTTTGATCTCTTAATGTTTTCATCCATGCAAATAAAATAATAATTCCAGTATGCACAAATAAAGATGTTGAACAGCTGTACCTTTCGTATTTAGTTTAATTTATACAAATATGGTATCATAAGAAAGCTTTTGAAATTTTTCATTTACCAAAATTAGCAAACACAGGGTGTGGCATTTAAGAAAATGTATGTTTAAGTATCGCGAAAGATAAAAAAGTCTGGACACAGCAAGTGAATATTTCTAATAGCAAATATGTATTTTTTTTTAAGAAAGCAGACATCAAATTTGGTTACCAGTATAACCTATATAATAAAAATAAGGTGCCATGTTTCATCAAAATAACTTTATTGTTTGAAAATGTACAAAAATTTCGGAAAGTAAACTGAAGGTGTTCCCGAAAAAACTGGTTTCTTGGTCAACCTTATAGGTTAATAGCAAATTGAGCTATTCCAATTGGAAGCATTTAATGATGATTCGTTACCATAACGCACTTGCTGCGTACAGAATTTTTATCCTACAAACATTTATTATATTTCGATGGAAAATGCAATAACATAAAGCGTGTTCGATTACAAAAAAAAAAGAAGAAAATTTGTATCACCAACGACTTATGAGCCAACCTGTGATTGTAGAAATAATTTTTCAAGATGTTGCTCAAGACACCTTATAATTATCGTATACATTTTTTTTTATTGAGCTTTATTGATTTTTTACGAAAATTTGACAAAAATTATATACCATTAAACAATAAACTCTATAGCTAAGACTACACTTACGAAACAGAAAAAATATATTTAAAATGACAAGTTAGTACGGCTCTCAGTCTTTGAACCCTACAACCACAAAAAAAAACAGAGATAAGAGTAGGCCGAGACGATAAAGAAAAAGAAATATACATGAATAAGTAATTATACATCTTTGCTTGACTTAAGTCATAAAGCAAGATTTTATATATTTATTTACACACATAAACGACACAAAACACAACTGACACATATTTAAGCAAAATTACATCATCTGCATATACAAACACAACAAATACATTTTGTAAAACTTATCTGTATCTAATCATAAAAAAATAACCTATAAAAACCCATAAAGACCATATAACAACTAACAGGAACATAACAATAGCGCCCAAAACGTGGGACTTTTGACAACTAACGTTTTAAACACCTTAAACATAAATATAAAAACTACACAACTTTAATAATTTAATAATACATAACAATTGTCACAATCGTGGGGCTCTAAAAAAGCTCCACCACATAAATCTATAGGCCTCCTATAACATAAGTCATAAAGCAATTCTAAAAATATATAGGGCTTCGAAAGTCCGCGGGTAAAAGAATATAAGAAAGAAAAATGCCCAACAAAAGAATGACCACGAGAAGTACAGCCACGTTAAGCGAAAGGCATGATCATGTGGACGAAAGGCGACCGGAACAAGAAGAAAATATGGAGGCTTCTGGAGAAATAATACAATAAATGGAACTAAGTGGAAGAACAAAGGGAAGAAAATGCGAAAGTGATATCGCAAGAGGGAATAAATGTGGAGGAAATGGAGAATGTGAGAAGAGGGGAAGGAATTGAAGCATAACAAGAAACAGAGAAACAAACAGGTCCAAGTATCGATATAGTACTACAGTATTTAATAAAAATGAAAGAGAGTTTGGTTGAAAAGGAAGGTATGGGGAGAATAAACCAGAATTTAAAAGAGAACATAAATGAAAGTTAGAAAGAAATCAAAGGGGATATGAATAGCATAAAGCCAGATCTAAATGGAAATATAAAAAAAGGTCTATATTTTGGTAAAATGAAGGACAATGACGGTTAGAGCTAAGACTTCAGGGTTCGGAAAACATTCTGCTTTAGACATTTTCTTTCCACAGCCCGTATTAGTTTCAGGTTCTTTGTCTAAATGTTGCCAATTTGACGTATTAAATCGCGACTTTGTCGTTTTGAGGAAACCCCCAATTTATTTTTGTTTAAATGCCTACAACTCTTTGTGTTTTCACTTACAGAGCTAAATTTTCGTAAGTAATTTGCCTATAGTGATATAAACCTGCATACCAAATTTGGTTGCCCTTACTTTGTTATTTCCGGAGATATATTATTTTCAAAGGAAAATACGATATATATATATATATATATATATATATATATATATATATATATATATATATATATATATATATATATATATATATATATATATATATATATATATATATATATATATATATATATATATATATATATATATATATATATAAACACATAAAAATTTACTAAAAACCTGTAAAAATAAATAGTTATTATTACCGTGCATAAACGCAATCTGCACTAAAAAAAATTACTATGACAAGACCCGATATTAATATCTCATACAAGTCGATAGATACAAAGTTCTGAAGTAGGCCACTTTTTTTACATTTAACTCTCTGTAGTTGGAGAACGATTGAAAATGACTACGTAATATGGTTTCAGTTTGATCAGCATCGACGTGGCTTTTAAAAAATACCATAATATGCAGGATGTTCTGCTAAAAAAAAGTTTGGTGCAACATTCTGTATATTAACACCTTGTATGAATGAAAATAGTTATAAAATGTGCACTTGTGGAACATCTATCGTCTCGAGAAAACCGCAAAACCGCATTTGAAAATATAGCCTCAGTTACGAGCGATCTTCCGTCCTTACACCGATGGGACATCCTATATATGTATATATATATATATATATATATATATATATATATATATATATATATATATATATATATATATATATATATATATATATATATATATATATATATATATATATATATATATATATAGGAGGTGGTGCCAAGACTGTTAGTTAGCCGTTTCTCAATAACTGCTCCGATTTAGAATTTGAAAATTTACACGCATACGTATGAGGCAAATTCCAGTTCACGAAAATAGTTTGCTATATGTCAGGCTTCTGGTTTAGCCGGAAGTGACGACCAACTTGCCTATTTTAAATTTAAATACAGCATGGTGATTTTTACTATATTTTTGAATTTTGCATTAAATTTGAGATACATTATTGCTAACATACCATATGTGAAAAATCAACCGTTTTCGAAATTTTTCGACTTCTTTGAAAATTCTCGCAAACAACTAGGTGAACGTTACACGTTATCTGTCCGGAAAAATACAACTGAGGAGATTCAGTTTTTGCACAAATGACCCACAGTTTGTCGTCTAAACGACACGTTTGATAGCGTTTCTTTTAAATATACAGGGTGATGAGAATTTGTCTTGCTATTTGGTAAGATTGAAATCACAATTACTCGCTTATTTCAAATGGAAGACCCTATATTTTATAAGCTATTTCAGTTCACATCCAGTTTCCCTTTCAACGTGTATTAGCATTCCCTATACGCAAATTCGACCGTTTCCCGAATATTTCAATTCTATTGGATTCACTTAATTCAAATTTTCACAATGGATTTAAAGCAGGCTTTGGAACTTGATAGTATGCTTGTTGACGTCTTCATGTTAAAAGAGCGTCAAGCGAAGCTTATTGTCATAAAAATCGAAATACTGTATGTCAATGCGGTGCAAGAATGGAAAATTTGCAGTACACAAACGACGATTTTTGGAGCTTCTAATAATCTACGATGAATGCCAACGAATTGTGGGCCGAACATGTCGTGCATTTTCAGAAAAGTACCCGAATAAACCGAAACCCAGCCACGACATGATAAAGAGGTTGCTGCAAAATTGTTCACAGCATGGAAGTTTTCGCCCAAAGGTACAGAAGCGTATGCCACTCGTTGATAACGAGGTAAACGAAGTGAATGTTGTGGCATTTTTTGTTGCTCATCCCAAGGCATCCATCAGAGGTTGCGAAAAAGATATACGCTCGTCAACGAGAAAAGTTCACACAATTTTAAAAGAGCCTTGTCCTACCACCTGATACATAGTTTACAACCAAACGATCTTCCTAGGCGTGTTGAGTTCTGTGAATGGTTCCTACTGAAATCACAAAAAGATGAAAATTTCTGCAAGAGAATTATTTGGTGCCATGAGGCAAAGTTCTCCAAAAATGGCATGCACAATCGCCACAGTAGTCACTTCTGGTCAGATGATAATCCCCATGTTACCAGGATTAACTATTTCCAAGACAGGTGGTCATTTAATGTGTTTTGTGCAATTAAGAACGATAAGATAAGTTGGGATTAAAATTTACGATGAAAATCTCACTGGTGTGAGTTATAATGACATTTTGCACGAAGTGATTCTAGTTTCTTTCAATACATTAAGTTTGGAAGAAATTAGAACCTACTGGTATCAGAAAGGCGGAGCACCGCACCACAAGTTTCATTTAGCTCATGATTTTTTGCATCAATATTTTGAAGACAGGTGGATTGCCAATAACGGCCCACGTAGATGGCCACCACAGTCCCCTGACGTAACGCCTCTGGATGCAAGCATCTGGGGCTAAATCAAAAATAAAGTTCACCACGAGCCTGCCACCACAAAAGAAGACATGGTAGGTAGAGTTTTACGTGCCTTCAATTCACTGAATTCGAGACAAATCAGAAAGGCTACTAACGATAACATTATGAGACGAATAACAAAATGCCTCCATGTCAGTGGGGGTAATTTTGAGCATTTGTTATAAGTTCCACAATTTTTATTAGTTTTTGTGTTTTAGTTTTCGACTAGCTATTACCTAAGTTTTGTCCTCATTTATAATAAATAACTACCTACCTTGTTGAGTTGTATTTTGATTTTACAACTTAGTTGACAACACATTGATTTTACAGAACTAAATAAGGGAAATACAGCGATTTGGATGCAAATACAAAAATGTTTTTTTACGCAAGAAGACCCAACAGATGTTATGTTTGCATTTGTAGGAGGTGGGACTGGATATGTAGACGTCAACCAGCATATTATCAAGTTCCAAAGTCTGCTTTAAATTGACTGTGACCATTTGAATTAAGTTAATCCAATAAAATTGAAATATTCCGGAAACGGTGGAATTTGGGTATAGGGAACGCTAATACAAGTTGAAAGGGAAACCGGGTGCAAACCGAAATAGCTCATAAAATATAGGCTGTCCCATTTGAAATGAGCGAGTAATTGCTTTTACCAAATCGCACGGCTAAATCTCATCACCCTGTATATTTAAAAGAAACACTATCAAACGTGTCGTTTAGACACTAATCTAAGAATCATCTCTGTAAAAACTGGGTCTTCTCAGTTGTAGTTCCACAGAGAGATAACTTGTAACGTTCGCCTAGGTTTTTGCGTGAATTTTCAAAGAACGGTTGATTTTTCACATCTGATATGTTAGTAATAATTTATCTCAAATTCAATGTAGAATTCAAACCTATATTGGACATCACTACCTTGTATTTTTATTATTATTTTTTTAATTTCAAGAACACACCACGAGGGCTTACAGCCTAAATACTATCGTACCGTGGGTGTCGACAAGGAGGAAAGAGGCAACTTGTTAATTCTGGACTTGAAGGTTTGGAGGTTTGGGGGGTAAAGAAAAGGAATTCCACAACTTGGAAGTCCTTGGAACAAAAGAGCGGGTATAACAAGATGTTCTATGTCTGGTGACCTGGACAGTAAAACGGTGCGTACGCTCTGTTCCCCTGGTAGATCTGTTGGGGGTAGCAGGTGGAGGAATTATGGAAGAAAGCTCCGCTGAGCAGTGCAGATATCTATAAAAGAGAGGGAGAGAGAGAGAGGTCACCAACTGCACGTCGGTGGGCAACGAATGGCAGCCTTTGGGTGAGGGTAGGGTCACCGATGAGACGTATAGCTCTCTTCTGAAGGAGTCCAGGATAGCGAGTGTAGAAGCGGCAGCGGCACCCCAGATGTGGGAGCATTATTCGAGGTTTGGTTTTATTTGTGCAGCATATAAAGTATAGAGATTAGCTGGTGGAAAGTATTTGCGAGCCCGGAAGAGAAAACCTAATTTCTTAGCAGCCGCTTCTGCAGTTGATGTGACATGTTGGTGCCAGTTGACATTTCGATCCACAGAGATGCCAACAAGTGAAAAGGACTCATTACTTTGAATAACTTGGTTGTTTATTATGATCGGTCTAGGGCTGGTGTATCTCTTATGAGAAAGAAAGCAAGACTGTCTTTTGGTGGGGTTGCATTGTACAAGATTTCTACTTCCCCAGTCTAATATTTTTTGGAGATCCACGGAGACAGAACCCTCCATGAGTCTGCGATCCTCATCTAATTGGGCCAAAGAGACAGGCTTAGAATATTGTATATTTGAGTGGAGGGTGCTGTCGTCCGCGTAACTGTGAACTGTGTTGGATGTGCTAAAGATGAGGTCATTGATGTGGAGAAGAAAAAAAGTAGGGGCTAAAGCTGAACCTTGAGGAACTCCTGCATTAATTGGATACAGTTATTAAACGAGTTTTTTGCCTCAGAAAGAATGCGGACATAGCGGTTTCTTGCGTCGTTAAATGCTTGACGGTTTTCTTGACTGGGATTGTGTAGATGTTTTTTGTGAGCTTTGACCTTTTCAAGTCTGACCTTCTCACGGGATTTAGAGAACCAGAGCTTTTGAGTGGCTGCAGATGTTTTATGTGTACGTGGAATAAATAATTCCATGCCAGCTTGGATAATTTCGGTGACGTTTTGTGAAATATCAGAGGGGTCAGGATGAGAGAAGCAGACAGACGTCCATGGAAATGAGGAAAAGTAATCTCGCATTTCGTCCCAGTTCGCGGAGTTGTAGTGCCAAACGATACGTGGATGTGATGACTGTGTGACCTCGGGTTGCATTGCACAGGAAGCAGTGACCATGCCGTGGTCTGAGCGACCCAGGGGGGCGGTGACTGATATCTTATAGCGGTCAGGATTTGTAGTAAGATCCAAGGGATTTGAGCTGTGTGTTGGGATGCGAGGAATGTAAGAAGGTTGCTGAACCATATTGGCTAAAGAATTGCTGACTGCAAAGGCCTCCGCTGCTCTTCCTTGTGAATCGGTTTTTGAAGATCCTAGCCATTCTTTATTATGGACATTGAAGTCACCAAGAATAGTGACCTCGGAGGAAGGATATTTAGAAATCCGATGGTCGGTTTTTTCATAAAGGTAGTCAAAGAGCTGGACAAAGTTGTTGTCAGAAGGTGACTGGTAAATGCAACAGATGAATTTAGTTGCAGCCCTGAGAGAGAGTTTTATACATAGTATGTCTTTTCTTCCAGCTACTAAATCGGGGAGTCTGGTGCAGGGTAGATTGCTACGGACGTACGCGCACACGTCTCCATGCAATCTAAAGGAAGTAAGGAGCTCATACCCCGGGAAATTAAGGTGATTATTTGAAATAAACAAGTTGATGGTCACTTCTGATTAAACCGGAAGTCTGACATAAAGTAACATATTTTCACCGAACTGGCATTTGTCTCAAACGTATGTGTGTAAATTTTCAAATTGCAAGTCAAAATAGTTATTGAAAAACGGCTAACTGAATGTCTTGGCGTCACACCCTGTGTATATTGAATTAATACATTGGATCTATATATCCATCTGTTCATCTATCTATTATATGTTCCATTGATTTTACCTATAAAACTTTAGAATTCCCTTGTCAATAATCAATAATGTGGGGAATAACTTAGTTTTGCAGTTATAAAGTCTTCCAGTTTTTGTTATGTCTACTTACACAGAGCTTTATTTTCAGGTGTTCATAGTTGTATAATAGTACCGCCTTCATGGATAATTAAGTTACCACGAAAAGGAAGCTTTAAATCTAGTCTACGAAAAGCGCCAAAGAAAAGATCATCCAGCAGAAAGAAAAATAAAGACAAGGTACGTTTATTGCCAGAGCACGTATTTTTCAATGTTTTTGCTATTTTCAGACTTATTTTGATTCATAAATTATAAACGCTAAGGAAGATTAAAATAAAATCTACCCAATAAGCAAAAAAAAAAGTTTGAAGAAAAAAAACTTGATGTTTCGACACATAGACCTTTAGTTATTACACACTTAGCTTCAATAACGCGAGTTAACGTTTTGATTAACATAGTTGGTTTAATGGAAGATATCGGCAGATGGTAGTGGACTTTGCCTTTACGTGATAGTAAATGATTTTTCACGCCCGAGGAGGTACTAACATCAAGGGCCGGTGAAGTCCCAACGGACGTTTCCGCTTCTGGTGTATGAGTCGGTTTCCCTTATAAACAAAAATGATGATGGCTCCTCCTTGTACAAAAGATTCGGGAGATACCCCTCCATTCGGATCTCTGGGAGAGGGGTTTGCCGGAGGCGCTGGTATCAAGATTTAACATATCCTTCTCGAATATATGTGGCCTAAATTATAACTTGAACTCCGTCCATCATTTCCGCCAGACTAATAGGCCCCAACTCCTTTTCCACACCCAAACCCAAATCAGTGCCACAACAGCCACTAATCACCTTAATTTCCCGGGGTATGAGCTCCTTACTTCCTTTACATTGCATGGAGGCGTATGCGCATACGTCCGTAGCAATCTACCCTGCACTAGGCTCCCCAATTTAGTAGCTGGAAGAAAAGACATACTATGGATAAAACTCTCTCTCAGGGCTGCAACTAAATTCATCTGTTGCATTTACCGTTCATCTTCTGACAACAACTTTGTCCAGCTCTTAGACTACCTTTCTGAAAAAAACCGACCATCTGATTTCTGAATATCCTTCCTCCGAGGTCACTATTCTTGGTGACTTTAATGTTCATAATAAGGAATTACTAGGATTTTTAAAAACCGATCCACAAGTGAGAGCCGAGGAGGCCTTTGCAGTCAGCAATTATTTAGCCAATATGGTTCAAAAACCTACTTACTTTCCTCGCATCCCAACACACAGCTCAAATCCCTTGGATCTCCTTCTTACTACAAGACCTGAATGCTATTAGACATAAGCCCCCTCTTGGTCGCTCAGACCACAGTATGGTCACTGCTTCCTGCGAAATGCAACCCGAGTTCACACAGTCATCACACCCACGTATTGTTTGGCACTACAACTCCGCGAACTGGGACGAAATGCGGGATTACTTTTCCTCATTTCCATGGGCGTCTGTCTGCTTCTCTCATCCTGATTCCTCTGATATCTCACAAAACGTCACCGAAGTTATCTAAGTTGGCATGGAATTATTTATTCCACGTTCACTGAAAACCTCTTCAGCCACTCAAAAGACCTGGTTCTCTAAATTATGTGACAAGGTCAGACTTTAAAAGGCCAGAGCTCACAAAACGTTTCTATAGAATCTCAGTCAAGAAACCGTCAAGGATTTAAGGACGCAAGAAACCGCTCTGTTCGCAATCTTTCTGAGGCAAAAAACTCGTTTAACAACCACATCAAAAACAAGGTCCTTTCAAGCTCTAACGGCCACAAACCCTCCTGGACTCTTGCTAAATCTATTGGGAATAATTTCTGCAAGAGCACGTTCCCACCTCTTGTTTCAGGGAATGAAATTGTTTCTACCGCCCTGGTCAAGGCTGAACTTTTTGCCTCGTTGTTCGCAATTCTACTTTCAACCCACCTACAAATGTTCAACCACCAACAGTCCCCAATGACGCGCATAAAATGACAGATATAATAATCAAAACTAAAATGGTACGAAAGATGTTCTCTTCTCTTAATGCCAGGAAAGCCTCTGGCCTTGACGAGAAAAAAAAAAGAGAAGACAAAAAGGATAGAAAAGAAGGCACCCAAATATACCGCAGCATGATTTTTATTTGCTATAAATCAAAATTTAAAACGGAATCTGTTCATTTTAAGTAGGTAAATCCAGGCAGAATTACATGAAAATTAATAGCTAATGCCGCAGCTTTAGATGGTATGATTTGTGCCTCAACAGAACAAAGCTCTTTTATTACCCTCCCATTGTAATTTCGTAACGCGGTGTAACCAAGTTTATTTTTCATTGTTAAGTGCTTTGTGGGTGGATTCAACTGTTTATACTGCGTTTGAAAGTTGCGTTTTTAAAAGAAGTTTATATAATACACTGTTTTCAATGAAAAGTGAAGTGCGTACAAAAGAATAATTTTAGGAGAACAATAGCGTGGTAAAGTTTGGAAGGTTCGCTGTTTGCTAAATCTTAAGGATGCACACACAAATTTGTAACAACTTTAGGAAATATTTTGTTAGCCGATAATACTGCCAAAAATACAACAACTTTTCTGAAAGCTTATAAATATAGCCTGGGGTTTTAGTAGTCTAAAGCTGGTTATTTCTACATGAGGCTAAGTAGCTTATTGCATAGAACGTTGAGCTCATTTTTAACCGATCTCAAAAAGGAAGAGGTCCTATCTTCACCTGTTTGTATTTTTTTTTAATGTATGTTATTGCTGGTGAATCGTTTATTAGCATAGCTATCGTAAGTTACGTTATTATTGCTACAGATACAAATACATAAACCGTGCATATTCGAAATTACAATAATAATATATCTATTAGAATTTTTGTTTTAGTGAATTTTCTTGAAAAAGTTCACTAATGGGGAGATCTCTTGAATTTTGAAAAAATGTCTTCAATTTAGCGTAAACTAGCCCCCCTAGAACACATATCCGGTGTCAGTTTCAATTTTTATAGAGTAATCTTTTTGTGCTATTCTCAACTTTGGATTGTCCTTTGTTTTTGAGCTACAGGTATCAACGTTTGTTTTTATTATGGCAGCCATATTGGATTTTTTGCTCGTGTGATAGCCTATGAAAAGAGCTTTCCAATGATTGAGAAATCTTCTGATTGCAGTGACAATTTTGAGAAAACCGTTTTGAGGATAGTAGGCTATGACATCCAATACCAGAAAACAAATGACAAAAAAAGTGTTAAAAAAGCAGTAGGCCATGGAGTGTAATAATAGACTTCTACTTTTAACATAATTTTCCGTAATGATTCACGATAAAAAATGTGGTTTAATTTACAATACTTAATTAGGCAATAATCCTAGGTAATATTATGTGAAACAGTTTAATAACGAAACCCTGCAATAACAAGTAGAAACTTAAATTCCACAAAACAACACAAGTAGAAACGGAACTCAACAAATAATAAAATAGAAACTTAGAAATACACTAAATAGAAAATTGTTCAATATGACTACCGTTTTGTCCAATGCACTTTATATACCTTTTTGAAACATGCCTGCAAACTCTGGTGATGGTGTTTTGGTTGATATGATTTATAGCTTCCATGATTCTGTTCCGTAATTCATTGATATTTTGTGCTGGATCGAATTTATACGCATCATTCTTCAGAGTACCCCAAAAATAAAAATCCATGGGTGTTATATCAGGACTTCGAGCACACCAATGAACCAGCCCATTCTTACAAATGACACGATTATTAAGATTTTGGTACAAAAATTCTTTGACGATCCTAGCAATGTGAGCTGGACAATAGTCTTGTTAGTACTAAATATCGTCTAAATTATCATAAACTCTTCTAATTGTTGGTAAGATATTATTTCTCAATAGATTAAGTTACCTTCTTTTTGCCTAATAAGCCACACCAAACATTAATACCAAATCTGTCTTGCAATCGTCTTTCTTCCTTTAGGTGGGGGATTTTCATTGGCCCAATAATGCCTATTATGGAGATTATACACACCACAATTTGTAAATCTGGATTCATCAGTCCATATTACTTTTAAATGAAAATTTCCATCTTGCTGACATTGTCCTTGATACAATCTGCAGACTTGAAGTCGCTTAGGGCAATGGTCAACATTTAAGCCTTGTACGATTGTAGGTTTGTATGGATGGTAATGACTTTGTTTTAATATACGCTATACCGTACTTTTTGTAACGCAAATTTGTTCACCATAAAACCGAACAGATTGCGGAGGGTTTCCATTTGAAACCTGTAAGACGGCATTATTTCTTTCTTCGTTTCTAGGCATTGGTAGTTTCTTTGCGTCGAAGCTACCGTCGTTCAATAGATTGGTCACTATCCTGCGAAATATTTTGGTGTTTGGTTGTCGTCTTTCTGGTTAGGTGTTTTGATATGAATTTACAGCTGCCTCAATATTTTCGTTAGAACGAATATACATTCCAACATGTCAAAATATTTTCCATTACTGAACATATTGTTGAATAATATTTAAAATAAACAGGAAACAAACTATTTAGCACAAAATTTTAAGCAACGTGTTAAATACACCTCAAATTGTTCAAATAATTAAGAATGGCACTATTTTTAATTGTGGCGACAGTGTTACATCTATAGCAACCTTCCTTATGTTGCTTTTCAGTTGACTTACGTTTAAAAATCAAACAATTTTCAAAGACGTCTTCGTAAATCATTAATCTGCTTTTTATTGAGTTCTGTTAGTAAATTTAGTTATTTACTAGGTTTATCTATTTAATTAGATTATAACAATTAATTAAGGTACTTAATGAGAGGCTTTATCCAGACAGCAAAATTTATTGATGAGGTGCCCTACGCGTTTCGGCTATACAATAGCCATCATCAGGGGCAAATCTAAAAATTGTAATAAAAGGTCTGTCAGAAAACATTGTCTTCTGGTAGGCAATTGTGCTAGTTTAAGCACAATGATCTCAAGTTAAACTTTACATACATCATCAAGACTAAAAAATCTACAGTCACATCGCAAAACATGTCTAAAATAGTTTAAAAAAGCAATGTTACATGCCGAATACAAAGCAAAAAACTACAAGTTACAACCAAAAAGTTACTTAATTCACATCACAGTCAAAAACACGCAGTCAAAACAGGCTAAAGGCCATCATTATCAAAACAGAACAAAAGCTAAACGAGTTAAAAAGCTGGCTATTTAGTGCAACAGCTAAAAAGTCAAATTGAATCTACAAAGCGAAAAAGCAGTGGAGTGAACTGACAGAGCAAAACATAACAGGAGGCCACACAGTTAAGCAGAAACCCCATGAGAACTCATAAGGAGATTGAAAAATTCTATAAAGAAGTGATACGAGAAAAACAAAATGGCATTAATACTTACTTTCTAATTCTTGAAAAATTAGATTCAAACTATACGCAGGTTGCCAAGGCTGGAGTCTTCATCTATTGCACCAGCGGTCCAACAACCACATACCAAAATGTGACGAAAAATCGACTCATGGTGTCATCAAAACAATATAAACGACAACTCAAACCACAAGACGGGAGTGAACGTCGGCCATTAATGAAAAGATGGCGCTGGTTAGACGGCGAAACGGTGAACCAAAAGCAAGGACAGAACAGCGGAAATGTCAGAGACAAATCGCGGAGAGGAGGGGGAGCCACAGAACAGCCAACTTCGTATACGTTATGATTCAGCCATAGAGAAACCATAGACTACTGGTAATATTAATTCACTAAATGATTATACAATGAAGGAAAATTCGAAATGTCTGTGTTGGACAGGTTCAAAACTTCGTTGTTGGAACATTTGACATGTTTGAAAATTTCTATTTCTTCTAAGATGAATTTTTCTACTCCAAAACTTGAGGGATGTAGAATCCTGGCATCATTGTTCTTATTGAAGCAGTGGCCACTCTCTCTTAAATGACTACCAAAGACTGGCGTGTCATTGTTCACCGGATTTCTGTTCCTGGGATGCTCTGACACCCTGGTGCTTAATGATCTTCCTGTTCTCCTGATGTAGACAGCATTGAAATCGGGGGCACCACATGTTAAACGATAAACACCTGACTTCTTAAGGTCTGGGATATTGTCCTTGTTGTGGATGAACATATTACTAACTGTGTTCATGGATTTGAATGAAAACTTCACATTGTCTCTCTTGAGGGCTTTAACTATAGTGTTGGAAACTGGGTCACAAAACGTGAAGGGGAAATATGAGACTCCCTCTGGCTGGGTGAGCGGTAAACTATTGCTGAGTTCTACCAAGAGCTGACGGCTCTTTTTCCTGACCATCCTATCGAAGATATTGATTGGATACTCGTTGTTGACTGCGAGCTGCTTGATAAGGTTCAATTCTTTGACGAAAATTGGATTTTTTTAGGATAATGTAATAAAATAATGGGCCGATTCATTGGTGTGCTCAAACTTCAAATTTTTTCATCGTGAATCATTACGGAAAATTATGTTAAAAGTAGAAGTTGTTAGACTTCATGGCCTACTGCTTTTGAACATAAAACATCTTGTTATGCCCGCTCTTTTGTCCCTAGGACTTCCAAGTTGTAGAATTCCTTGCCGGCACATGTTTTTCCTTCTCCTCCGAACCTCCAAACCTTCAAGTCCAGAATTAACAAGTTGTCTCCTTTCTCCTTGTCAACACCCACGGTACGATAGTATTTAGGCTGTAAGCTCTCTTGGTGTGTTGTTGAAATTTAAAAAAAAAGACATATTTACGATTAAAATATTTTTATGAAAATTCACTATCATGACGCACATGCTGCGTCCAGACTTTTTAAAATGTCACCGGTACAGTAAGATAAATAGACAAACTCAAACATCTAGAAATAAACAAGAACAAATATTTTGTATAATATATAAGCCGATCTGCAAGACCTGAGAGTCCGAAATTTAAAAATTCATTAAATTCCTCAGGGCTACGCTGGAAACATGCTAAAATATTATGTATACATCTGTACCAAAAGACAATATTATGCGAAACTTCTTACTCGCTAAGGAATTCCTCTCTTCTTCCCAAATTCTCCCTGCTTTCGAATATAATATAATAAACGCGCTAATAAACGTATCGAAGTTTGAGTCGGACATTTTGAGCAATTATTGTCAAAAAGGCATATTTTTTTACCATTTTATTGTTCATTTTATCGTTCATTACAATTCTTAGTTCTGGATAAACGTTTCTTTTTTACATTTAAAGCATATTTTAATTAAGTCAACTACCATAATTGAAAGTTTCAAAGCTAAGTATCTCGAAAACGGTGCGAAACAGCGAAGTATAGCTTTTTGCCTAAAAAAGTTATAAAATAATAATTTGATACCAAATGGAAGATTCCTTCAAATATAGAAATGTTCTATCTTTTTTAACACATTCACTATCAAATACACTTGGAGAACCCAAATCACCACAACACATTTTAAAAATATCTGACGATCGTTTCACTAACCAAGTTAGCGTCATCAAAGGATCAAAAATTCTAACTATTTTAAAAAATAACATCACCTTATGTCACCGGATCTTAGGTAAAGGGACCAAACTGAGATTGGAAAATAAACGCAGACAAATTCTGCAGTGTACTGTATTTTTATCGCGGGACGAGGTCTTCACTGTCCCTACTAACTTATCTAAAATGTGTCCATCTCTAGTCATTTTGTAAAGGTTCAACGACACCTAAATTAACATAGTCTGCTTTGTCGGAACTATCTGTATTATTATGTTATCTCTATGACGTGTTAAAAACGTAGGAATTTTTATTTAGCGAAGCAATCGATCAGGTGGCTCGTAATCGGCGGTGGTCCCACGGTCGTACAATTTTTGTTGTAACTATATTTCGCAATATATATACTTTCGAAGGAGTTTAGCTGTCCTGGTTGTCTAACATTTTTTATTAATTTCAGATTATCTTCATTAACGTGATGATTATTATCCAATATATGTCGGGCGACAGTAGATCTAGCTATAGTGCCGTAATTGGGTTAAGTGTTCTTTGAATCTAACTCCAGTCAATATAATTGTTTACCCGACGTACTTAAGATTACAATCTTTATATCTTATTTCATAAATTCCCGACATTTTGTCCGCGCTATCCTTGTCTTTTGGGTTACCTAGCAGGTTCTTAAGGTATTTTTTGTCGAAAATGTTAGCTGCAATTTGACTTTTAAAAAAATGCTATCTAGACCCCTCTTGATTAGAGGTTCAAATGGGAAGCAAACAAAGTTTATTTTGGATTTCTCTCTTTTAAACGTTGTTGATTCCGTCAACATTTTCTTTGTTTTCTGTTTGTTCATTAATTTTTCCACCAGGCAAGTAGTGTATCCGTTATATTCGGCCACGTTCTTAATATAATTTAATTCTTTGGTATATCTACTTTTGATTAAAGGAAAAATAATTAACCGATTTACTAAAAAATTCAGACTGGACATTTTTTGTGCGTACGTATGAGGTAAGTCGTTCGAAATGTAAATGGCCAGTCTGAATTTTTTAGCGAATCGGTTAATAAATTTTGCTTTAAACAAAAGTAGATATACCTAAGAATTAAATTATATTAAGAACGTGGCCGAATATAACGGATACACTGCTTGCCTGGTGGAAAAATTAATCAACAAACCGAAAACAGAGAATGTTGAAGGAATCAACAACGTTTAAAAGAGAGAAATCCGAAATAAACTTTGTTTACTTACCATTTGAACCTCTAATCACGAGGGGTCTAGATAGCATTATTTTAAAAGTTAACTTGCAGCTAACATTTTCGACAAAAAATACCTTAAAAAACTTGCTAGGTAAACCAAAAGATATGGATAGCACGGACAAAATGTCGGGAATTTGTGAAATAAGTTGTAAAGATTGTAATCTAAAGTACGTCGGGCAGACAATAAGATCGATTAGAGTTAGATTCAAAGAACACTTAGCCCAATTACGTTACGGCACTATAGCTAGATCTACTGTCGCCCGACATATTTTGGATAATAATCATCACGTTAATGAAGATAATCTGAAATTAATAAAAAATGTTAGACAACCAGGACAGCTAAACTCCTACGAAAGTATGTATATTGCGAAATATAGTTACAACAAAAATTGTATAAACGTGGCACCATCACCAATTACGGGCCACCTGATCGATTGCTTCGCTAAATAAAAATTCCCACGTTTTTAACACGTCCTAGAGATAACATAATAATACAGATAGTTCCGACAAAGCAAACTACGTTAATTTAGGTGTCGTTGAACGTTTCCAAAATGACTAGAGATGGACACATTTTAGATAAGTTAGTAGGGACAGTGAAGACCTCGTCCCGCAATAAAAATACAATACACTGCAGAATTTGCCTGCGTTTATTTTCCCATCTCAGTTCGGTCCCTTTACCTAAGATCCGGTGACATAAGGTGATGTTATTTTTTAAAATAGTTAGAATTTTTCATCCTCTGATGACGCTAACTTGGTTAGTGAAACGATCTTCAGGTCTTTTTAAAATGTGTTGTGGTGATTTGGGTTCTCCAAGTGTACTTGTCAGGGCTCATCACAGGTTCCAATCTTCACTTTGTGACATTCACTATACCGCGGCTGGCGTCCTCTATGAACTGTAAAAGGAAACTGTGAACATATTACAATTCATCGACCCAAAAACCCCAAACACCAAAATTTTGTATGGATATTAGAATTTCTTAAGAAATAAAAGAACACCCTGTATCTCTTTAACTATGAACTTTTAGTGGCCAAATCTAAATATTTTTACCTTAGGAATCTACTCATGAATTTTGGCCCATTGCCTCGGGACCATCTGTATAATTTCATCTAGAATAAGTCAAGCTAAAACTAGAATTTTTGTAATCCAGCATTATCTATCATTATCCGTGTAATCTCTTACACTATCTATCCCTCAACATCCCTTAATTATAAACTTTCTTACTAGTCAGCATCGTTTATGTAAAGAGCTATGCCTGAGGCCTTCAACCTGTAAGTTTGATTATCCAGAAAGTGCTGAAATCACTTTGTGAAGTAGCAGCTATCTTCTAGTATCTTCTTGCCACATCCACCGATATCGTGTCGACCCTAATAACAGGATAGTTCTGTAATGACGGATAATAGCTGGATCTCTACTTTTCTGTGTTACCTAGAATGTGTCCATGTCTAAGCCTGTGGCATATCCAATAATCGCTACGCCTTAGTAACTCAATTTTAGTCGTAAATCCCAAATTTAAGAGTTTGCACCGTAAAAACAGTTAAAGAGACTACTGAGGAAGATCTGTTATCATTATCACACTTTAAAGGCAGCGTCGCCTTGCCGTCATAACGATCACTCTCTGCTTTGTAGTGAATTTTCGTAGAAAAAATTCACTAATGGAGAGATCCCGACTTTTGAATGTTGAAAAAATTTTTGCAAATGAGCGCGAACTAGGACCCCTACAACCCATATCCGGTGTCAGTTTCAATATATATATATATATATATATATATATATATATATATATATATATATATATATATATATATATATATATATATATATATATATATATATATATGTATCACACCGATAACTCAAAAAATAATGGGCCGATTTTGATAACATTTGGCATGTACCTTCCATTTGTAAGTGGCTTGGATAAGTTCGTTAGTCAGGAAAATCGGACGAGGTTTTCCGGGAAAATTTTGAGTATTCATTCGAAAAAAAATTTTATCTCAAAAAATAAAAAAGCTATGATAACCAAATTTGGTAGGTAGATTTACGATATAAAAAGTAAACTATACACAAAAATTTAGATTTCTATGTTACAAGAAAAAAAAGTTATGATAAAATATTTGGTGCCATTCTAATTTATATTTCAACAACACACCACGAGGGCTTACAGCCTAAATATTATCGTACCGTGGGTGTCGACAAGAGGGAAAGAGGTAACTTGTTAATTCTGGACTTGAAGGTTTGGAGGTTCAGAGGAGAAGGAAAAACATGTGCCGGCAAGGAATTCCACAACTTGGAAGTCCTCGGGATAAAAGAGCGGGCATAACAAGATGTTTTATGTCTGGTGACCTGGACAGTAAAAGGGTGCATTCGCTCTCTTCCCCTGGTAGATCTGTTGGGGGCAGCAGGTGGAGGAACTATGGAAGAAAGCTCCTCTGAGCAGTACCCGTGTAGATATATATATATATATATATATATATATATATATATATATATATATATATATATATATATATATATATTAGTATATTAGTATTAGTATATTTATTAGTACATAATTTTACAATGTGTTTTACAAATAAGCTTAATGCTTGTGCGTGCAATAAACACAATTTTGATTTCTGACTTGCCTAAAGGGAACTGCCAAATCTTGCTGGTGTCACATTTTTAATTTTGTTTAATATTCAATAATTTTGAAGTTCCCTTCTACCACTAACAGTTGCACTACCACTCTAAATGTTCAGCTTTCATTTTACCATAATTTCTCCTCTTAAACCAGAAAATTCTTTCAAAATATATATATATATATATATATATATATATATATATATATATATATATATATATATATATATATATATATATATATATATATATATATATATATATATATAAGAGAGAGAGGTAATCAACGACACGTCGGTGGGCAAGGTATGGCAGCCTTTTGGTGAGGGTATGGTCACCGATAAGACGCAGAGCTCTCTTCTGAATTGAGTCCAGTATAGCAAGTGTAGAAGCGGCAGGGGCACTCCAGATGTGGGAGCAGTATTCGAGGTTTTGCCTTATTTGTAAAGAATACACGGTATGGAGATTAGCTGGTAAAAAGTATTTGCGAGCACAGAAGAGGAAACCTAATTTCTTAGCAGCCGCTTCTGCAATTGATGTGACATGTTTGTGCCAATTGAGACTTAGATCCACAGAAATGCCAACAAGTGAAAAGGATTCATTACTTTGAATAACTTGGTTGTTCATTGTGATGGGAATAGGGCTGGTGTATCTCTTATGAGAAAGCAAGACTGAGATTTGGTGGAGTTGAATTGTACAAGATTTCTACTTCCCCAGTCTAATATTTTTTGGAAATCCACAGAGACAGAACCCTCTATGAGTCTGCGATCCTCGTCTAATTGGGCTAAAGAGACAGTCTTGGAATATTGTATATTTGAGTGAAGGGTGCTGTCGTCCGTGTAACTGTGAACTGGGTTGGATGTGCTAGAGAGGAGGTCATTGATGTGGAGAAGAAACAAAGTAGGGGCTAAAGCTGAACCTTGAGGGACTCCTGCATTAACTGGCTACAGTTTAGAGGAATGGCAATCCACGACAATATAAATGCTCCGGTTGGAGAGGAAATTTGCTGCCCAGGTACAGAGTTTTTGTGGTAGGCCATAGGCCGGAAGTTTATTAAGCAGCGCTGCGTGCCAGACCTGGTCGAATGCTTCGGATATATCTAGAGCGACAATCTGGGATTCACCGTGTAGTTTCTTAGACTTGCACCAAGAATGGGTGACAAAGAAAAGGAGGTCGGCAGTTGATCTGCGCTGACCGAATCCATACTGCTTGTCGTGGATTAGACTGTGTTTTTCAAGAAATGTTAGTAATTCGGTGTTTATATACTTTTCCATCACTTTAGAGACGACTGAGAGAAGAGAAATTCTAGGAAGCGCTTTGGACCCTTTCTTGGGGACGGGTTTTACTCGATCAGTTTTCCAGTTACTAGGGAATATGCCTCTATTCTGAAACAGACGAGTCAGGACAGGAGCAAGTTCTGGTGCGCATTTTTGGAGAACAATTGCTGGGATTTCGTCAAGGCCAGAGGCTTTTCTGGTATTAAGAGAAGAGAGCATCATTCGTACCTTTTTGGTTGTGAAAATGATATCCGTTATTTTATGCGCGACATTGGGGCTCTTGGTGGCTGAACATTTGGAGGTGGGTCGAGAGTAGAATTGCCGACCAACAACGCGGCAAGAAGTTGAGGCTTGCCGAGGGCGGTGGAAACAATTTCTTCCCCTGAAACAAGAGGTGGGACAGTGCTCTTGCAGAAAATAGATTTAGCAAGAGTCCAGAAGGGTTTGCTGCCATTGGAGCTTGAGAGGACTTTGTTTTTGATGTGGTTATTAAACGAGTTTTTTGCCTCAGAAAAAATGCGGACATAGCGGTTTCTTGCGTCGTTAAATGCTTGACGGTTTTCTTGACTGGAATTGTGTAGAAGCGTTTTGTGAGCTTTGACCTTTTCAAGTCTGGCCTTGTCACAGGATTTAGACAACCAGGGCTTTTGAGTGGCTAAAGAGGTTCTCTGTGTACGTGGAATAGATAATTCCATGCCAGCTTAGATAATTTCAGTGACGTTTGTGAGATATCAGAGGGGTCAGGATGAGAGAAGCAGACAGACGCCCATGGAAATGAGGAAAATTAATCCCGCATTTCGTCCCAGTTCGCGGAATTGTAGTGCCAAACGATATGTGGGTGTGATGACTATGTGACCTCTGGTTGCATTGCGCAGGAAGCAGTGCCCATGCCGTGGTCTGAGCGACCAAGGGGGGCGGCCACTGTTGTCTCATAGCATTCAAATTCAGTAGTAAGAAGATCCAAGGGATTTGAGCTGTGTGTTGCGATACGAGGAAAGAAAGTAGGTTGCTGAACTATATTGGCTGACTGCAAAGGCCTCCGCAGCTCTCCCTTGTGGATTGGTTTTTGAAGATCCTAGCCATTCCCTGTTATGGACATTGAAGTCCACAAAAATAGTGACCCCGGAGGAAGGATATTTAGAAATCCGATCGTCGTTTTTTTTTCCAGAAAGGTAGTCGAAGAGCTGGACAAAGTTGTTGTCAGAAGGTGACCGGTAAATGCAACAGATGAATTTAGTTGCAGCCCTGAGAGAGAGTTTCATCCAAAGTATGTATTTTCTTCCAGCTTCTAAATTGGGGAGGCTGGTCGTATGCGCACACGCCTCTATGCAATCTAAAGGAAGTAAGGAGCTCATACCCCGGGAAATTAAGGTGATTAGTGGCTGTTTTGGCACTGATTTGGGTTTTGGTGAGGAAGACGAGTTGGGGCCTATTAGCCTGGAGGAAATAGAGGATGAAGTTCAGGTTAGAATCAGGCCACATGTGTTCGAGAAGGATATGTTAAATCTTGATGCCGGCGCCCCCTGCACACCCTTCTCCGGGAGATCGGAATGGAGTGGTATTTTATCTCCGAAATCTTTTGTACAAGTAGGAGCCATCATCATTGTTGTTTATAAAGGAAACCGAATCATACACCAGAACTGGAAACGTCCGTTGGAACTTCACCGGCCCCTTAATGTTAGGGGTGGTACCTCCTCGGGGGTGTTGCACGTGTTGCAAAGAACAGGCCAGATGTAATAATAGTGGATAAGTTTTGTAAGCAAGTGACGCTGATTCATGTGGCCATTCTAAATATTAATAATCTAGAGATAAAGTACAACGAAAAGGTCATTAAGTACATAGACCTCGAGTACAAGTAAAGAGACAGTGGAGGGCAGATAGGGTCCGTGTGATTCAAATAGTCACGTCGTCAACTGGTGTGGTTCCTAAGAATCTTCGAGAGAACATTAAGAGATTGGGTCTTGGAATGTATCTTTACAGGGTTATGCAGAAGGCGGTAATACTTGTAACTGCCCACACCGTAGGAGATTCCTGGGAAATGAGGTTCTGTCGCGTTGTCGTTTAGGGCCCGATAACTTAGAGAGGTCTCCATCTGACCTCAGCCCCTTTGCTATCTGAGATACCTGGGATGAGGGAATGTTCCTCGTTGGGGAGTGTTAAAGCCCTTCAGGATAAAGTCACTAAAATATTAATAATGCAAGGGTGTACTCGGACAACAGACGACCGGATATAGGCAACAACTTTACACCGAATTTCTCAGAACGTACCCGTTTTAACTGTGATCGATAGGTATTACTGGTTGCAGAGCTTTCACCAGCGTATTAGTTGTTTACATGACTGTTATTCAAAGTGACAAACAGGTGTTAGTGGTTTATTTGAAGTGACAGTACAGACGAGTCTTCTCCTTGTTCATCTTTGCAAACTCCAATTGGTCCGATATATTTTAAACATCGCTTCTTATTTTACAGTTCAGATGGACACCTCTTACGCATCTCTGCTAAACGATCTCTCTCTCTCTCTTTCTCTCTCTCTCTCTGTCACTTTCTCTCTCTCTCTTTCTCTCTGTCTCTTAGTTCATATCTCTCTTCCCCGGCTAAACGCTGTCATGACGCAACATCTCTTTTGTTTGTCCGTCTGATAAGCATGCGACCTAGTGGCACTAAGTTGCTTTCTGTTTGTCGGATTTCGATTTTTTCCCAAGAATTGGGAAATAAAATTGGTGTTTCTTATGGGCAATCGAAAAAACTTCCCTAGATTTTTGTAGGGTGGCGGGCCTAAAGAGATGCAGTACCTACTATTGTATAATGTCGGAAAACACACAGGGCACTTAAAATTTATAAGCCAATTTACCAATTTAAGAAGTTACAAAACTTGATTTTTTTCAATTGGAACACCCAGTTTATTAATATGTGGTCAAAAGACGAATTAAATTCTGAATCGAATGATATGAATTTGTATGGACCTATCTTTTGAGGCCTCCCAGTTAGAGCGAATTTTGTTACAAAAATTTAAACCGACCCCACAGTTAGGTTCTGGGGAGCCTAGTTTGCGCTTAAAAATTTGCTTAAGAGAGCTGTGTTCACATATTTTATTGTCTTGCGGCACATCTATTGTATGCTTTTTTATCCTAAACTGATTTTTTTTCCAGAGCGACAAGGAACACAGAGCTTTTGTCATCAAGTCAATACCATCGACGAAGGTGATGCCGGTGATAGTGTTTATCAATCCTAAATCTGGCGGCAACCAGGGCGCCAAGCTGCTTCAGAAGTTTCAGTGGCTGTTGAATCCCAGGCAGGTGTTCGACTTGACCCAGGGCGGACCCAGGTTGGGGCTTGAATTATTCAGAAAAGTGCCTAATTTGCGCGTGCTGGCATGTGGTGGTGACGGCACCGTAGGCTGGATACTTAGCGTCATTGACCAGATAGGGATATCCCCAGCCCCGGCCGTTGGAGTGCTACCTCTGGGGACAGGGAATGATCTTGCCAGGGCGTTAGGGTGGGGTGGCGTAAGTACAAATATACTTTTTTCGTTGCTTATTATAAATAAGGTTTGTTAAAATTCAAAATAGAACATCAATTCTCAACAATACTCTCTGCCACAATGACTATGTTTTTCTGAAAACCACCACTACAACATTTGGATATGGAGATCTTTATATTTTTGTTCTGGTAGCCTGGGCCGTTAAAAGTCCCAGAAATTGTCATGCGAACATGAAAAAAGGGTCAAAATTATTAAAAAAATTTTAGGTTGAATTAATGTCAAATGGAAACGTTTAAAACTCCAGTCAACTAAAATTTCAAATGAATGAAAATTCGCGAAATAAAAAATTGTTATTCCAAAGATAAACAGACAATTAAACTTAGAAAGCTAGATACTTTAATGTTTGTAGTGCCCAATAATTACATTTGGTTACAAAGAATGGCATTATCGCTTTTGATTCCAGTCTGACTCAAATGAAGTCATCCCAAAAATTTTAACCACAAACAGCGGAAGATTCTGTAACAAGTTTTGCAATTCGTTCAACTTCCTGCGTAAAAATAAAAATTCCACTTAACCTTGTGAGCCGCCTTTGATTATATATGTGCTTTTAAATTATCGATATTAAAATTTAGAACTTGGTTAGTTTTTTGAGGTTTCACGAGATAGGTTCAACATTATCTGGAGCTTCAAACTTTGGTATTACAAAAAGTCGAGTTTGTCTGGAGCCTGCCGTTTTGGTGTTTTTTAATTTTCAGCACCTGTCTATAGCCCAATTTGTTCATGAATGGTCTTTCCTCTGAAAGAATAGCCACCAAATGTTCTCGAAGTGGCCAAACTACCGAGTTTTCTGAATGGCGTGATCTATGACGTTCTTTAAGTCATCGTTAAGGTAACTATATAAAATAATTATATCATACAAATGCTTTTCTTCATTTGGACTTGCAGGATATAATTTGATATTAAACCAAATATTGGCACATACCATGATTTTAAAATTAACAGAGGTTATCAACTAATCATATGGCTCAGTGATAGTAACATACAGTCCTAAAATGTGATTTTCAGTTGTTAACCATCTAACGCCATGAGACATTTTTCCCACTATTCTTTGGACCAAATTTTCTATACTGTATCCTATAGAAATAGCGCGTTATATTTCTAACATACGGGACTGGTCACTGCTAACGTCAGATTGATTGATAGTCTCAGAAACACACTGCTTCAATTTTGTCAAATAGAACGATCGGTAATTTTTCTCTCATCCTATTTATCTGCAGTGTACCCTGAAAAACCACAATGTCCTGTAGTTTGGGTGCAGTAAATGGCGAAGTGATAATTCAATAGCATCCACTAAGCGTGCAAACTATTGCAGCAGCCTTCCCAATCCCTCCATAAGTCTAATGGCACATCTTTTTGCACCAGTATTTACTATTGCCGAGTCTCATACAATTTCAGCAATTCCTATCGTGAATGATTGTCTCTTATGGAAAAAAATAATATACTTGCTTTTATTGCAAGGCTGAAACCAGATAGTGGTGCAATATGACCAAAGTAGGTGTATCCTGGTTTCCTTATTAAGCTATGTTATTTTTCGGTTACTGTAGTTCGATCGTGTCATGCGTCTACAAATTGTTGCTTCATGGTTTTATCCTTCCTCCCAACAAAATAGAAATTAAACTGAACTGTATCTTCTAATATATCGTTTCTTAGTTGTGTACTCCAATTTTATGTTGATTATTTTAATGTTCCATCGGGCATCAAAATAATTTTGGGACAAACTGGGACAAACTGAAGTAAAGCTTGTTATTCTGAAAGACCGAAATACCCCCGTCTTATAAGACGAGT
The DNA here is from genome assembly GCA_964006375.1 of Tillus elongatus. NCBI lineage: Eukaryota > Metazoa > Arthropoda > Insecta > Coleoptera > Cleridae > Tillus > Tillus elongatus. The sequence continues at coordinate 17,174,852 of OZ023262.1, forward strand.
CTTCCAGAAAACAAGCTCGACTTCAGTTTAAGTAAGTAAAAGGAGAACCCTGCCATGGAACCCAGTACCCTTCGGTTCAGAGGCACACGTTCTTACTTCTCAACCACCGAGGCTCTATCTCCGGTCTAGGCTGTCCGTAGATCAGTTGCCTTTTGCGGTCCATAGCTTTACACTCGCCCAAGATGTGCTGGGCTGATTCCTCCCCCTCGCCGCAGAGTCTGCATGCCAGGTCCCCCTCGAACCGCCCCATTTTATGCAGGTGTTTCTTGACAGCCATATGTCCCGTCAAGAGACCTGTTATCTTCCTGAGCTCTCCTCTTCTAAGATTTATCAGCTCCACAGCTCTCTTTGAACTGGGTTTCTCAATTACTGACTTCCCATGTCTGAGCCCTAGGCAGTCTGCCCACTACATCTTGTTCGTTTCTTAATGGATCCCCTGGCAGTTTACTTCGCCGCGCCCAGGACCGGTTCTGGTCCCATAAATGGTTCTGCTGATCCTCTCTTCGCGAGACTGTCAGCTTCTTCAATGCCTTTGACCCCCGAATGACCCAGCACCCAGATGAAGGTGACTTTATTCTGCCCAGCCAGGGCGATCGTCTCGTCTCAGCATTCACTTACAAACCTGGAATTTTACCCGTGGCCCACTGAGGGCCTTAAGGGCTGCCTGGCTGTCTGTGGCTATGAGGATCTGCTTGTTGGTGTAGCCCATCCTCTTGTTCTCTCGCAAGCAGTGCAAGATGGCGTACATTTCAAGCTGAAAGATCGTTGTATGAGCTCCGACGGAAATACTGTGACTTACCCTCGGTCCTTCCAAATAAACGCTCCCCCACAGATCCGTCCGTGAACCATAGGAGCGCGTCCCATGCCCGGCATGCCTCGCGGTCGGTGACTGTAAACTTGTTTTCCCTGTAGATTCGCGGGCTTGCGAAGTCTGACGTCATTGCAAGTATGGGCTGCTGTGGCCTTACCCTAAACTATTACAGAGGCAAGTATTTGAATGTTGTTTATTTTTTTAACCTCATCATTAATTTGTTTAGCACCTAGTGCTTCATTTGGACAATAAAACTATGGTGTTTGTAAACAATATAGAACATGTGACTATAAAAATTTGTAACGCACCCATATTCAAAGTGTATTTCCTTATGGTTAAAAAGAAAGATATGTCAATAATAACATGTTATATATATATATATATATATATATATATATATATATATATATATATATATATATATATATATATATATATATATATAATATGTAAAAATTTACAAGGAGTATTAAGTAACTATGTTATACGTATGCTAGTCGGCAAAATAAAAAGAAACCCAAAAATAAAGAAAGGAAAATAATAAAAATAACTTAAAAAAAATGGTACTGCAAATTGATTCATAACTTCCACATAGCAGTGATAAATTATTAAAAGACATTCTCGTGAAATTAATTTAGAGCCCATGACTTGACCACAAAGAAAATAGTTCCATTCCTGTACCCATAAACGTTTGAAGCGTTATGTTACACGAGTTTTATTTAAAAAATGTCAATTTTCACCAAATCACCTCTTATTATCCCCTACCCCCTGAAGCCATCTTACCTAAAAACAACTCTAAGCGTTCCTTTATCGGGTGCTAACTGGGTACTAAATTTGAAAATGATACCTCAATTCGTTCGAAAGTTATTGCGCTTATTAACAGACAGACGTAAATGCCGAAATACCGACAGACGGAAAAATTTGTCATTCCAAAATCAAGTTTTGTATATGCTTTGAGACTTTTTACGCCGTTTTAGCAAAAAAAATTCGAAATTTTTGTCAATATTCTACCCCCACACATTCAACTCCTAATTTCATTTCAGCACAGAATACCAGATGTTGATGAAATTAAAAGTTTCTGCTTGCTTCTGGCTGAGTAACTGGGTCGTCTCTTCCACTCACAGCTCTCTTCAGTGGAATGGCACTTTCACGGCCGACGTTGCTATTTGCCTCTATGGTGATTTTCCGCACTACCAAGTTACCGCCAGGCGACATTATTATTTCTTCACCGCCGATAGTCAAGATGTTAGTGCCAAGATCAAGTTCAGAGGACTGGCCCTGAAGTATGTCCAAGCCAATTATAATCGGGTCCGATATGACGGCGACTATGGCTCTCTGCTTTGTCTTCCATGTCCCAATTTGCAGCTCGACCTCAGTCTCGCCAAATACCTGGATCTGATCACCACCGGCCGCATTTACTCTGTACACTCTGTCTGGTTCTCTTACTCGCCATCTTGGAATCATATCGCGGCGAATAGTCGTCCTAGGTGCGCCTGTGTCGACGACCATCTGGGTCTTATTACCGCTTACGTATCCGTCTACGACGAGAACGCTGCCGGAATCGCTAACCTGAAAAATGGTTACCGGCCTTAACTTCACTTTTTCCCTTAGGCGTTATCTTAGAGCCCAACATTCGCCCCTTATATGTCCCACCTTGCCGCAGTTCCAGCAGCGCAACCATTTACACGGTGAGCTCTTATTGGGTGTTCATGAGACGTCGGCCTTATTTGTTCTGCTATTTTTTCTAGTAGCTGCATGACCTTGGATGAATCTGTTTTATTTTCTTCTTGGACTTGGAGACTGCAAACTTTCACATGACTTTCCGACGCTTGCTTTACCGCTTCAAACTCCAAGGAATGTGCCAAAGCATCGTTCATGATTTTGTGTCTCGCAATCCTCAGCCCCTGCTGCGTGTCGGTATCTCTGATGCCGTCAATGAAGGTTTGCACCGACAGCTGGTTTAAAAACTCCATCGGAGCTATGGGGTAGGCTAATCGTGTCAGTTTGACAACGTCGGCGTGGAGATGTTGGAAACTTTCGCCCGGTTTCTGACAATGATTTTTCAACTGTAATCGATACAACTGTTGTAAATGCTGGTCGTCAAACCTCATTTCTAATTGATGTCTGATGCTGTCAAAACTCAGCGGTTCTTCCCTGGGTATACCTTGAAGCACATCTAGAGCATCTCCTCTGAGAGATACAATTAGCGAAGTCGCTTTCTCTCTCTCGCCCCAACCATTTGCTGTAGCAGCGGCTTCGAACTGGCGTAGATAAATACCCCATGGGACTAAGCCATCAAATGTGGGAACCTTAATTCTTAGGTGGCTATCTTCGAGTCTGATGTTTCCCTTGACTAGGGTATCATACTTCTTTTTTAGGGATTGCATTTTTTCCTGTACCTCCGCTTGTACTTCCTGCACACTCGTCAGCTTGTCATGTACATCGTCGCTGATACCCCTTACTCGACTTTCTACTTGTTGGAAGATGCCGTCTTTCACCTGATTCATACGTTCGTCCACACACGAAGTAATATTCTCAATTATGCTGGCTTGCTCTTGCAGAATTTTCTTTGTTTCTTCATCTCTTCTCCTCATTTCTTCCTTTGCTTTTCGTCCCTTTTTCTTAATTCCTCTCTTTCTCTTCGTCTCTTTTTCTGACCTCTTTATCTCTTTTTCTCATTTCTTCTTTGACCTCTTCATCTATTTTTCTCATTTCTTCTTTCGCTTCTTCATCTCTTTTCCTAGCCTTTTCTCGTGCTAATTTAACTTCTTCGTCTCTTCTTCTGGCCTCTTCATCTCTTTTTCTCATTTCCTCTTTGGCTTCTTCGTCTCTTTTTCTTGCCTCTTCTTTCATTTCTTTAATCAATTCCAATAGCTGGGCGTCCATATTGGCTGTTTGGCTGTTGCGCTACGTGTCTTAGGCATAGGCGTACTTAAAGCTTGTACGCAGTTTATTTTATTTCAAGAACACACCCAGTTATGACTCACTGCTGACACTGATCTTCCAGAGATTCTAGAAGCTTCTACGTTGTTCAACGAATATTCTGGAAAATATTTCCGGTAGCAGCTTGAAAATCCCACTTCTGACACCACTTCTTACGTTCCACGGTCTTCTGGATTCGTTGACTAACAAAACACAGCTTTTCAAACTACTAAATTATTATAAGCAACTATTTTCCAACACCAGTATCAACTAAAATATTTATCTCTATTATTAAATGTACATAGAACTATATTCCACTATTCGTCTTCTATGATCGCTTCTTAAACACCAACAGTTACTGCTAACTCGCTTAATACTCTATGATAACTATTCTATACCACCGACTTAATACTGAACTAACTCACTCTATGTACCGTTCGTCTATTTATACTCTCCATAGAGATTCTAGATCTTCTACACTTTTCTATACCTGTCACTTCTGGTCCATTCTAGAAATATAATTCCAGAGTGTTCGCTCTTACCAACACAATTTATAACCGACATCTGACCACAGAATAACAAAGTCCATAACGTAATTCTCATAGGTAAATGTGACTATGTATATATATATATATATATATATATATATATATATATATATATATATATATATATATATATATATATATATATACACATATATATATATATATATATATATATATATATATATATATATATATATATATATATATATATAAATTAAAACTGACCCCGGATGTGGATTCTAGGGGTCTTAGTTCGCTCTCATTTGAACTTTTTTTTTTTAATTCAAAAATCGGGATATCCCCATTGGAGAATTGTTTCTAAGAAAATTCAATGATAATAAATAATGCAAAGCGTGTGAGGAGAAGCTCATCAGTGTCGACACTCCTCGTCTAACACTGAATTCTTAATTTAGTAGGTCTCTTGGCCAGGTCCTTGTTAAGCGTCCCTCGTGGAAATAATCATCAAAGAGTTGTTATATGAGCGGATTCTCGTGACAAGGCAACTTTGAGTGATAATTTTGGGCGTATTTTGGAGCTTCTTCATAAACGAGTGGAATTTTGAGGTTTTGATGTAAGCTACGGTTGGTAACTTACCGTGGTAGCGAAGTATTTTAGATTGCTGTCTTTGTATAATTCGGCTATTTGTTGGTTTAACGTCGCACCAAAACTGGTTTATTCGGTAGGTTCAGATTGGTTTCAAAAAGGCCTTCTAGATTAAGATCTTGTTGTTGATGGTGAACCTTAATTTTCTTCCTAGGAGCCAGTGCATCTGACGAAACAAAATTTATTTCTGCTTTCTTTGACTGTATATGCATTTTCCACGTTAAATGTTGTTCAAGATGTATACCAAGATATTTTGCTTCTGTGTTTACAGTTACGTGGTTAAATAGAGTCACTCGTGGGCAGATCGTGTTTTTTAAGGTAAATGTGGTTGCACTGATTTGCTTTCATTTACACTGAAACGCCATATGTTAAACCATTTACTGATCTCATCCAAGTGTTGTAAGTTTTGTGACGCTCTCCCGTCTTTTTGATGTGGTGATAGTATTGCAATATCATCAGCAAAAGTAGCAAGTGTGCTAATTAAGTATAGTAGTGGTGCCAGCACGCTTACTTGTGGTACGCCAGATTCTATGGGATATAGACTTGATATCGCATCATTGTGTTTCACAGGAAAGTAGCGATCTGACAAGGAAAATTTTAGTAGCAAATAGTATGGTTGTGGTAGGAGATGCTTGATCTTGTATAAGAGTCCAGTGTGCCATACTTTATCAAATGCTTGAGAGGAATCTAAAACCACTACACTACAAAATCCTTTGTTTTCAAGACTGGTTGATATTTTGTTGACTATTCGGTGAACTTGCTGGAGTGTGGAGTGATGTTCCTAAAGCCTACTTGCTGTCTTGGTATTATATTAACATCTTTGCTTTTCCTCTTCAGCATTAGCCTTTCAATTATTTTTCCAAGCATAGATAGCAAGCTTATAGGACTATAAGATGCAATCTCATGTTCAGGTTGACCTTACATTAAAATTTGACTACATTAATTTTACCTCCCGATCATGATATATTTCTATTTCTGAACCTATGGCGAATATATAGATCTTGTCTTTTATGTGAGTGGTGTAAAAAAAGTAAATTTTAGTCTGTTCTAACGGTTATAAACTAACACAATAGACTACATTTTAGTACATTAGCGTTGAAGTGTAAATATAATGTTGTTATTTTGTTTTGTTTCAGGGTTACACTGACGAACCAATTTCTAAAATATTATCAAATGTTAGTGCTAGCGATACTGTGTTATTAGATAGGTGGTCATTAGAAGTTGAAAGCAATCCAGACGCTGACTCGAATGATAAAGGGAAAGATAATCTGCCTCTAAATGTTGTTAATAATTATTTTTCATTAGGCGTAGACGCGCATATTGCCTTAGAATTCCATGAAGCGAGAGGTAAGCTATATTTTATTCACTATTTATAACACAAAACATGATATTTTAAATTGAAGACTGGTCAGAGAAAACGAATTTATTGTTTTGCATGAAACGCGAACCCAGACCGCAATGAAGGTGTCAAATTTGATAATCCGACAATAGTATATTTGCAAACTGAGCCACGTCTGTTCGTTCCTAAATTTGTGCGGATGCATTCCAATATAGTAAACTTTTGATTAAGCCAAAGGCGACTATATATATTTTTTAATTTGTTTTAGAGGCTCACCCGGAAAAATTTAATTCTAGATTAAGAAATAAGATGTTTTATGGACAAATGGGTGGTAAAGATTTGCTCAAAAGAAAATGGAAAGACTTGGCTGAATTTGTGACGTTAGAATGTGATGGAAAAGATATAACAAACAAACTGAAGGAGCTTAAGGTGCATGCTGTGGTTTTCTTAAACATTCCAAGGTAATTTCAAATTTTATTTTCCATAACCAAAAAGTACACCTTTAAAAACTATTAGTTTATTTATCGTTCGATGTAGCTACCTTGTTAGCGAAATGATCATCGGGTCTAAAAAAGTTCCTTGACCATTTTCGTTTACTGGGGGGTGTGGTCCCTTAGCCTGGTCGTGCGCTGGTCGTTCTCTCACCCCTGGCGCGACTGTCGGCAATGAGAATAACGCCCAGGGCTGATGGTCTACTAAAGTCTCGCTCCCTCTCTTCGCAGGTGGTAGTGGAATTTTCCTCTACGTGATAGTATAGGTTTTCCACGCCCGAGGACGTACCACCCCATGCATCAAAGGGCCGGTGAAATCCCAACGGACGTTTCCGGTTCTGGTGTATGAGTCGGTTTCCCTTATAAGCAAAAATGATGATGGCTCCTTCTTGTGCAAAACATTTCGAAGGTAAAATACCCCTCCATTCGGATCTCCAGGAGAGGGGTGTACAGGGGGCGCCAACATCGAAATTTAACATATCCTTCTCGGATATATGTGGCCTAAATTCTAACCTGAACTCCGTCCACCATTTCCTCCAGGCTAATAGGCCCCAACTCCTCTTCCTCACCGAAACCCAAATCAGTGCCAAAACAGCCACTAATCACCTTAATTTCCAGGGGTATGAACTCCTTACTTCCTTTAGATTGCATAGAGGCGTTTGCGCATACGTCCGCAGCAATCTACCCTGCACCAGACTCCGCAATTTAGAAGCTGGAAGAAAATACATACTATGGATAAAACTCTCTCTCAGGGCTGCAACTAAATTCATCTGTTGCATTTACCGGTCACCTTCTGACAACAACTTTGTCCAGCTCTTTGACTACCTTCCTGAAAAAACCGACCATCTGATTTCTGAATATCTTTCCTCCGAGGCCACTATTCTTGACGACTTCAACGTCCATAATAAGGAATGGCTAAAATCTTCAAAAACCGATCCACAAGGGAGAGCGGCGGAGGCCTTTGCAGTCAGCAATTTTTAGCCAATATGGTTCAGCAACCTACTTACTTTCCTTGCATCCCAACACACAGCTCAAACCCCTTGGATCTCCTTCTTACTACAAATCCTGAATGCTATAAAATATCAGTCATCGCCCCCTCGATCGCTCAGACCATGGCATGGTCACCGCTTCCTGCGCAGTGCAACCCGAGGTCACACAGTCATCACTGGGACAAAATTCGAGATTGATTTTCCTCATTTCCATGGGCGTCTGTCTGATTCTCTCATCCTGACCCCTCTGGCATCTCACAAAACGTCACCGAAATTATCGAAGCTGGTATGGAATTATTTATTCCACGTACACAGAAAACCACTTCAGCCACCTCCAAATCTTCAACCACCAACAAACCCCAATGTCGCGCATAGAATGACGGATATCATTTTCAAAACTAAAAAGGTACGGAAGATGCTCTCTTCTCTTAATACCAGGAAAGCCTCTGGCCTTGACGACATCCCAGCAATTGTTCTCAAAAAATGCGCACCAGAACTGGCTCCTGTTCTGACTCGTCTGTTTCAGATATCTTACAATAAAGACATTTTTCTTAGTAACTGGAAAACTGCTCGAGTACAACCCATCCCCAAGTAAGGATCCAAAGCGCTTCCTAGCAACTACAGGCCTATTTATCTCCCTTCAGTCATCTCTAAAGTGATGGAAAAGTATATAAACACCGAATTACTAAAATTTCTTGAAAAACACAGTCTAATCCACGACAGGCAGTATGGATTCCGTCAGCGCAGATCTACTGGCGACCTCCTTTGCTTTGTCACCCATTCTTGGAACAATTCGATGGAACTATACGGTAAATTCCAGATTGTCGCTATAGACATATCCAAAGCATTCGACCAGGTCTGGCACACAGCGCTGCTTAATAAACTACCGGCCTATGGCGTACCACCAAAACTCTGTACCTGGACAGCAAATTTCCTCTCCAACCGGAGCACATTTGTTGTCGTGGATGGCCATTCCTCTAAACTGTATCCAATTAATGCAGGAGTTCCTCAAAGTTGAGCTTTAGCCCCTACTTTGTTTCTTCTCCACATCGATGACCTCCTCTCTAGTACATCCAACCCAGTTCACAGTTACGCGGACGACAGCACCCTCCACTCAAATATACAATATTCTAAGCCTGTCTCTTTAGCCCAATTAGATGAGGATCGCAGACTCATGGAGGGTTCTGTCTCCGTGGATCTCCAAAAAATATTAGACTGGGGAAGTAGAAATCTTGTACAAATCAACCCCACCAAATCTCAGTCTTGCTTTCTTTCTCATAAGAGATACACCAGCCCTAGATCCATCAAAAATAACAACCAAGTTATTGAAAGTAATGGGTCCTTTTCTCTTGTTGGCATTACTGTGGATCGAAATCTCAATTGGCACCAACATGTCACATCAATTGCAGAAACGGCTACTAAGAAATTAGGTTTCCTCTTCCGGGCTCGCAAATACTTTTCACCAGCTAATCTCTATACCTTATACACTTTACAAATAGGCCAAACCTCGAATACTGCTCCCCCGTCTGAGGTGCAGCTGCCGCTTCTACACTCGCTATCCTGGACTCCATTCAAAAAAGAGCTATACGTCTCATCGATGACCCAACCCTTACCCAAAGGCTGCCACCCCTTGCCCACCGACGTGCCATTGGTGACCTCTCTCTCTCTCTCTCTTTTATCGACATCTGCACGGGCACTGCTCAGAGGAGCTTTCTTCCATAGTTCCTCAACCTGCTGCCCCCAGCAGATCTACCAGGGGAACAGAGCGAATGCACCCTTTTAATGTCCAGGTCACCAGACATAGAACATCTTGTTATGCCCGCTCTTTTGTCCCGAGGACTTCTAAGTTGTGGAATTCCTTGCCGGCACATGTTTTTCCTTCTCCTCCAAACCTCCAAACCTTCAAGTCCAGAATTAACAAATTGCCGCCTTCCTCCTTGTCAACACCCACGGTACGATAGTATTTAGGCTGTAAGTCCTCGTGGTGTATTGTTGAAATTTTAAAAAAAATGGGGTGACGGGCAGCAGTAGTTGTATTAGTAGTACTTACGCTTTATAAATTAGTCACACCACACTTTTTGATTAAAAATTTCGACCGTTTACAGTTATGGAGGTGGTACAAGACCGTGGAATCGATCGTTGGGAACATCGGAACCAAGTACTGAAGATGGTTTAATAGAAGTAGTTGGGCTCACAACATATCAGTTAGTAAGTACTTGTTTGTTCAGTTATTTAGTTTAAGTATAAATAATAATATTTTTTTACAAAAATACTGATATACATATACTAGCATAGACAAATCATTTAGGGTTCCCTACGGACAAAGGGGACTTAGTTATGTTTATGTTGGTGTTGGTGTTAAAACGCCTTGACAAGAACATTTTAACGAAATATGAATTGAATCACGCTTCCGCGGAGGACTCTACATTTACTCAATTACTTGATTTTCTAAATAAGTATTGTATGGCTGGTAACACTTTGAATCAGAAGCCATCACTTTAGCCCAGTGACGGGTCGTGAGTGTCGCGGTAGAGGAGGCAGTAATTTTTTAAATTTTCAAGGTCACACGTTTTCCTGGCACTTCGGAATTTCAGTGAAAAATCCATTTATACAAAAATATAGATTTTCACACGAATAATTTTTTTAAATATTTTTATTTCCGAAAATAACAGACCTATGGTAACCAACTTTGCGATGTAGGTTTATGTTATAAAAATTAAATTACATACAAATCTTAGATCTATATGTTACATGCAAAAAAAGTGATAAGCATTTAATAAAAAAATGTTTGGTGCATATCATTTCTAGGAAAATTCAATACCACAACACACTTGCTGCGTCCAGACTTTTATTTACTAATGTAATATTTAATTTTGTTTTTGTATCATTGTTTAATTATTTGAATTCAATACATTTTTACACCTTTGTATTTTTGGAATACGCTCCCCAAGAAAAAAACGTATCGACGCCCTTAGGAATAGACACTAAAAGCAAATACTATATAATGACAATATGGGACACACCTATGCTTTAGCATTTGTGATATTTGTGACAAGTACACTAGCGCCACCTCGCGTGAAGTACTGACAACTGAGCGGGTAATTTGAATTGTATATTTACCTGCATATTCTTAATTTATCCCAGCAATTGTTCTCAAAAATTGCGCACCAGAACTTGCTCCTATTCTGACTCGTCTGTTTCAGATATCTTACAATAAAGGCATATTCCCTAGTAACTGGAAAACTGCTCGAGTACAACCCATCCCCAAGAAAGGATCCAAAGCGCTTCCAGGCAACTACAGGCCTATTTCTCTCCTTTCAGTCGTCTCTAAAGTGATGGAAAAGTATATAAACACCGAATTACTGAAATTTCTTGAAAAACACAGTCTAATCCACGACAGGCAGTATGGATTCCGTCAGCGCAGATCGACTGCCGACCTCCTTTCCTTTGTCACCCATTCTTGGAACAAGTCTATGGAACTACACGGTGAATCTCAGATTGTTGCTCTAGACATATCCAAAGCATTCGACCAGGTCTGGCACGCAGCGCTGCTTAATAAACTTCCGGCCTATGGCCTACCACCAAAACTTTGTACCTGGACAGCAGATTTCCTCTCCAACAGGAACATTTCTGTTGTTGTGGATGGCCATTCCTCTAAACTGTATCCAATTAATGCAGGAGTTCCTCAAGGTTCAGTTTTAGCCCCTACTTTGTTTCTTCTCCACATCAATGACCTCCTCTCTAGCACATCCAACCCAGTTCACAGTTACGCGGACGACAGCACCCTCCACTCAAATATACAATATTCTAAGCCTGTCTCTTTAGCCCCATTAGATGAGGATCGCAGACTCATGGAGGGTTCTGTCTCCGTGGATCTCCAAAAAATATTAGACTGGGGAAGTAGAAATCTTGTACAATTCAACCCCACCAAATCTCAGTCTTGCTTTCTTTCTCATAAGAGATACACCAGCCCTAGACCCATCACAATGAACAACCAAGTTATTCAAAGTAATGAGTCCTTTTCTCTTGTTGGCATTTCTGTGGATCGAAATCTTAACTGGCACCAACATGTCACATCAATTGCAGAAGCGGCTGCTAATAAATTAGGTTTCCTCTTCCGGGCTCGCAAATACTTTTCACCAGCTAATCTCTATACCTTATATACTTCACAAATAAGGCCAAACCTCGAATACTGCTCTCACATCTGGTGTGCAGCTGCCGCTTCTACGCTCGCTATCCTGGACTCCATTTAAAAGAGAGCTATACGTCTCATCGGTGACCCTACCCTCACCCAAAGGCTGCCATCCCTTGCCCACCGACGTGCCGTTGGTGACCTCTCTCTCTTTTATAGATATCTGCACGGGCACTGCTCAGAGGAGCTTTCCTCCATAGTTCCCCCACCTGCTGCCCCCAACAGATCCACCAGGGGAACAAAACGAATGCACCCTTTTACTGTCCAGGTCACCAGACATAGAACATCTTGTTATGCCCGCTCTTTTGTCCCGAGGACTTCCAAGTTGTGGAATTCCTTGCCGGCACATGTTTTTCCTTCTGCTCCGAACCTCCAAACCTTCAAGTCCAGAATTAACAAGTTGCCTCTTTCCTCCTTGTCAACACCCACGGTACGATAGTATTTAGGCTGTAAGCCCTCGTGGTGTGTTGTTAAAATTAAAAAAAAAAATTTAGACAATTGGTTTATTATAGATGAATATAAAAACTTGTACATGACAAAACAGTGATCTGATTATATAGTTAAAAATAGAATTGGTATCAACAATCAGCTTGAAACCTAAATGAATTCAGCATGAATAATTCTGCAAATTTATCCTACCCATAATCTTATTTCATCATAATTTAAAGTGCTACCTTGAAACCGTCGTTAAACTACTATTTCAAGGGTAGGTATAGGAATATACTGAGAGCTGTTTCTGAGGATATTAGGTTACAATCTGTACTTACCTATAAATAATTGTTCTAGGTATAAATGGTAGCACAGTACTCAATTTGCTATATCTCTACATGAAAACTGTCTTATTAATCTAATATTTTAAAATATGTAACTAATATAATTAGTACATAATTAAGAAATTGTGCAGATGAAAGGTGAGACTAACTCTTACTTCCGTGAATAAATCTATTATAGGGCTGAATCTGCTATTTCTACTTGTCTCTTTAAAAACTTGTCTTGGGAAGATAATTAAAAGCCTTTACCAAGTAAAATAATTTTAAATGTGAAAAAATGTGACAATTTATCCCATACTGAAATAAAAAGTACACAGAAAAACATACATAACAGTTTTATTATATCAATTATTATTAATGCAAAACTTTTTTTGTCTTCATATTTCTTTTTTTTTTTTTTGGTGCACTGAAAGACAAGTTATGATTGAAGCCTTTCAACCATCCGTTTACGGAGTTTATCTATAAATAGATGCATGATGGTAAATATTACATAATAAATTATCTTCTGCGAACTGTACATATTGGCATAAAAGTGATTCTGAATTTGTCTTCTGCTTCAACAAATTAATTCTTTTGGAAGTGACATTGAAATGTAAAATGCACCTTGTGTCTTCAATACTATATCCAAATCAGTTATTTTTGATAACAGTGCCCCTTTCTTGCATCTATAATACAAAATTATCGTCAATCCATGTTATAGTTATTGTTTAATATTAATTATTAGGCGAATTTGCAAAAAATCATATTCACGTTTCGCCATCCTTTAGAAATCTATGAAATGTCTTTGATAGATTTAGCACGTTATAATTCGAACAATTATAGATTGCACACACCCAACCACTATCATTTATTGTGAAAAACACAGCTCAAACTTAATTATACACAGTTAAACACCAGCAATTGCTGGTGTTGCACGTTCTCGAACGACGTAACATCAGTACTATCCGCTAGAGGCGCTGATATTCTTGAAACACGAAATCAGCCAGAGTGTCCTGTATTGTCATTATAAAGTATTTGCTAAAAGGAAAAGGAAAAGTTGGTAACTAAATATTTAGAAACCTTCCATAGTTATAATAGCCACCTTGCGTTATTTTGCAGCACCCTGTATACTGAACTATCTGCTTTAATGAGGTGCACAATAACAATGTCTGGTACATGTGTATGTGTGTTGTAGACAGTGTGTAAGACGTAAACCCCTAGAGAATTGCGTATATCCATCACCTAACAAAGTTTGAGGACTATTGACCTTCCAGCTAATTTAACATAATCCTTGATGTAATCGACCCATTGTTAGGCGAACGTCTTCTCATTTGACCAAAATTACCGCAAGGTATTTGTAAGGGAATGTTCCCTGTACGTACTTACAACGTTCAGCAGATCTATTGTGTCTAACATTATTACACCGCTTTCAAATTGTGTTTCTGATATATTTTAATGCCAGCAGGTTAATTTGGCAATTTTTTTCTTAGAAATTTCATTAATGGTAAAACAAGGAAATGATGAAATTCACATTTAAAAAAGCCTGGACGCAGCAAGTGCGTTATGGTCGTGAATTTTCATAGAAATGATCTGGCGTAAAATATTTTATTATACCTTTTTTTTCTTGTAACACAGAAATCTAAATTTTGGTGTATAGTTTACTTTTTATATCGTAAACCTACCTACCAAATTTGGTTCTCATCGGTTTTTTACTTTTTGACATAAAAAATTTTTTCGAATGAAAATCAAAATTTTTCCAGAAAACCTCGTCCGATTTTACTGACTAACGAACTTATCCAAGCCATTTACAAAAGGAAGGTAAGTGCCAAATTTTATCAAAATCGGCCTATTATTTTTTGAGTTATCGGTGCAATATATATTCTGCGAAAATCCACTAAAAAAGCTAGACAATGATAGCACTGTAAAAGTAATCAACAATAAAAGAGTCTGGACGCAGCAAGCGGGTTAAGGTAGTGAATTTTCAAAAAAATGTATTTAATAGCAAATATGTCTTTTTAGTGAATTTTCGTAGAAAAAATTCACTAATGGGGAGATCTCGACTTTTGAATTTTGAAAAAATTTTTGCAAATAAGCGCGAACTAGGACCCCTAGAACCCATATCCGGGGTCAGTTTCAATTTTTATATGTTTATATATATATATATATATATATATATATATATATATATATATATATATATATATATATATATATATATATATATATATATATATATATATATATATATATATATATATATATATATATATATATATATTTGTGTGTGTGTGTGTGTATGTATATACAGGATGGCGCATTGAAAACGAAACAGACCGATTTGCGTCCAGATAAATTTTTTTAAGAAACGCTGAAACACGTCAATTTTAATATTGAGAGGGACATGTTTTGACATGAAACTCAACTTTGTCACATCAACCCCTTAAGGGTAGTGATAACAACCCTTATATTTTAAATAGGGAACATGGTTCGAGTGTTCCACAATTTTTTTGGAAGTTTTATCAACTCACAGTTGGAGTTTCAAGAACGTATTTCATTCATCGTGATAAGAAATGCATTAATTAGTAAATTTTTCGTTAAAAAAAAACTAAAAAACAAAACCAAACGTTCAAAAATGTTTATTCAGTTAAGTAAGTGTTCAAATTGTTGACCACCAGCTTCCATACAAAAGTAAAAATTTTGTTCAAAACGAGCTCTCACATTCTGGAGCATTCGTGGAGTTATTAGACGGTATCATTTTCAACAACGTCAATTAGTAGAGGGTAAGCGCTATCATCTAGTAACTCCAAATACGTTTCGTCCCTCAAATTGCCATCAAGAAAAATTGGTCCGATTAAACGGCTCCAAAAATGCCAGTCCAGACATTTCGGTGGAGTTTCAGTGTGGACTTCATAAAAATTTCTTGGATTATTATCTGCCCAATAACGACAACTATGACGATTAACTGTAGAGTTTAATAAAAACGTACACTTGTCTGAAAAATAGATATTGAACAGAAAGTTCCCATTATCAGCTATTCGTGCAGCCATAACTTCACAAAACTCCAGCCGCCGATCAAAATCATCTTCATTTAGTTGTTTTATAAGATGAACTTTATACGGGTGAAATTTATGATGCTTCAATATTCGCTGAATAGTTCTTCTTGTTTGAAACAGTGGCCAATTTTCTCGTGCTCAAACTTGGGTCTGCAGCAATTTGTCCTAAAACTTTAATCTCAGTAGTCTCATTTCTAACCGGAAATTCACGTTCAGGATCCCGTTTTTTGTTGTTTACTGAACCACTTTGTCGAAACTTTGCAACTAACTCCAGAATGTATTTTCTGTTAACATGTCCTTTCGGATGTCGTTCGTTAAACAAATTTGCGGTACGGTTGGGACAGTTATCGTTTTTGAAAGAAAGGGTAATTATTTCAACTTTCTTCTACAGAATACACCATACTTAGTAAGTGGTGGACGTGCCGCCACCTAGTTGCGGAACCAAGTAGTGTGCTGTCACGCCAGCTCCAAATAACACAAAGTGTTAAAAAATAGAGACTGGATACAGCTAACTAACAATTTAGAAAATTGTCAGCCCTGGCCCATTTATACTCCAATATAGCGACAAAGTATGTAAGACTCGATGCATTTTCGCAACAGTTGGAACCGTAGAACGGTTTCGCTCTCATTAGAGCTCTTCAGTACGGCATACTAATTGTAGCAAAAATGCACCAAAAGTAACACGGCTATCGTATAGCCAGTCGTAAAATACTCAGTAAGTGGTGGACGTGCCGCCACCTAGTTGCGGAACCAAGTAGTGTGCTGTCACGCAACTAGGTGGCGGCACGTCCACCACTACAATTAGAATGCCGTACTGAAGAGCTCTAATGAGAGCGAAACCGGTCTACGGTTCTAATTGTTGCGAAAATGCATCGAGTCTTACATACTTTGTCCCTATATTGGGGTAGAAATGGGCTAGGGCTAACAATTTTCTAAATTGTTAGTTAGCTGTATCCAGTCTCTATTTTTTAACACTTTGTGTTTTTTGGAGCTAGCGTGACAGCACACTACTTGGTTCCGCAACTAAGTGGCGGCACGTCCACCACTTACTGAGTATTTTAAGACTGGCTATATGATAGCCGTGTTACTTTTGGTGCATTTTTGCTACAATTAGTATGCCGTACTGAAGAGCTCTAATGAGAGCGAAACCGGTCTACGGTTCTAATTGTTGCGAAAATGCATCGAGTCTTGGAATACACCATTGTGAAATTAATTTTCGGTAGTACTATCAAGTATCAAACCGACCGATAAACTGAAATAATAAACCGCATTTCTCTCATTCCGATAAGAAATGTTATGATAGTCATTTTTTTTGTTTACAAACCAACAAATCATTGACTATCAGCACATTTCTTATCGGAATGAGTGAAATGCGTTTTTGCATCTTTCACTGTGAATAATTTTTAAACCAGTTGATAAAAAATTAGTGTGCTGAATTCAGAAAAGAAAGAGCTTTTAAATAATGTAACACTCGACCCATGTTCCCTATTTAAAATATAAGAGTTGTTATCACCACCCTTAAGGGGTTGATGTGACAAGGTTGAGTTTTATGTCAAAACATGTCCCCCTCAATATTAAAATTGACGTGTTTCAGCGTTTCTTAAAAAGAAAAATTCTCTGGACGCAAATCGGTCTGCTTAGTTTTCAATGCGCCACCCTATATATATATATATATATATATATATATATATATATATATATATATATATATATATATATATATATATATATATATATATATATGTATCACACCGATAAGTCAAAAAATAATGGGCCGATTTTGATAAAATTTGGCACGTACCATCCTTTTGTAAATGGCTTGGATAAGTTCGTTAGTCAGGAAAATCTGACGGGGTTTTCCGGGAAAATTTTCAGTTTTCATTCGAAAAAAATTGTTTCTCAAAAAAGAAAAAAGCTATGATAACCAAATTTGGTAGGTAGGTTTCCGATATAAAAAGTAAACTATACACCAAAATATAGGTTTCTATGTTACAAGAAAAAAAAAGTTATAATAAAATATTTTGTGCCAGATCATTTCTATGAAAATTCACTACCATAACGCACTTGCTGTGTCCAGCCTTTTTGAATATGAATTTAATTTTCTTCTGGAAATCTTCCGTCTAACTTTAATGAAATTTGTAATACAAGTTCCTTTTAAAGAGACTTACACTATCTAAAGTTATAGCAAAATGCAGTTCTTTAGCTTCATAGAAAATTGAATTTTGTGCATTTTTCTCAAAAGGAGTTAGAGTACAAGATTTTTTGATAATACGGAGATATCGATGGTAACACTTTCGAAAGAATTCTTCAAATGTGCGCGTACTAGGATCTATAAAATCGATCTTCAGGGTCTGTGTAAGTTTAAAGTATTAACTTTACTAATATGCCGTATAATAATAGTGTACAATTCTTATGAAAATTTGCCACTATAAAGCACTTGCTGCGTTCCGAATTTTTTCTACTATATAGGTTATCGCGGTGACAAAATTGGCGCCTGCTTGCGTTAAGGGGACATATTTGCTATTAAAAACATTTTTATGAAAATTAACTTCCATAACGCACTTTCTGCATCCAGATTTTTTATAAAAGTGTTTATTTTCGATCTGCAGATACAATTGTCTTTTTTTTGTAAACGCTATTATTATTATTATTATTATTATTATTATTATTATTATTATTATTATTATTATTATTATTATTATTATTATTATTATTATTATTATTATTATTATTATTATTATTATTATTATTATTATTATTATTATTATTATTATTATTATTATTATTATTATTATTATTATTATTATTGACCTTAGCCTGAACGGTTTTCAAATTTGATCATTGTTATTATTATTGTTTTTCTTGTTATTGTTATAAAATCCGGAAATTAATCTGAAAATTTTTATTTTACATGAAAAGAATTGTATACAGTTTGAATTTCTTGTAGCAATCACAATCTAATTTACGATATAAATTGTATTAGAGCTGCAACGTCCATTGTTAGATTTTCGCTTGTGTCATTAACAGGTCGCTTTGTTCCACTTCAAGTTGGAAAGGTCATCCATTATTTCCCCCTTTCACTGAAAGAGCAAATTCGTAAACGAAAGCAAAGAATAGCTGCAACTTTACAGGATAAAAGAGAGCAACAAAGTTTTCGTTTTTCTCCGGGAACGCATCAGCATTTATAAAGTGCTGAGGACTAGCGAGCTCAAACCACAATTATATGACCGCAGAAAGTTTTAATTAGAGGACGCATTCTCTTTGAACTTTCAACTCTAAGCTCCTCTGGGGCTATTAGAAACAGAGTTTCTTTTTAAGCCAGTTTCTGCAAGACTTTAAGAGACTGAGTTTTGTTATAACAGGGCCTAATGACAGTTTTTTTTAATATATCTTGGTATAAAAGCTGATAGAAAAAAATAAATACCAATCCCTTATTATGAAGCAGAGAGGGACGACAAAGAAAATGTCATTTATTTATACAAAGTTTTGTGTTAGGAGCACAGGGTATCTTTGTAAATAAAGGTAAAATAACTATTATTTCTGTAAAGTTTTCCCAAGTTTATATTTTTCAGCTCAATTTTTATTTGGTTCTACATCTGTAAATTCCGAAGTGTTCCAAAGTTATTCGAACAAAACCAAAATTTGTGATTATTTATATTCCCTTATATCTTTCCGATTTTGCAAATGCTTTTCTAGAAAAATATATTGTAAATATATGGGAATGTACAGTGTGTCCCAAACTGGATGGGAACGTATTGCTATCTCCGTTATTATTACAGACAGGGAGACGGTTAAATTACCAATGTTTTGTAGAATTTCATTCTCGTTCCAAATATGACTTGTATTTTGCCCTGCATCTTTTAGTTTTCGAGTTATTTAAAAAAATGTCGCTTTTTTCTCTTCAATATCTAAGTAGGCGTTGATCTGACATGTCTAAGACTTGCACCTTATCAGGACACTCTTTACAGAGTAATCTTTTGTGATATTCTCAGCTTTGGATTGTCATTTGTTTTTGAGCTACAGGTATCAACGTTTGTTTATATGATGGCAGCTATATCGGATTTTTTTGTCATGTGATAGCCTGTGAAAATAGCTTTCCAATGATGTACAACATGCTTGAGAAATCTTGTAATTGCACTAACAATTTTTAGAAAAACCGTTTTGAGGATGGTAGGCTATAAAATTCAATACCAGAAAACAAATTACAATAAAAGTATTCAAAAAGCAGTAGGCCATGGAGTCTAACAACATACTTCTACTTTTAAAATAATTTTCCTGAATGATTCACGATAAAAAATATTGTGATTTAATTTTAAATACTTAATTAGGTAATAATGCTAGGTAATGTTATGTGTAACAGTTTAATAATGAAACCCGGCAATAACAAATAGAAACTTAAACTCCACTAAACAACACAACTAGACGGAACACAACAAATAATAAAATAAAAACTTAAAAATACACTAAATTGAAAATTGTTCAATATGGCCACCGTTTTGTTCATTGGTTAATATGATTTATAGCCTCCGTGATTTGTGGTAGATCGAATTTATACACATCATTCTTCAGAGTACCCCAAAAATAAACATCCATGTGTGTTATATCAGGACTTCGAGCACACCAATGAACCGGCCCATTGTTACAAATCACCCGATTATTAAAATTTTGGTACAAATACTCTTTGACGTGAGCTGGACAACCGTATTGTTGGTACCAAATCTCGTCTACATTATCATGAACTCTTGTGTGTGTGTGTGTTTTGTTTCGTTAACGTCGGCCTATTTCCGCGACTATGGCCAATCAGCGACGCCAGTGAGATGTTTCACCTCACTATCCTGGAAATTTTGCCGAACCCCTGTCTTTCTGTAAGGAGAGTAGGGATCTTTAACGTGCCCAACATCACATGGACACGGGACTGACGACTTTACGCCCCCTCCGAAGGGCGGAACGTGTAGACATTCAACTTGCTCAAATACAATACCAAAACCTCGGTTGATGTTGATGTTACAGTTTGTACTGAATAAGTGAAAGGAGTAACCTGGGATAACCCAGTACCCTTCGGTTGAACTCTTCTAATTGTTGGTAAGATATAATTTCTCAATAGATTAAGATACCTTTCTCCATTTAAATTATTTTCAAAAAAGAACGGACCAACAATGAAGTTACCTGAAATTCTTTAAAAGTGACTGCCTAATCTACAAATAAAAATAACAGTTTTTTACCTAATAAGCCGCACCAAACTTTAATACCAAATCTGTCTTGCAATCGTCTTTCTTCCTTTAGATGGGAATTTTCATTTGCCCAATAATGTCTATTATAGTGATTATACACACCACAACTTGTTAATCTGGATTAATCAGTCCATATTATTTTCAAATGAAAATTTTCATCTTGCTGGCATTGTCCTTGATGCCATCTGCAGAATTGAAGTCGGTTAGGGTAGTCGTCAACATTTAAGCCTTGTACGATTGTAGGTTTGCATGGATGGTAATGACATTGTTTTAATACACGGCGTACAGTACTTTTTGGAACGTCAATTTGTTTATCATAAAACCTAACAGATTGCGGAGGGTTTTCGTTTGAAACCTGTAAGACGGTATTATTTCTTACTTCATTTCTAGGCATTGGTAGTTTCTTTGCATGGAAGCTGCCGTCGTTCAATAGATTGATCACTGTCCTGCGAAATATTTTGGTGTTTGGTTGTCGTCTTTCTGGGTAGTTGTTTTGATATGAATTTGCAGCTGCCTCAGTATTTCACGAATATAGCATTCGAACATGTCAAAATAACCTTCATTACTGAACATATTGTTGAATAATATTCAAAACAAACAGGAAACAAACTATTTAGTATAAAATTTTAAGCAACGTGTTAAATACACCTCAAATTGTTTAAATAATTAGGAATGACATTATTCTTAATTATCGCGATAGTGTTAAATCCATAGCAACCTTTCTTCCGTTGTTTTCAGTTAACTTACGTTTAAAAATCAAACAATTTTTAAATGCGTCTTCGTAAATCATTAATCTGTCTTTTATTGAGTTCTGTTAGTAAATTTAATTATTTACTAGGTTTACCTATTTAACTAAATTATAACAATTTTTTAGTAACGTTGTAATGTAAAATAACATTTGTAATAATAGGCCGATTCATTGGTGTGCTCGAAGTTTATATTCTTTTACCGTAAACCATTACGGAAAATTATGTTAAAAGTAGAAGCCTATTGTTAGACTCCAGGGCCTACTGCTTTTTGAACACTTTTTTTGTTATTTGTTTTCTGGTATTGGATTTCATAGCCTACTATCCTTAAAACGGCTTTTCACAAAATTGTCAGTGCAATTACCAGATTTCTCAAGCATGTTGTACATCATTGGAAAGCTCTTTTCACAGGCTATCACATGAGTAAAAAATCCAATCGCCATAATAAAAACAACCATTATATCTGTAGCCCAAAAAAATGACAAACAAAATTTGGGAATAGCACAAAAAGACTACTCTGTAAAAAATTTCCGAATAATGTACAATCTTAGACATGTCAGATCAACTCCTACTTAGATATTGAAGAAAAAAGAAATCGACAAATTTTGGTTTATTCAAAATAACTCGAAAACGAAAATAGGCATGGCATAATGCAAGTCTTATTTGGAACGATCATGAAATTATACAAAACGTTGCTAATTTAACCGTCTCCCTATCACTACTACTAACGGAGATAGCATTACATTCCCATCCAGTTTATGACACACTGTATACAGGCATCTCAGTTTATTGAATGATATTTTTGAGTCGTAAAACCTGCGTTCAGTCGCTCACTCTCTCACAAGGATAACAAAGGTAAGTGGTTTGTTTATTGATTACATTGTTCTTCTGAACAATATAATCAATTGTAAGAATGTTTGTCTGGCTTCTCGGATCACAATGCTGTTAGTTTTGACTAGCTGCCTCTTGTTAATATAACTAGTGTACACGGTCCTGTATTTCAGTTAAAAAAATCATTCTCACAGCTTGGGATTAAACAATTTAAAAAGCCACTTACCAATATAAATATTTTTGATGACAATTGTTTCTGCGAAAACACTTCGGTGGATGACGTATTTGAAGTATTCTGGAAATATTTTTAATTTGCGTTTGATGCAGCCTTTCCCGTTATAAAGGTAAAAATTGTGAGTAACACGGGCCTGAGTTACCGTCCAAGCGTCAATGTTAGAGTTCAAACTGCGAACCTTAAAGATCTTAATATATAGAGAACTTGGTATATCAGTGTATCAGTATATCGTCCCGTGTGGGTCCGGGGACTAACTAAAAGAATAGGCCCATGGAACTCCTGCCTATCGTATGAGGCGACTAATCCGAGTCGAGCAGATAGTAGTGGAATTTTCCTTTACCTGATAGTAAATGATTTTTTTCACGCCCGAACAGGTACCACCCCATGCATCATGTATGAGTCGGTTTCCCTTATAAGCAAAAATGATGATGGCTCCTTTTTGTACAAAAGATTCCGGAGGTAAAACACCCCTCCATTCGGATCTCCGAGAGAGGGGTGTACAGGGGGCGCCAGCTTCAAGATATAATATATCCTTCTCGAATATATGTGGCATAAATTATAACCTGAACTCCGTCCACCATTTCCTCCAGTCTAATAGGCCCCAACTCGTCTTTCTCACCGAAACCCAAAGAGGTTGTAAGGGATAGAGGTAACAAAGGTGCAGTTTTGCAATACAAGAAGCCTGTACACTTTTCCTAACTGGGCGGAGTTCGGTGACTTGAGTGGGAGAAACGTCAGGGACGTATTTAGGAATTTTTAGTTTGGTTAGAAATAAAACTGAAATTATTCAATCATTGAAATGTAATGCTTATTCATGAATTTCTTAAGCTTTTGTATAAATAGGTAACCTAAAAAGGTTCGGAACGCAGCAAGTGCGTTATGATAGTGAATTTTCATAACAATATTAAATAATATATTTATATAAGCTGTAAGATTTAGCCTTATATTAAAAGTTATGAAAATTAATTAATTTAATTAGGAACAGTAAAACAAGGTAAAGAAGGACAAGCAAAAACATGATCTATGACATATATTTATAGAGTAATTTGGATACAAAACTCAAACAAAGCAATTGATAAACAGGAAATATACTCTAGAAAAATAAACTAGAAAGCTGGAAAAAAAATCCTTTGGTTGATGCATTGAGGGTGATTGTGTGCATGCAGGAGAAGAACCCCAGGAGGAAGAGGGTTTCTGCTCCTCACCCAAAAATTCGGGGGGTTCTCCTTCCCCTTGTGCATGCATACAACTACCTTCAAAGCATAAAGCACAAGAAAAATTTCTTGTGAGCAACCCCCAAGAAGGTTGCTGGACCTGGGCGAATATGGGGTAGACAGGGTTTAAAGGAGGTATTGCTGTAAAATGTGAAAAACGCATGTTTTCAAAGTCCCTTAATTTTCTTGGGGGTTGTTTGCCAGAAAATTTGCCTTGTGGGCGAGGAAGGTTTTAAGCATGTTGCTGGAAAAAAATATCTAAAACCCTCATGCAGTCAACTGCAAATTTACCGAAATTACATTCTACTTCGTCGCCTATAATGTCTTTTTCAGATAATGTAGAATACAGAGCTAAATTAAATAGGTTCACTTGCATTTTCATTTTTTTTTATATTACATTTATACGCACAATATGCGTATAATTAAGGGAACCCTTAATTAACATTGCAGCAACACAAACTTGAAAAGTGGAGAAATTATTTACAGTATGTTAACAGTTATAAACTTGATTTCATCATGTTACAGTAGTATTCTGATAATAAAAAATTACATCTAACTGTATGCACACAACAGCTGGTGTGTTACGAGATGTGATGAAACGCCAAACTGACTGTACCACAGCATTAGCATAATATTATTATGCTGCCACATTATCATATCTCTCTAGTAATGGTATCATGTCAAAAACCTACACTAGAGGCTAAATTTCCAATTTCTTCTTTGTTTATGGTGTCTGTTTCTACTGTCCTAAATTTCCAATTTGATATTGTCAATAAATAACACTACCACACAATGACAAATGACAGCTGAGCTTCAGCACATACGCAGTCTAACAAAGTTGTCGGATAGAGTAAATTATGATCGGAGGGATACCTAAGTTGAAAATCATGAGAAATGGGTAATTCGAAATTTGCAGGTATTAAACACAGTATTTTTTAACTGACTGATAAAATTAAATTTTATAAAATGTTTTCTTTATTATCAGAAGTTGTAAAAATTTCATATGTTTATACATGAAAGGTTTAACTACATGAAATTTCTGAAGATCGGGCAACCCCGGTCAGCAACATCTTGACATCTGGCAATGGTTGTGACTTCCATTATTTAGATTTTATCTACAATTTATTTAAATAGCATAACAGTA
Source organism: Tillus elongatus (assembly GCA_964006375.1). Classification (NCBI taxonomy): domain Eukaryota; kingdom Metazoa; phylum Arthropoda; class Insecta; order Coleoptera; family Cleridae; genus Tillus; species Tillus elongatus. The sequence goes on from OZ023262.1 coordinate 17,199,950, forward strand.
CAGGTAGCTGTATTGCTCTGCCTTTGTCCAACATTGTAGATATTGCATTACAGAATTTGAAGTGATGTCGAGGATTATTTTATTATTAATTTCGAATAACTTCATTTTTCTTTGATCAAAAGACTTGAAAATTGGTACACAACCACATCTCTGTATGTTCTTTTAAGTTGTAAATTTTCGTTCCAATCACTTAAACAATTTGAAAGCTATTGCGTTTAAAAAAATATATTTAATTTTCTGTTAGGAAAAACTATGTGTTAAGATCTGATGAACGAACTCATCCAAGCCATTAGCAAAATAAGCATAATTCCAAAATTTTCTCCAAATCAGTGAAATATTTTTTGGGTTATTGGTTGGATAAATTGTTGGATGAATATATTGGATAAAGTTTTATATTCAAAAGGTTAGATAAATAATAATAGTTTTTATTTCAACAACAGAAGAAAATACAACATAAAGTACATTGTACTGTTTACAAATTAATGTTAACATTCCTTGTCTTTTTTAAAGAAATAGAGATTAATTTCATTGATTGCTGTTGCCCTTACTTCGTGAAACTGGTCCATACTTCATACAGACTTGGAGACTACTTCTCTGGCTTCACTGTTGGTTTTCGTTTTTGTAGGTGAAGGACGTAGCCAGCGCGTAAGCTAACTGAAGCAAGTGGCCCTTCTGAATTCTAGATGTTCTTCAACGTCTCTGTTACTGGTTTTGCTGCTTGATAGTATCCTCAGACAGAAAAAAATTGAATTAATACGAAATCATGACAATTACAAATAAAGATCTGTTGCTATTTTATGATGTTATAATCAAAAAAATCTTTAAAAGTGAAAATAAAGTAAAACAAATATGACGGATGACGCCTTTAAAATGTCTACGTGATGTATATCAATATTTAACATAAAGATAGAAGAAACCTATAACAGTAATAACTATAATAACAATTACAACAATAAAATAACTAAACAAACACATTAATAAAACAGACTATACAATGAAAATATCGACACACATCATGTCTTATAACAACTTTTTGGAAAAAATAGTTAGATTTATGTTGTCTGATTTATTTAATTAGGAAGAAGAATATCTCAGAAATCCTAAATATTGTCGTGTATATGCTTTTTTACTTCTAAAGCTTAAAACAAGTCTAGTTTACACTTGTCATGACAAAAATGTTGTGGTTTTATGCCGTTATTTACTGTGGGTCTATGTTGGGTATCAATAATATGTTTTGCAAATGTAGATTTGTCAGCACGGTTATTTCTAAATGCAAAAATATGTTCTTTGTATTGGGTGTTAAAATTTCTAGAAGTTTGATCGATGTAGATTGCGTTACGTGTGCATTTCACAAATTTTGAATACCTATACAAATACAAAAGTAGCTTTTAAATCTTAGAACATGACGCTTGATTTATTAGATTATTTCAAATAATTGATTGGAAGTATTATCACAGATGATGGTAAGTGTAGGAAAGGTCTGAAGAGGATCGCGATGGCAAAACAAGCATTCAATAACCACAGTACTGTTCTCACTAATAAACATTTTAACCTGTACATGAGGAACAAATGCAAGTCGTACGTGTATGGAGTATGGTAATGTATGGGGCGGAAACTTGGGCTGTAGTTAAGCAGGATATGAAGAGAATATAAGCTTTTGAAATGTAGACAAGAAAAATTTCAAAGACAGTGCAGGTTGATAGAAAGACGCTTCAAAGTGTGCTAGGAGAGGTGAAAGAATAAAGAGGGTTGCTCAAAGAAATAGAGAGGAAGCTAAAATTTATTGGTCATATTATAAGACATAATAACTTTCCGATAACATTATTTGAAGGACATACGAGTACTTGAAATGTACACTGAATTATTGGCCCTTAAATAAGAGAAGTTTGTTATAAACAGCCCTTAAACTTCTACTTTTATCAAATAGATTTTTGTTATAATGATGTATTCTAATAGAAACATACATAGAAGATATTAGTTTAATTAGATGGCCATAATGGCAAGTCAAAAGATTTTGTTCTCGAAAGTGAACTTCAAGTTTTTTAAATATGCTGTTTTGGTTTATTATAGTTTTTAATATTCGCATGTTTATTTCCTTTACATTTATAATCACCGCAGATTCATTTAAGTATGTTTGAAGAACTTTTTCTGCAATAGTGCAAATAGATATTACATCGTCAGATGGGTATGTGAGGAGTTGACCTTTGTCTTTCTGATCTATAAACGATGTTAATAACACAGACCTCTCCCCAACAAGTTCACCCGCGCATTCTTCGCATCTCAGAGCTTTTGTTATTTTCCTTACTACATAGCCAGATATATATGTCACGACTTCTTTCTTAAACTCTGATATATTCATATCTAATATTTGAAGAACTGTGTCGTCGTCAAAATTATCTATTTGACTCATGTCTTCATCTGGTTCTTCAGATATTCGTTCTCGCCCACAAGTTTTATTTATTACCTCAATGGGTGACAGAATAGGAATTGCTTCCAAAGGGATACAATTTCCTTTAAATGAATCTTTTAATTCAAGATGCACCATCATCCTTTTATATGCACTTTTAAATTGCTTTGCTGATGGGTTATTGTTATAGCCTCCCATGGATCTAATTTGCCCAAAAAAAAGCTCAATATGATCCTGACTGATTTTGTAAGTGGGAAAATACAGCAAAAAATTATTGTCGGCAATTAAAGTTTTATAAACAAATTGCAAACTTTGTATGCAAAATAAAAAGCCAATTATACCCATTTTTCTACCACTCTCACACAGAAGCGGTCCATCAATTATCCTAAGTGACGTTAAATATTGTGATAGCTCTTTTAAAAATACATTAATGTTTTCAAAATTTTCTGCGTTTATTGCTTTCTTAAAATCTGAATTGTTTAAATTTCTAGAATTAAGAATGTCAAATAAATTGTTTATAAGTCGGATAAATTTCACAGTTCCCTCACATTCTTTGAACTCCTCAAGATGTAAAACTTCATTGCAATATTCCAAAGAATGTGCCACTGAGTGGCTAAAAAGTTGTGTGGCTAATTTAACCTTCATTTTTTGGTTTGTATAAAATATATGCGATTTTCTTAATTTATTTGCCAAATGAACGCCCTCCTGATCCTGTAACTCATTTAATTTTACTAAATAATCCCACTTTATATTTTCCCCATTCTCATCAATTATTAATTTTTTATCGCCTAATGTGTTTCTTATCAGTTTGATCATATGACATGGATCAAAAAAGACTGCAATTTTCCTACCTGAACTAGGATCAACAAACGTAGAGTTAATGTTCCTCCAATTCAAATCGCAGCCAAGTTCTTTTGCTAACGTTAGGTTATTTGTTGCCTCATCAAAAGTTATTGAGACCACGTATATGCCCGACTCATTTAGTAGCGTTAAACACTGTAATACCAAATTTTGTTTTTGTGTACCCCTTAAAGAGTCGATTAAAAAATATCCAAGAGGAAGCTTCCATGATTGATTAATGCTAACAAGCATAAAAACAAGAGCTTCTTTGGCTACAGGGTTACAATCGGTCTCAAGATTTATACCAAAATCTACAAACCCATAATATTTTACCCCATCCCATTCTATATGTTGGCGAATTGCCATCTCATCTATGACTAAAGAACATATAAGTTTTCCATTTGTGCTTTCTGATTTTGACTTTAATAAGTTGAACACCTCTGACGTAAAACCAGCTTCCCCATTAACGCTTTGATACCATCTAGATATAGTTTTTGGATGAGGAAGAGCCGAGTTAAATGTGTTTCTGACAAAACTGTAAGCTTTGGGAGAGTAATAATGCAGCGTAAGAGAAAAAGCTTTAAGTTGATTTTCATACTTATGTTTACGACCTAATTGTCTTTGTAAAAATTCTTCATTAGGTCCTATTTGCATTAATGTTTCTAGTGTTTCGTCGGTTACTTTACCTTTTAGTTGTTTGATTATATTCGCAAGGGTTGCTGTTCTCTTCTTATAATGATGAACACTACTGCTGAGCCGTTTAATTTTTTTTCGTGCATCGAATAACTGCTTCTTCAGTTTACGTTTGCGCGGTGTAACAACCTATAAAAAATGTTCAGTGATAAACCATTTATTTTCTCAAGTAAAATGAATATATAAACAAAATTTCCAACAACACATTTTGGTTAATAGTGGTTGAGATAAATTGCAAAACAGTTGTTTCTAACTTATTTAATCATGGACTATACAAACTTAAACACCATATAAAATGTGATGGAATAACATATTAGGTTTTTTAAAATTATACTGATTTCATAAACGGCAAAAACTGAATTTAACTCACCATGTCCTTCAAAGTGGGTGGCATTGAAGGTGTTTTCATTTCAGCAAATCCTAAACTACTAAACGATCTTTGCGGTACCTCTACAACAGTTTTCTCTTCATAAAAACCAGCACTTGTTGATGGCCGAGAATAATCCATTACAGGTACATTGCTACCAGACCAAGTACTAGTTGACGGGTTAGCTGCAAATGGCACATTGATAGCAGTTATATCAGTCATTGGCTGCTCGCCAAAAACGACTTGTGTTGATGGCTTGTTTGTTACCTGCATAAATAAATTTGAAACGAATACCATTAATGTAAATTTGCAGGGCTAATTAAATTACGATAAATATCATAACAATATATTACGTGAATGTAATTAGTAGCATAGTTACTAGAGATGAGCGATATATAGCTACCGGTGATTTAATCGCTTCTATTAAAAGATCGCTGTTAGTAGCTGTTATTAAAACACAAAACAACAGCGATTGTGAAAACCGAGATTTACACAAATCATTAGAGTAATTATTTCTATGAAATTCATCTTATACTAAAAACTCCATGACAAACAGCAATTGCTGTATTCATAATACACGCAATCGCAGTTTGTGCGAGCGAGTAGAAGTATCTGTATACTTTCCTTCTCGCCATTATTAGAATACAACATTTCTCCTTTTCTTATAGGTAGAAAACGAAAAACTCATGATACAAATAACGCGAGATATGATAATGAGACTATCTATTTTTAGAACCGTCACGCGCATGGCGTCATGTGGTGAGTCCAATGCAATAATAATATGCTGTCGTACAGTGGAGTTTGACGGTTCATCACAACCCCTTAACAAATTAGGTATTTTACTGATATTTGAGTGCATACAGTTGGAATTAACTTTTTAAGATCAGAATACTATACTATGATTATGTGACATGATGATCAAATCAAGTTTATGAATGTTAAGGCCCCCTGTAAATGTCTACGAACGTCTTCTCTACTTTTTAAGTTTGTGTATCACCAATGCTAATTCAGGGCTCCCCTTAATTATTATACTTCACTTGTGCATATATATATATATATATATATATATATATATATATATATATATATATATATATATATATATATATATATGTAATATAAAAATGGAATGGAATGTAACTTCAACCACATTAAAGTGACGTATAGAAACTTTTTGATTGCGAATGACTTTGTGTTAAGTGTGTAGTTGGCCTTCTATAACGTTACTCACCATGTGATGTCATAGGAGGGGACGGGGCATATGCGCAATATCATATATCTTGTAAGTCATTATATGATGGAAAAACCTGCTGAATCTAGAATTAAAGCAGCACCGAACTGTAGCATATATATGCCTTCCAACTTTTTCATTATATTAAAATAAAAATAATATGTAGATTTCTCTCATCGTATATTCTTGTAATATGCTAATTTTATAGAACTTCTATTAATAGTAAAAATCTGAGTAGTTTTAAAATTAATATATAATTTAAAAGTTATCTGAAGATCATATTGTGGTTTCAATTAAGCGGTTAACACTAACACCTTGTAAGTGTTTAAAATAATAGCATACGCACATGCAGCATTGTAAATGGCTAAACCACAATCGCAGTAGCTGTTTAAAGTCCCTGTTATTTAAAAATAGCCATCACTGATATCAGTGCCATTGAAAAACCGCTGTTTGGCTATATATATATATATATATATATATATATATATATATATATATATATATATATATATATATATATATATCACTAATAGTTACATAAATTAATAACCTTGATTCAGTACTTACCAATACAGGTATAGAACTTTTTTTTAAGTATACTGCAAAAGGTGATTTTTCTAAATCATAAGATTCCTCGGTAAAATGTAAATTGCACACATTTGAGTTCATAAAAATATCTTCATCGCTTAAATTTAATGCTCGTTTCCAAGCCTCGTATCTTTCACCAGCTTTGGGAAATCTGAAAATAATATCTCAAATTATCTACTTTATCAGTGACTGAACCTCTAGAAAGATGCAGTAATAGATAAAACAAAACTATTCTACTTTTTTTCTGCTTCTACTGGAACTACATAGGTAAATACATCTAATTCAAATAATAATTGCCAAACAAAATGCCTAATTTCATTACAAATATTCAATAAATAATGCATTATTAAGATTTTATTTCTTGAAAAAACACAATTGACAATAATAAATGCTAAAGATTTAACAAAAGCAATACAATGTGTAAATACGGACCTGTGAAAACCAATAAACATTTGGCGCCAAACAAGGAAACAGAAGACATGTAAACAACTTACCGAAATAAATGCACAGTTGCTTTATCCTTTTCATAATTGGCACTTTTATTGTACATACAGTTCTTCACAATACACCTTGGCATTTTTTAACTTTTACACTCTTAAAACACTGCTAAAAAACGGCAAAACACACAAGATAACCTCTAATCGCAAATCAACAAACACTTCAAATACTTGTTGACAGCTGACAATAACTTCAAGAGCGGTTGGGGGAACGAATCAAAACAAAACACATTAGCGCGTTATTCAAAATTTTGTTTGTGATTGGACGGTGACAGGAGTGGGAAATCGACAGGCTGCAAACTCGGCTTTGTTCCCCCTAACATATACAACCTCTTTGCCGAAACCCAAATCAGTGCCAAAACAGCCACTAATCACCTTAATTTCCCGGGGTATGAGCTCCTTACTTCCTTAAGATTGCACGGAAGCGTGTGCGCAAACGTCCGTAGCAATCTACCCTGAACCAGACTCCCCAATTTAGAAGCTGGAAGAAAAGACATACTATGGATCAAACTATCTCAGGGCTGAAACTAAATTCATCTGTTGCATTTACCAGTCACCTTCTGACAACAACTTTGTCCAGCCCTTTGACTACCTTTCTGAAACAACAGCCCATCTGATTTCCGAACCCTTCCTCCGAGGTCACTATTCTTGGTGACTTCAATGTCTATAATAAGGAATGGCTAGGATCTTCAAAAACCGATCCACAAGGGAGAGCAGCGAAGGCCTTTGCAGTCAGCAATTCTTTAGCCAATATGGTTCAGCAACCCACTTAGTTTCCATGCATCCTAACACACAGCTCAAATCCCTTGGATTTCCTGACTACTACAAAATCTGAATGCTATAAGATATCAGTCACTGCCCCCCATGGTCGCCCAGACCACGGCATGGTCACTGCTTCCTGCGCAATGCGACCCTCGTCAAAGCATGAAACATTCAAAATTAAACATTTTGGTGAAAATATGGGATGTTTGAAAATAATAGTAGTTTAGTAGGCATTATATCGTGGTGGACTGTAATAGTAATTAAAGGGAATAGTTGAAGCATTAGGAAAAGAGAGAGTTAGTAAAGCAAAAAGTATCTATGATTTGGTAGGTCAAAATTTGATGTTCTCTTAATTTGGGGTAGAAGTGTTAAATCAATTTGGATGTAACCTTATAAGTTATGTAATGATACAGCACAAGTCGAAGACTTCTTCTTGTTTTAACATACTGTATGATTTTTGTCAATAAACTATAATAGTAATAATTAGCAAGACGGATTCCAGTGCCAGATCTGAGCTGACGGTTAACATATTAATACGTCAATGTCAAACACATATTACTCTATGGTCGAAGAGATGTATATGGATACGTTCATACTGAATATCAAACACATAAAAGTCTGTGGTCATATAGTCGCACTGAGATTATAGGGGTATACTCTATGCCAAAAGAACATCAATGATGTTCAAACTTAAAAGTTTAATGAATTACGGTCGAATTTCAACCACTGCCCATGTCCACTACTTTATATCTAATAACCGATCAAATTACGTAAGTAGGTATTTAACGATATTTGTAATTGGGTAAATAAAGCTTACAACACTAAAGATCAATTTTATTTACAAGAATTCTGTGCGAAAAGTAGGCTTTTCCATTTTTATCTTGTTATTTTTTTGATATCTTGAGAATCAAAAAGAAAATTTCATTAGTCGACATCCTTCTTGGATTCCTTAAAAAGAATATATGCAAAGAATAACTTTTAAAGACCAATTAATTTTTTTAATGTTTTTGTGGCTTCCTGTAAAAATTTTTCAAATGAACCAGGTATGTTCTTGCTTTGGACCCCTCAATTGTACTTATTACTCACATCTAGGTTTTCAGAAAGACAAACTAAACCCTCCTCTTCTTGTTCGGCGGAGATAGAGTTTGTAGCACCATTATAACGTTCATCCTGTATAAATAAATTTACCATTAATATCTACAAACTATCTAATAGCCAAAGTTGAAGCCATTTGGATGTAGCGACTCAAATAATCCTGTGAATAATTTGAATGAGCATGGAGTAGTGTCTAACCGGGTATCACATGATATTCCCACTGATGTTAAGCAGATAATACTCGACCCGTATCAGGAAGTCCTCTCCGTCCTTTCATGTGGGAAGAGCAAAGTTAGTTCGGAATGGCTTAATGACTTATTCATATAGTGTGTAATAGATAGTAGCTCTGCTATGTCGAGAATATTTCTCTGATGTCAGAATGCAGTTGATATTAGAAAAGTTTATAACAGACCCAAGGAAATGTATTTGTATTGGTGTGATGCAGAAAAGCAAAAACATAAATGACACACTTCCGCCTTGAAAAATTTTTTATTGTTGTTTTGTTAGAGTTTTAACTTTGAGAACTGGCTCATTCAGTCACTATCAATCTTTAAAATGAACAAGGATGCATCTGACCTTGCTCTTCACAATGGCAAAACATGTCTTAAGAATGTTGATCTAACAAGCTCTTTAACTTTTTTCTTTTATTTTCTTTTATCTCCCTATACACTTGCTGTTTACTAAAAATATATACTAAAATTAAAACTTACACACATATCCACCCACACACGTATGCGAGCGCATATACACTCATGTATACGCACCCACGTCAATAGGCTTTATACGTCCAGTATTGAAAATAATAGTAATGGCTTTTATTATCACAGTCCAAGGTGACGTCGCCCTGTCGTTGTAACCATAACTTTCTGCAGCTTCCGCATTTCATCAATCTGCACTGTTATCTTTCCAGAGGTTAACAATAACGGTAAACTATGTGAAACTACTATTAGTTATATTCCTAACGACTCACATCATACGTTTGCACAAAAACACGGCTAGTTTAAATTTCCTAGTAAACAGATTGATTAAATTTCCGTTAAGTAAAAATAGATTTAATACAGAATTAAAATGCATTAAAAATGTGGCGAGATATAACGGTTACTCGGATGGTTTAATAGACAAATTGGTTAACAAACACAGAACAAAGAAAATTATATCTGAATGTACGACATTTAAGAAACATAAAATAGAGAAAAAATTTGTGTGTTTACCTTATGAACCAAGAGTCACAAAGGGTTTGGAAAGTATTTTTAAGAAAGCCGATTTACATTTGACTTTTTCGACGAAAAGTAATTTGAAAAATTTGTTGGGTAATACGACTGACATGTCCGGTATTTATGAGCTTAGTTGCAAAGATTGAAATCTTAAATACGTGGGTCAAACTAGGAGAAACATAGCCACCAGATTTCGTGAACATCTCACACATTTACGATATGGTACGGTGGACAAATCGTGTGTGGTACAACATATATGGGATAATAGTCACCACATTGACAAAGAAAATTTGAAACTTGTCAAAAATGTTAGACATCCAACTATGCTTGATCCATTAAAAAGCATTTTTATATCAAGGTCGATTAAGAACAAAACTTCATTGAATCGTTACATTATACATACAAAATACTCTTCAAAGACCAAAAGAAGAACCATTTAGCGAATATTGAAGCATCATAAATTTCACCCGTATAAAATTCATCTTGTACAACAACTGAATAAAGATGATTTTGATCGGCGGCTGGAGTTTTGTGAAGTTATGACTGCACGAATAGCTGATAACGGGAACTTTCTGTCCAATATCTGTTTTTCAGACGAGTGTACATTTTTATTAAACTCTACAGTCAATCGTCATAATTGTCGTTATTGGGCATATAATAATACAATAAATTTTCACGAAGTTCACACTCAAACTCTACAGAAATTGAATCTCTGGACTGGCATTTTTGGAGACCGTGTAATCGGACCAATTTGTCTTGATGGCAATTTGAGTGGCGAAACATATTTGGAGTTACTAGAAGATATCGTTTTCCCTCTACTAATTGACATTGTTGAACATGATGATCGCTATAAAGAAGTTTTTGAACAGAGAGTTTCCAGGACAATGGATTGGGCGTAGAGGTGCTATTGAGTGGTCCCCTAGTTCACCGGATTTAACTTCTTTAGACTTATTTCTATAGGGCCTTTTAAAGAGTAGAATTTACGCAACAGAACCGGAGTATCTGGAATAATTACGACGACGCATTGTTGAAGAATGCCGTCTTATTACTCCACAAATGCTTCAGAATGTCAGAGCTCGTTTTGAACAAAATTTGTACTTTTGTATGGAAGCTGGTGGTCAACAATTTGAACAGTTGCTTAACTGAATGAACCTTTTTGAACGTATGGTTTTGTTTTTTAGTTTTTTTTTAACGAAAAATTGACTAATTAGTGCATTTCTTATCACAATGAATGAAATACGTTCTTGCAACTCCAACTGTGAATAACTTTTAAACGAGTTAATAAAACTTCCAAAAAAATTAGTGTGCTGAATTCATAAAAAAAGAGCCCTCAAATGATGTAACACTCGACCCATGTTCCCTATTTAAAATTTAAAGGTTGTTATCACCACCCTTAAGGGGTTGATGTGACAAAGTCGAGTTTTATGTCAAAACATGTCCCCCTCAATATTAAAATTGACGGGTTTCAGCGTTTCTTAAAAAAAATCTCTGGACGCAAATCGGTCTGTTTTTTTTCCATGCGCCTTACCCTCAGAGCTAGCCGAAGAAACTATAGCTTAAAATATTTCTATTGAATGGACTATGTGAAAACTGGAACCTGTGATGAGCACTAATAAGTACACTTGGAGAATACCCAAATCACCACAACACATATTTCAGAGACCTTATAGAAGAATTTTTCTTGCTCTGAAGATGTTGACTTGGTCAATGAAACGATCGTAAGGTCTCTGAAATATGTGTTGTGGTGATTTGGGTGTTTTCCAAGTGTACTTATTATTGAATGGAATTTTAAATTGTAAAGAGAGTGCACGACTAGTCAACGAAGAGTTGACCCTAAACGCATAAGTTAAATAAGAATGTGATTCGTACGCCTCATAATTCAGCAGGGGTCGCAGACACAAGTAAAAGTCAAGACGTAGTTATATTAATTTATTGATAAAAGGTGATTCTATATAATGCAAAATTGTTGCAAATTTATTAGTAATATAGTGAAATTATATAAAGCAAGGTAATTGTTATGAGATTTTAGAAATTGTGGCAAGTTCCAACAGTTAATAATGACATTTAAAGTTACGAGAATTAAAGTAGAGAAACCGTGTACTTAGCTGCAATTGCTGTAGTGTTGTTCCATCGGCGCAGTGGAAGAGCAGAATTCTTTGGCTTCTCAAGCCAAGCAAGACCTTCTAAAAACCAACTTTGAAGACACTCAAGGCTGTCCAAACCATTACTACGATCGCACAGAGCTCTGATGTCTTGACCTCAGATTACGGATGATTCAGAGGGGTGTCTTGACGTTAGCATTAAGCCACCTTAGTTCTTGCTGGGGCCCCTCTCAACGAGGCAGCTAAAAAGACAATCGAAGTAGCCTCAGTTCCTTGTTGAATTCCGGATATACCTAAATGGTAGCTTACGACGTGTGTACGTTAAATACAAGGCTCATCTACTTTTTGGTTTAGAAATATAGCAGAAATTTAAAGAAAATCGCGCCAAGTCTCTATAAAAATGATTCTAAAATAGTTTTTTGTATCTTTAAACATAAACATAAGACGTCGTATAAGACCTAAACAGTCGTGGGATGTGTTTTAATGGTATTTCTACTAATTCTGTAATAAATAATTGTTACGTATACTTTGAATATAATATCCCGGGCATAAATCCGATCTAAAGTATGAAGCAAACAAAACGTTAGTTGACGTCTGCCTATATGGCGCCGGGGGCATCGCCCTTGCCTCCTAAGCAGAAGGTTACGCGATCGAATCCAGGTCGATGAATATATGTTTCTTTATGTTTTATTTTGACATTTGGAGAAACAATAATGCACATATTTCATGCGTTTTGAACAAGATCTTATTTTTGTTTCAAACGCCTAAATAAGTTTGTCACCTTTGAGACTGAAATTATAATTTTGTTATTGTTGATATTGAGAAGAAAACGGTTTGATTGGGTAGACTAAAACAAAATCATACTGGAAAAATAACTGCTACGTTTATAATTTGGCAGATACTTTACTTTTCTAAATATGAATTAAGTTTCCTTATGGATATGTTATAATTTTAATGAAATTTGTAATACAAGTTTCTTTTAAAGAGACTAACACTATCTACAGATATAGCAAAAGTTACTTCTTTAGCTTCATAGAAAATTGAGGTTTGGGCATTTTTCTCAAAATGAGTTAGAACGCAAGATTTATTCGATAATAAAGAGAAAGCGATGGTAACACTTTCGAAAGAATTCTTCAAATGTGCGCGTACTAGGATCTCTAAAATCGATCTTTAACCCGTTGAGGACACAATTAATTTATTTTTGAAAAAATCTGTTTTGCTTATAAAAACATATTTATTATACTTATTTAATGTAAAGTAAATGACACACTTATTTGTTTGAAACGTCTTTGGTCCTGCAGGATATGGTTTTTGTTAGTAACCACTGGGCACCTGCTCAGTCAATGTGGTACGCGGTGAAACAATTCCGGTCCTTGTTAAAACAGAGTCCCACATTACAAATGGGACATTTCAATATGGTTCTGTGGACATCTTTTGAAGTGCTACAGTTAGCAGATCTTAGTGAACTACAACGTTCTGGCAAATGTGCACATTTATCATATCGTACTTCTAATGGCATATTTTCTAAAAATTTATTTGAAGATGTGCTGGACGATTTACGGCCACGTTTCTCATTTTCAGGTGAGGCACCAATCAAACCAACAGCAACTGACAAACGAAATTGCTTAAGACTCATAGTTTTTGCTGGTGTTCTCTGCTGGTACAAAATGAAGGCGTTTACTATACATGCGTACAGAAAATACCAAAAAATCTGTGCCACTATTTGTACGATTTTCGGTCCATTTCATATAATGATCTGTACATGTCAAATTTATCGACATATCCCATATGTCGATTGTATTCTTTCACGAGCAGATGGCAGTTTATTTCTATTTCGACTACCAAACCATTCTTCCTTTTTCTTGAGGCTGTTTCTACTATGGAAAGATTTTGGTATTTGCTCAACAACAGAACACTGCGTTTATCCATCCACTTCAAAGCGGCTACACCGTCCCTGGAAACATGCCAATCTGACTTGTCTCATTTCAGAATTTTATGTGATTTGAAATCAGGTAGATTTCTTCTACCACGACTAACTGTCCCAGAAGAGTAAATTCTATCTTTAAGCAGATTTTGCTGCAGTTGCACAGAGTTGAAAAAATTGTCGAAATAAACTCTATGGTATTTACCAACTAAGCTTCTTGTCAGGTCTTTTACAACACGACTTCCTAAGTTTTTTCAACCGCAACACCAACTTTACCCGTATATATTTGAAATTGGCACATATAACCGGTAGAATCGACTCGTACCCAAAACTTTATACCCACGTTTGGTCGGTTTTATCGGCATGTACTGCCGGATGTTACTTCGTCCTTTGAATTTGATCATTGATTCATCGATTGATTGGTATCCACTTGGATGTAATGCTGTAGCGAAAGTCTGATAATTTCGTCAGTAGTGGCCTTACTTTGTACAACTTATCAAACCCCACTTCGTCTTTCTTGGGTTGCAAAGCATTATCATTCAGATGTAAGTTGTTAAGTAGCCATAAAAATCTGTTCCTTGAATTAACAGAACTTATATAGAAGTCTGTCATTTCTTCTCTGGATGACCAGTAATCTCGATAGCTAGGCATCTTCTTCAAAGTCATGATCATATTTACTCCGAGGAATCTCTTGATTTCGCCGTGCTTAGTAGGTACATATGGTTTTTGGCAATTTTGCTGGACAGCGTACAAGTTAGTTTGAAACACAATATGATTTATAAGCTCTTCTGGGAACAGATGAAGAAACATATCTTTTGGGCTCTCCACACTTTCTGGCACGTTAGGGCCAGTTTGCTTTGAAAATGTTTGTACTATAGTAGTGAACTGAGGATCGTTTGTCCAGGAAATTGAACCTCTACATAGTTTAGTACGTAGTGCGGACAATGGGATGTCGTCATCAGGGTCATAGTCACTATCTTGTACATGTTAGTCTGATTCGTACCACATTTCCATTGATTATATATCAAACAGTTCTTGGCTTGGGTCTGGCAGCTCTGCTTGATTTGAAAGTTCAGCTTCTTCGTCATCTACATCATATGTGATAGATTCAATATCGCTCGGAATATCGTCTAAAATTACCCAAATTTCTCTGTGAGATATTGCCTCTAAGTCTTCAAACGTCCACTTATCTTTACAACCTACAAAATAATAGCATATTAGCCCGGTGGTTATCAGCAGTGACCACGCATATTACATGTCATGCGAAGAAATTATAATCAGACACTGAAGCAATTACACTAATAATGTGTTTGTATGATAATATTTCATAACTTATCAGACATTTTTCAGAATATTTACCAATAAAAATCACAGAAACTGGTATAACACAAACTTAACCTGCACACATAAACTCGCGGGAGCTAATGACTTATTCCAGACGAATTGAGATTGAACAATTGAATAAATGCCACTAACAGTTACGAGTTGACATAGGCAACCCATTATACATGGCAGTCATTGAAAACCAGTTGGCATTGCTACAACCGATGTCATAGAAGGTGGTTTCTGTCACTAACCAGTTGTCCTCAAAGGGTTAAGGTCTGTGTAAGTTTAAAGTAATAACTTTACTATAATGCCCTATAATTTGTGTACAATTATTCTGAAAATTCGCTGCTCTAACGCACTTGCTGCGTCCAGATTTTTGTTTGTTTATGTTGACATATTCTTTTGAATTTCGTCATAATATACAGAGTGTTCTACAAAAAAACATAAGTGTGATATATCACTATAATATGGAACATCCTCTATTTATAATAGTATTACCAAGTTATACAGCATATGATTCTCCACAACATCTGTGTAAACAATTTTGCCGTAGCTCTATAAATAACGAAGTTATTTCCAAGTTACACTACTCTGAGCCACCCTGTTTAATCTAGGGGATCTAACTCGCCCTTATTTGAAAACATTGTCCTTAAGTCTCATCAGGGTGACCGCTTTATTAGTGATTTTTTAAATGAAATTTCACGAAAATCACGCCAGCCCAAACGTGGCAAAATTGTAGCTTAGAGTCAGTAGCGGCTCATGCCTTAATGTATTGGGGGTGCGTAAGAAAAAAAGTTCAGGACGCAGCAAGTGCGTTATGGTAGTGAATTTTTATTAAATGCTTCAAATTTGAATAACTCAAGTTTCTACAAACTTAGAAAGTTGAATTATGTTGTATAGTAAGGTCTTACCCAGGGCAACATATCCACCAAATTTCATTAAAAAGCTTTGTAATTTTCGGAGAAAATAATTTTTTTCAAAGGAAACTGAAAATTTGAATAGCTCAATTTTCTAAAAATGTAGAAAGTTGAATTGTCGTGTGTAGTAAGGTCTTTTACAAGGCAACATATTCACCAAATTTCATTAAAATACCTTTGTAATTTTCGGAGAAAAAGATTTTTTTTGAAACGAAACTCAAAATTTTATGATTTTCATGACAAACGAACTTATTCAAGGAATTAATAAAAAAGGCACTTGCAGAGTTTCATCGAAATCATTTGCTCATTTTTTGAGTTATCGGTTGGATACATACATATATATATATATATATATATATATATATATATATATATATATATATATATATATATATATATATATATATATATATATATATATATATATATATAAACATATAAAAATTTAAACTGACCCCGGCAATGGGTACATTCAAAAATTTTTTGCAAAGTCTCTCCATCGATACCTCTTTATGAGTGAATTTTTTTAAATAAAAATTCACTAAAAATGAGGGGCTCGCCTGTTTTTCCCCGAAAATATATTATAAAAAACCTACTTACTAAATTAAACTTATTAATTATTAACTACTTAACCAAGTTTTCCCTTAGTTAGTTATAAGTTATAGTAGTTAAAAAGTCCTTTCCTTTGATAATTACTAACAAAAATCACAATTCTGTCAATCACTTTAGTTTATAATATTATTTAATATTATATAACGTTTAAAATATTATCCACTGAATTAATCACAGTATTACAATTATTTTGTCCACTTATTAAGCAACCCGAAGTAGTAGCCATCATAATAATAATAATTGTCTTGTTAGAACATGTAAACAACAACGAAATTAAAATAAATCCGACGCGAAGCACTACACGAAAATTACTACACCGCTCTGCGAAAAATCCACTGCAAACTGAAAGTGTGGAATTTTAAAGCGCACCACCAGATTGTTTATTCGGTCGTTTTTCACGAAGATAGTCGATCATTTCGCATTGAATTATCGCATTTCCTCCGAGCGCCGAAAAATACACACCGCCGCGCGACTGATGTATATGGATGTATATAACAATAACGTCTGCAACCATTAACACTATACTTATTCTGATGCTGTATCAATGGCTGCCGACTCTGCGATCCTCGATCCTCGATATACTAATTTTGTTTGTTGAATGCAGGAGGTAAAAAAGTGAATAAAAATTTATTAAAATATAGCATAGCAAAAATATTATTTTTTCGACGGCAGGCGGCAGTGCGCGCGCACGGGCGCCCTTGCTTAGAGTTGATTTATATAACTTATTTTAAGCCCGTTTCGGTTCTCCATTTTGTAAGCTCCATTATACTGAAAGTTACAGGCAGGTTTAGAATAAGTAAAAAATAGTTTCTTGAAACTTTATATTGTACTATACAGGGAAAATTGATTTTAATCTTATACACTTTCTATTATTTTTCAGCCTCTCTTACAAGCGGGCGGACACGGCACCTGTATCACTCAGTGCAGATCTGCTAAGATCATCACCTCGAAGACGATACCGATGCAGGTGGACGGCGAGGCATGCAAGCTATCACCCTCCATAATTACCCTTTCGCTACTCAACAAGGCCCCCATGTTGGCGAAGCGCAAGGGCGGCAAACTTAACGTGCCGCCCACTGCATTAGACAATCTCAAGTTCAACGTGCACCGGATCAGCATGTCCGACTACGAACAGCACCACTACGATAAGGATCTACTTGCTCAAGCAGGTAAGTGTTTGTGTTGGCGTTATCCGATTAGTCGTTTTCATCATTTTAGAGAATTTTCGTGAAAAAAATCACTGTTGAGGCGATCGCAGCGTTTGAATTCTGAACGAATGTCTTCATATGAGCGCGAACTAGGCCCCCCAGAACCCATATTCTGGCTAACCTTTTTAATCATTTTAGAGAATTGTCGTAGAAACAAGTAAAAATTTAAAAAAATTGAAACCCAACTTCATTAAACGTTGAATGTAGCGGCTTCTCCTCCAGACACCAAAATTTACTTAAGATTTCTCTTACTCCCGACGCGTTTCGACACTCAAAGAGGTCATCCTCAGCGGAAAATTTGAACAATTCTCAAAAAATTGAACTCGAAACTATACATGAAGGTCTTCACAGGTCATAACTTCATCCATTGTGCCAAGGGGCGTGTAATAATACCTCTGCATAATGCCAGAAAAATTGACTTCAACGACAAAAATCAATGCGAAAGATCGGCGAATTTAACAAACATAATGAAGGGCGGCCATTATGTGAACTTAACAGAAATGATACCCAACTTCACTAGGGATAACGCAAAAATGCATATTACGCTGCCACCATTTGTTAAACGTGTTATCGGGGCAAATTTATATGGGACCACACGAGAAGCACCAGCTTCCAAATAAAAAAAGAATCATCTAAGTCGGTTCACAAACAAAAAAAGTTCTGAGGTAACACACATAAAAAAATACAGTCGAATTGAGAACCTCCTCCTTTTTTGTAGTCGGTTAAAAATTCACTAACGAGCAGATCGCGCCTTTTGAATTCTGAAACAATTTCTTCATAGGAGAACGAACTAGGTCCCCTAGAACCCAGATTCGGGCTCAGTTTACATCCTTATATATATATATATATATATATATATATATATATATATATATATATATATATATATAGGGTGGCGCATTGAAAACGCAACAGACAGATTTGCGTCCAGAGAATTTTTTTTAAGAAACGCTGAAACACGTCATCTTTAATATTAAGGGGCACATGTGTTGACATAAAACTCAACTTTGTTACATCAACCTCTTAAGGGTGGTGATAACACATATATTTTAAATAGGGAACATGGGTCGATTGTTACATCATTTGAAAGCTCTTTCTTTTCTGAACTCAGAACACTAATTTTTTGGGAAGTTTTATCAACTCGTTTAAAAATTATTTACCGTTTAAGATGCACAAACGCATTTCACTCATTCCGATAAAAAATGTGCCGATAGTCAATGTTTTGTGGGTTTGTAAAAAAAAAAATTGACTATCAGAACATTTCTTATCGGAATGAGAGAAATGCGGTTTATTATTTCAGTTTATCGGCCGGTTTGATACTTGATAGTACTACCGAAAATTAATTTCACAATGGTGTATTCTGTAGAAGAAAGTGTTGAAATTATTACTCTTTTTTTCAAAAACGATGACTGTGCCAACCGTACCGCAAATTTGTTTAATGAACGACATCCGAACAGACATGTTAACAGAAAATACATTTTGGAGTTAGTTGCAAAGTTTCGACAAAGTGGTTCAGTAGCCAACAAAAAACGGGACCCTGAACGTGAATTTCCGGTTAGAAATGAGACTACTGAGATTGAAGTTTGAGGACAAATTGCTGCAGACCCAACTTTAAGCACGAGACAATTGGCCACTGTTTCAAACATCAACAGAAGAACTATTCAGCGAATATTGAAGCATTATGAATTTCACCGATATAAAATTCATCTTATACAACAACTGAATGAAGATAATTTTGATCGGCGGCTGGAGTTTTGTAAAGTTATGACTACACAAATAGCTGATGACGGGAACTATCTCTTTTTCAGACGAGTGTACGTTTTTATTAAACTCTACAGTCAATCGTCATAATTGTCGTTATAGGGCAGATAATAATCCAAGAAATATTCACGAAGTCCACACTCAAACTCCACAGAAATTGAATGTCTGGACCGGCATTTTTGGAGACCGTTTAGTCGGACCAATTTATATTGATGGAAATTTGAGTGGTGAAACGTATTTGTAGTTACTAGAAGATATCGTTTGCCCTCTACTAGTTGAAATTGTTGAAAATGATGATCGCTATCAAGAAAATCAATTAGTGTTTCAACAAGTTGGAGCTCCTCTGCATTTTTCACAACGTGTTAGGGAGTTTTTGAACAGAGAGTTTCCAGGACAATGGATTGGGCGTAGAGGTGCTATTA
Organism: Tillus elongatus; assembly: GCA_964006375.1. Taxonomy (NCBI): domain Eukaryota; kingdom Metazoa; phylum Arthropoda; class Insecta; order Coleoptera; family Cleridae; genus Tillus; species Tillus elongatus. The sequence continues at coordinate 17,219,916 of OZ023262.1, forward strand.
AGTGGCCCACTAGATCACCGGATTTAACTCCTTTAGACTTCTTTCTATGGGGCCATTTAAAGAGTAGAATTTACGCAACAGAATCGGAGTCTCTGGTAGAATTATGACGACGCATTGTTGAAAAATGCCGTCTAAAAACTCCACAAATTTTCCAGAATGTCAGAGCTCGTTCTGAAAAAAATTGGTACTTTTGTATGGAAGCTGGTGGTCAACAATTTGAACACTTACTTAACTGAATAAAAAATGTTGAACATTTGGTTTTGTTTTTTAGTTTTTTTTAACGAAAAATTGACTAATTAGTGCATTTCTTACCACAATGAATGAAATACGTTCTTGCAACTCCAACTGTGAATAATTTTTAAACGAGTTGATAAAACTTCCAAAAAAAATAGTGTGCTAAATTAAGAAAAGAAAAAGGTTTCAAATGATGTAACACTTGACCCATGTTCCCTATTTAAAATATAAGGGTTGTTATCACCACCCTTAAGGGGTTAATGTGACAAAGTTGAGTTTTATGTCAAAACATGTCAATATTAAAATTGACGTTTTTCAGCGTTTCTTAAAAAAAATTCTCCGGGCGCAAATCGGTCTGTTTCGTTTTCAATGCGCTACCCGGTATATATATATATATATATATATATATATATATATATATATATATATATATATATATATATATATATATATATATATATATATATACTCCTTGTACAAAAAATTCCGGAAGTAAAATACCCCTCTATTCGGATCTCCGGGATAGGGGTGTACAGGAGGCGCCAACATCAAGATTTAACATATCCTTCTCCAATATATGTGGCTTAAATTCTAACCTGCATTCCGTCCACCATTTCCTCCAGGCTAATAGGCCCCAACTCCTCTTTCTCACCGAAACCCAAATCAGTGCCAAAACAGCCACTAATCATCTTAATTTCCCGGGGTGCGAGCTCCTTACTTCCTTTAGATTGCATGGAGGCGTGTGCGCATACGTCCGTAGCAATCTACCCTGCACCAGACTCCCCAATTTAGAAGCTGGAAGAAAAGACATACTATGGATAAAACTCTCCCTCAGGGCTGCAACTAAATTCATCTGTTGCATTTACCGGTCACCTTCTGACAACAACTTTGTCCAGCTCTTTAACTACCTTTTTGAAAAAAAAGACTATCTTATTTCTGAATATCCTTCCTCCGAGGTCACTATTCTTGGTGACTTCAATGTCCATAATAAGGAATGGCTAGGATCTTCCAAAACTGATCCACAAGGGAGAGCAGCGGAGGCCTTTGCAGTCATAAATTCTTTAGCCAATATGGTTCAGCAACCTACTTCCTTTCCTCGCATCCCAACACCAGCTCAAATTCCTTGGATCTCCTTCTTACTACAAACCCTGAATGCTACAAGATATCAGTCACCGCCCCCCCTTGGTCGTTCAGACCACGGTATAGTCATTGCTACCTGCACAATGCAACCCGAGGTCACACAGTCATCACACCCACGTATCGTTTGGCACTACAACTCCGCAAACTGGGACGAAATGCGGGATTACTTTTCCTTATTTCCATGGGCGTCTGTCTGCTTCTCTCATCCTGACCCCTCTGATATCTCACAAAACGTCATCGAAATTATCCAAGCTGGCATGAAATTATTTATCCCACGTACACAGAAATCCTCTTCAGCCACTCAAAAGCCCTGGTTCTCTAAATCCTGCGACAAGGCCAGACTTGAAAAGGTCAAAGCTCACAAAACGCTTCTACACAATCCCAGTCAAGAAAACCGTCAAGCATTTAACAACGCAAGAAACCGCTATGTCCGCATTCTTTCTGAGGCAAAAAACTCGTTTAATAACCACATCAAAAACAAAGTCCTCTTAATCTCCAACGGCATCAAACCCTTCTGGACTCTTGCTAAATCTATTGGGAATAATTTCTGCAAGAGCACGTTCCCACCTCTTGTCTCAGGGGACGAAATTGTTTCTACCGCCCTGGGCAAGGCTGAACTTTTTGCCTCGTTATTCGCCGCCAATTCTACCCTCAACCCACCTCCAAATGTTCAACCGCCAACAGTCCCCAATGTCGCGCACAAAATGACGGATATCATTTTCAAAACTAAAAAGGTACGAAAGATGCTCTCTTCTCTTAATACCAAGAAAGCCTCTGGCCTTGACGATATCGCAGCAATTGTTTTAAAAAAAATGCGTACCAGAACTTGCTCCTGTCCTGACTCGTCTGTTTCAGACATCTTACAATAGAGGCATATTCCGTAGTAACTGGAAAACTGCTCGAGTACAACCCGTCCCCAAGAAAGGATCCAAAGCGCTTCCTAGCAACTACAGGCCTATTTCTCTCCTTTCAGTCGTCTATAAAGTGATGGAAAAGTATATAAACACCGAATTACTAAAATTTCTTGAAAAACACAGTCTAATTCACGATAGGCAGTATGGATTCCGTCAGCGCAGATCAACTGCCGACCTCCTTTCCTCTGTCACCCATTCTTAGTACAAGTCTATGGAACTACACGGTGAATCCCAGATTGTTGCTCTAGATATATCCAAAGCATTCGACCAGGTCTGGCATGCAGCGCTGCTTCATAAACTCCCGGCCTATGGCCTACCACCAAAACTCTGTACCTGGACAGCAAATTTCCTTTCCAACCGGAGCATTTCTGTTGTCGTGGATGGCCATTCCTCTAAACTATATCCAATTAATGCAGGAGTTCCTCAAGGTTCAGCATTAGCCCTTACTTTGTTTCTTCTCCACATCAATGACCTCCTCTCTAGCACATCCAACCCAATTCACAGTTACGCGGACGACAGCACCCTCCACTCAAATATACAATATCCTAAGCCTGTTTCTTTAGCCCAACTAGATGAGGATCGCAGACTCATGGAGGATTCTGTCTCCGTGGATCTCCAAAGAATATTAGACTGGGGAAGTACAAATCTTGTACAATTCAACCTCACCAAAACTCAGTCTTGCTGTCTTACTCATAAGAGATACACCAGCCCTAGACCCATCACAATGAACAACCAAGTTATCCAAAGTAATGAGTCCTTTTCACTTGTTGGCATTTCTGTGGATCGAGGTCTCAATTGGCACCAACATGTCACTTCAATTGCAAATCGGCAGCTAAGAAATTAGATTTCCTCTTTCGGGCTCGCAAATACTTTTCACCAGCTAATCTCTATACATTATATACTTCACAAATAAGGCCAAACCTCGAATACTGCTCCCACATCTGGGGTGCCGCTGCCGCTTCTACACTCACTATCCTGGACTCCATTTAGAAGAGAGCTATACGTCTCATCGGTGACCCTACACTCACCCAAAGGCTGCCATCCCTTGCCCACCGACGTGCCGTTGGTGCCCTCTCTCTCTCTCTTTTATAGATATCTGCACGGGCACTGCTCAGAGGAGCTTTCTTCCATAGTTCCTCCACCTGCTGCCCCCAACAGATCTACCAGGGGAACAGAGCGAATGCACCCTTTTACTGTCCAGGTCTCCAGACATAGAACATCCTGTTATGCCCGCTCTTTTGTCCCGAGGACTTCCAAGCTATGGAATTCTTTGCCGGCACATGTTTTTCCTTCTCCTCCGAACCTCCAAACCTTCAAGTCCAGAATTAACAAGTTGCCTCTTTCCTCCTTGTCGACACCCACGGTACGATAGTATTTAGGCTGTAAGCCCTCGTGGTGTGTTGTCGAAATTAAAAAAAAAAAATTCTTAGGTAACACACATAAAAAATACAGTCGAATTGAAAACTTCCTTTTTTTCAGGTTAAAAATAAACGAAAGTGTATTCTTTTAGATATACAAAACCCTAGTGTTAAAAAGGTTTCCGTACAGAGAAGGAATTGTTCCATATGTGTACAATAGCACAATGTTATATCCATCTGCAGGATCGTGAAAGTGGTGCCATGATTATTTCAGTGTTCGCCTCATTGACTCAAGGTTATTGTCTCCATTTAACCACAAGTGCCCTATCAGAGTGCCGATACATTTGTGGCTCCGCTGTTCCACAACGGTAATAAAATGCTCACACTCCCCTGCTCGAACACAAATCTAAAACTTAATGGTTATTGAATAGAACCATTAAATATTTACACTCACTTTAATCGAATTCGCATCCTCAACAACCTCTGTAAGTACTCGTAAAACGTCACCTGCTAAAGAAGAAGCGCTTAAATAAGCGGGTTTTGTTTGCCAGAATTGTAACAAGTAAAATTGCTAAGTAATAATTTATAGGATAAAGAAAATTAGCTACATTCCCTGTTTTTCACATTTTGTTTTGAGTACATTTATTTTGGACAAACAGGTGATTTCACTACAAAATAAAAGCCTACAGTCTTAATGTTAATGACAGCCAAATTTTTGCGAATTTTCATTATGAAAAATTCGCTAATAGAGGTCACGATGAAAAGCTTTTGAAAAAATTTCTTCAAATGAGCGCGAAATTGGGCCTCTAGAACCCGAAACCAAGGTACGATAAAATTGTTATATGTATATATTGTTACAAAGCACTTCAATAGACGTAGGTGCGGTGTTGCCACATCTCCAGAACTTCCCCAACATCTGGAAAATTTTACACAATCTGGCAACACCGCCTGTCCATCCTGGGGGTGCCTGGGGTGACCCCCCTCAGGCGAAGTCTCAACCCTCTAGGACCAGAAATAACGAAGTTACCAACGTGACCCCCCTCAGGCGAAGTCTCAACCCTCTAGGACCAGAAATAACGAAGTTACCAACTTGTAAATAACGGATAACTGAGGTCTGCACATTCCGAACATCCTGTATATACACCCTGTATGCGCAGAGAACCCTTACACCCTGTATACGCAGAGAGATCTTATATTACGAGAAACACCTCTTGTGTAACATAGGAGTGATGACCACATTTGGATCATCCTGTATATACATCCCCCTGTATACACACGGGACCGATCTGTATTCTTAGAACCTTCTAGTAGAAGAAGGTCCTGGAACATTCTGGAATGGAACGCTCCAGAAAGGTGGTGGAAGGTACGGCGAGTATATAAACGCGAAAGCATGCCAGCCAGTACAGTTCAGTTAGAGAATGTGAAGTGACTTGAACAAGCAGTAATCAGTGTGAAGTGTTAGACTGTAGTTCCAGTATAGTAACTTGTGTGCAGATTAGTAATTGTAAGGCCAGTAAATTAAGTGTTTTGTGAGAGAGATATTCTAGAAATTTTATTGTATCCATATTTAGAGTGTAAATAAAGTTGTTTTGTTAAAATTTAAAGTCTCACTTATCCAGAACCCGGATAAAACGCAACAATATATTGATATGGTTTATAAGGGGCCAACATGAAATACCCACACGTAGACATAGACATATACACTTACACAATTATACACGTAAAATCAAAAAAAATACACTCATATGAACCACACAGACACGATGACTTAAGGAAAACATACTGGCTGGTATATTAGAATGCCTAATAAAAATTCAAAAAGAAATCTAATTAACCCAAGTATGTATACGAAAATATAAGGAAACATTGATGTAGGTAAATGAGTGTTAATTTTTAAGGAATCAAGTGTATATTTAACTAGACTCGATACGAACAAAAGTGAAATAATGTTGATAATAGTGGATAAGTTAGTTCTGAAAGTTGTAAATTTTAGGTTAAGATGAGTTGATGTTCCATAGAATAAGAAATAGATGTAAGAAATTGTAAACATATGATTAGTTGGGAACTGCCAAACCGACAGTGTTTTAGGTTAAGAAATTATGCCAAATAAACTAAACCTAGACAACAATGCTTTTCACATATCCTAAGAGATAAATAATGGAAAAGGCATTGTAGAGGGAACAACAAGAAATGAAAGAAATTTTAAAAGAGGGCTAGAGATGAAACTCTGGCAACAGTTTTTTGTTTAGAAAAAAATAATAAACAACAACTTTTGGAGATTTTGAAGAGGCGGTAGCAGAAAAAGTTTTTCGGCGTAAATTTAGTATAAAAGTGGAATTTTCAAGTAGAAAAAGTTAACAAGGAGAGAATTCAACCAATTCAGGGGACCCACATGCAGTAACAGTAAGTTTTATATAAAATTATAAACACCTTCCTTAATTTATCAAGTTAAATACAATCCAATCTGTGATAAATAACAGAGAAACTATAAAGCCAAATCCATATCAGCAAACAAAAACGTTATAGCGAACGCATCATTCAATTGACAAAGACAATCTGCATATTTAGAACAAGTTTAATACAAACTAGAAGTCAGCGGGATAGGTGACCCACCAAATACCATAACAGAGGCAGTTACATATGCTTGAGCACTATATATCGAAGATTTATAAAATTACGTAATTTAGGAAAACAGTTTTCAGTTGTAAAAAGGTTCTGCAGACCTCTTAAATTTAATTAAAAATTTCAGTAAATCCAAATTTGGAAAAAACATTGTCCTGATAATTTGTGGGGATTAATAAAGTTTAAGGAAAACAAGTTTGTAACTAATTAGGCATATTATAAGGATAGTTTTGTAAATTTTTTTAATTTCAATAAAGTTATATGTTGTGTTGTTAGAAAAAAGAAAAAATAGGTTTTATTTGGTTATTTAGTATACATACGAGGGTAGAGTATAAAACAAAACATGGTTCAATAAATTTAATATCAATATTCAAAGTTACATATATATATATATATATATATATATATATATATATATATATATATATATATATATATATATATATATATATATATATATATATATAAGAAAGGGACCTGAACCTACTAAAAATCCTTCAAATAGGTGTCATTTTGCTCATTTTTTTATTTAATAGCAAGCCGCGGCAATGAAGATTAAGGAAAGGAACATGTAAATATACCAATATAAATGAATTGTAAGTTTCCCTTGGTGTATTAACCACTAGAAACAATACGAATGTCACAAATTTTCATAACTTTATTTACAAAACACAAAATTACACATCATAAAACATTTATTTACATAAAAACCTTTTATTACGTTTCTTACCAACTGGCATCCATAAACTTGTGGTAGTAAGGTAAAATTTATTTATTAAAAATTTATAAAACAAAGTCGCCTCTACGAGGGACTTAACTTAAAGCAAAAATTATACACCAAATAGCAAAAAAAACATATAAATAATTAATATTTCCTCATAAGTACAATAAATAAACTAATCTTTTACTGTAAATACAGTAAAACCGCTATTGAAACTCTTATTAAAACAATTATATTTCACCTAATTTATTATTAATAAAACACCTAGTTAAAACATAAGATACAACCATTTCAATATATATATATATATATATATATATATATATATATATATATATATATATATATATATATATATATATATATATATATATATTCAGTGTGTCCGAAACTTGATGGGAATGTATTGCTATCTCCGTTATTATTAGAGAAAGGGAGACGGTTAAATTAGCAATGTTTTGTAGAATTTAATGCGTTCCAAATATAACTTGTATTTTGCCCTGCCTCTTTTCGTTTTCGAGTTATTTTGAAAAAACTAAAATTTGTCGAATTCTTTTTTCTTCAATATCTAAGTAGGCGTTGATCTGACATGTCTAAGACTTGCACATTATCAGGACACTTTTTACAGAGTAATCGTTGTATGCTATTCTCAACTTTGGGTTGTCATTTGCTTTTGAGCTACAGGAATCAACGTTTGTTTTTATTATGACAACCATATTGGGTTTTTTGCTCATGTGATAGCCTGTGAAAAGGGATTTCCAATGATGTAGAACATGCTTGAGAAATCTTGTAATTGCACTGACAATTTTGAGAAAAACCGTTTTGAGGATAGTAAGCTATGTTCAAAAAGCAGTGGGCCATGGAGTCTGACAATAGACTTCTACTTTTAACATAATTTTCTTAATGAAAATTCACTAAAAACCGGTGTGATTAGGTTGGCTAGAACGAAATAATTCTGGCGAATAATAAGGAAAAATCACTGCTAGGTTTATAATTTGGCAGATACTTTACTTTTCTAAATATGAATTAAGTTTCCTTCTGGAAATCCTTTGTAACTTTAATGAAATTTGTAATAAAAGTTTCTTTTAAAGAGACTTACACTATCTACAGGATATAGCAAAATTTTATTTTTAGCTTCATAAAAAATTGAATTTTGGGCATTTTTCTCAACAGGAGTTAGAGCACAAGATTTTTTTGAGAATGGAGAGATATCGATGGTCACATTTTCGAAAGAATTCTTCTAATGTGCGCGTATCAAGACCTCTAAAATCGATCTTCAAAGCCTGTATAAGTTGAAAGTATTAATTTTAGTAATATGCCGTATAATAACAGTGTACAATTCTTAGGAAAATTCACTACCATAACGCACTTGCTGCGTCCAGAAATGTTTCTAAATATGCACAATAAGTGAAATACTGAAATTATTCAATTTCCATACTTCATAAAACCCAGGTTTTAAAAGGGGCACATGTGGCAGTGTTTGAATGGATTTCGGTGGTTTTGTAAATAAAAAACATTAAGTTTCCTTTTCTAAAACCGACCCTCTGTTTTTTTGTTGCAAATCAAATACTCATAGCATAGAATGATACTGGCCAGCGTGAATATAAAGCAAAAAACATGCCTTATATTTTTAACCATGAAAGGATGTTAAATTGATTTGTGGCCAGATACAATTATTTTCCACTATATGGTTTTCTTTCAATTTACTAAATCAGTATCTGGAAAATTCAATGAAAAAAATAAATGTAACAAAGACTTACCCGACATGAAGACTAAAAACAACTTGACATAACTTGTCTGCCTACCTTTCTCAGCTAGGGTTCAAAGGTTCCTTTATAATATGTCAGATAAAGTGTATGCGTTGTGTATGACACAACAAAAGACATGTTTTTCCATATAGGTAAACTTAAAATTGCTACCTGATATGATTTGAATGATTTGATAATAGAAAGCGGAGGAGTTTCGGAAAGAAATATACAGGGTTAGTAAAAAGTATGGAAAGAAACTACTTATATTTTTTGAGATATTCGTTATTCAAAACAGAATGTATAAAAAAGTTTTCCGGCATATATTTGCTACAAACTGGCGATAATCCACGTTTTCTAGCGTAAACAACTTCGTTGCGATGGCAACTAGATCTTTTTAATGACCGTTTAATGAATAAGAAGTTTATATGCATGCTAGGGAACACTCTGTATAATGACTAATCTGACGTTATGAAATTAGTGCTGCAAATTGAATCACAACTTCCACATAGCTGTCATAATTTACTCTCCGCAGAAAGGCATTCTTATGAAATGAATTTAGGGTCGATGACTTGACCACAAAGAAAATATACGTATTCCTATTATCATAAACATTTATGAAACGTTGTATGATTCGAGCTTAAACGAAAAAATTTCGGGACGCAGCAAGTGCGTTAAAGTAGAGGATTTTGATAAGATATGTACACTATTATTATACAGCATATTAGTAAAGTGAATACTTTAAACTTACACAGACCTTGAAGATCGATTTTAGAGGTCCTAGTACGCGCACATTTGAAGAATTCTTTCAAAAGCGTTACCATTGATTATACTATTATCACAAAAATCTTGCGTTCGAACTCCTTTTGAGAAAAATTCCAAAACTCAATTTTCTATGCAGCCAAGGAACTAAATTTTGCTATACCTGTAGATAGTGCAAGTCTCTTTAAAATAAACTTGCATTTGTAACATCCCAACATAGACGTGGCAACTCCGCTTCTCCCAACGCCTGCTTGGAACCACCCTGCTGACAGTCAGAAGCAGTGGTACAGCGAACGCCGCCCCTCGCCGTCCGTGCCGTGACCCCGGAAGCACTTAATAAACTCCAGTATTAATGACCCCTTACAAATGGGAGTACCATTCATTTTTAGTTGTTATTGCGTCACTGTGCACTTGTTGTTAAGTTTAAAATAGTTGTATTAAACGTGTTAACCCTAGAAACTACTTTTCTGCTTTTCTCCGTATTCCCGTGAAACGGAAATCGGCTAAGCCTTTATAATTGGCGCCCATACTAAGTGGCCGTTTAAACAGTTGTTTTAAATTAAAAGTGCTTGTGTTCATCAATTTCAACTGCACATATTCCATCCAAGCTAGGTATCGTGACGTCCAATACCCGCGGAGAAACTTGGCAAGTCTGTTCTAGTTTCGTAAAACCTGCAGAGAGTGGACAGATTACCCGCAGCCAGGATATATTTTACCGAGCCGGTGAAGTTAGAGCCCCCGTTCCATGCAGAACGTATTTATATATATTTTACGTAGTGTGTGTACCTGGATATTTCAGCATTTGTAGCGGCGGACCCTAGAGTAGTTAACCTTGAAGCAGTATCCCAGCTACTCGCTGCCGTTCATAATGTTGTCACTTGTTTATCTGAACTTGAATTTATTCCTAGAATTTTATGCCTGCTTGAATATTTTGTGTGATCTCATAGACTGTATTTAGGATAAAATACGTGCCGTGTTGTCAGGTTGTGACTTTAGTAGCATATCTAAAATTACGTTAAATGAACATTTTAAATTTAATATTTTCACTATGCCGAGAAATCACCAAACGACACCAGAACCTCGGGCTTCTGCAAATGTTGTTTTCTCACCTGAACAATTTGAAATGTTACTTCAAAGACTATCAAGTACACCGAGTTCAACGTCACCCGTAGAAGATGGAAGTTTTGTGAATTGTTCTTCGCGATTTGGTGGTTCTAAAGACTCAGATGTTAACACATTTATTGACTCAATTTTGATTTTTAAAGACTGTTGCCGTGTATCAGATGAAAACGCCTTAAGAGGTTTACCAATGTTGCTTGACGGTTTTGCATCTAGTTGGTTTTTTGGTGTAAAGACCGGTATTAAATCCTGGCAAGAAGCCATTAGCTTGCTGCGCATTACATTTGGCCCCCCAAAACCCCCGTATCGTGTATATAAAAAACTGTTTTCTTGTGATCAAGACACCAACACGCCTTGTGACATATTTATTTGTAAATCGCGTACAATATTAGCGCAGTTACCTGCCTATACATTGACCGAAGAGACTCAAATCGATATGGTGTATGGACTACTCCATAAACGCGTTCGCGAGAAAGTGCCGCGAGACGAGGTTAAGACTTTTACCGAACTTTTAACTCGTTGTAGGCTCGCTGAAGAAACTTTCGAGAGATATGAACAGCCGCGTGATCCCGGTGTTCCGAAAGACAATAAAAAGCCACGATGCCAGTTCTGCCGGTTTGTTGGACATTCTAAAGACGAGTGCCGCAAATTGTTGAATAAAATTAAAGAAGAAAAGAGTGAACTTTCGATGCCGCTTAAACCTTCCGCTCCTGAAAGACAAGACATTGAAAACCCGCAACGCACCGCGTCGGTTCCGCGTTCGCAGCGCGCTACGGATGCTTCAGGTTTTTCACCGCCAGCATCTTCTGGAATTTACTGTTATGGATGTGGAAGACCAGGCTATGTAAGAGCGACCTGCCAGACGTGTTCGCGTCTACCAGCGTCATCGTCCGCTGAGTTCTATGCATTCCATGAATCCACCATTGCACATCAGCCTCAACCGAGACCAATTTTCAAGCTGAAGATTCTGGGTACTACCGGACTATGTATGATTGACACTGCAGCAAAGTTAAGTGTTGCTAGTAAAACTCTAGCAAATGTTCTGAGACGCAAAGGATTGACTTTTATTCCTAAACATTCCTCCATAAAACTCGCAGATGGTTCTGTAAAGCAGTTGGAAGTTTTCACAGTTGTCGTAGATGTGATGTTGAAAAGTAGAAGTATACCCACACACTTTATAGTCCTGCCAGATGCCGACGTCACGCTATTTGGAATTGACTTTCTCACCAGAGCCGGCGTATCACTAAATTTTGGGCAAGGGTGTTGGAATTTTGCGGACCAACCCCGAATTTTGTATGATCTACAGTTCGAAAACGCAAATTATATAGTTCGGAGAGAACCTGCTGCTGACCATTCAAAGGTAGACGCTTCTTCTCTGAAAATCCTTAGATCAGATGAAGGGATTGCTCTGACAAATGAAGAAAAATTCAGACTAGCAAAGCTAATAAAATTAAATGAGGATATCTTTGCACTAGGGGAAGAGGCCCACCCCTTTTGCTGAACATCGCATAGAAACAGGTGATCATGCTCCCATTTCAGTTCCCCCATATCGTATGACACCTGGGAAGAAAGAAATACTTAAAACAAGAGTTAGACAGGCTATTAAAAGAGGGAGTTATCGAGGAATTCGAATCTCCTTGGTCTGCACCCGTGGTTTTAGTGCCAAAGAAAGATGGAGGAATGAGACTCTGCATCGACTACCGAGCCTTAAACTCAGTCACCAGAACAGACTCCTACCCGCTTCCACGAATGGATGATTTTCTGCATTCCACTAAGAAAACCTTTTACATGACCACCATGGACCTTCGTTCGGGTTACTACCAAGTCAAAGTGCGCGAAGAAGATAAAGACAAGACTGCCTTTGTAACTCCCTTCGGCACCTACAGGTTTTTAGTGTTACCATTCAACGTGAAGAACGGGCCTTCAACCTTCCAAAGACTAACCGATAGGCTACGCAGCGGACTTCCTGACGTATGGCTTCTAGCCTACATTGATGATCTGTTCGTGTTTAGTGAGACATTCGAATCGCACCTAGAGGACTTACAAAAGGTGCTAGACCGTCTAAGACTTTTCAAACTTCGCGTGAACCGCGAGAAATGCACCTTCGCGAGTGCCGAAGTGAAGTATCTCGGTCACGTGATTACCAATAGAGGTATACAAGTGGATCCCGATAAAACTGCCGCCATAGCGAGTATGACGCCTCCCAGAAATGTAAAGCAGTTACTGTCATTTTTGCAGACCTGCTCCTGGTATCGACGTTTTATCGAAAACTTTGCCAATATGTCACGCTCCCTCAGCGACCTGCTTAAGAAAGATGCCGCTTGGACCTGGGGATCAGCTCAAATAGAATCCTTCCAGAATCTCAAAGTCGCCTTGCTGTCAGCTCCCATCCTGCAACAGAATGAGCCTAGTAGACCGTATGTGCTGAAAACGGATGCTTCCAACTATGCTCTAGGGGCAGCCCTGATACAGGGGGAGGGTTGGGAAGAACATGTTGTGGAATACGCCAGCCGTCTGTTGCTACCGGCTGAGAAGAACTACTCCACAACTGAGCGAGAAGCCCTGGCTGTTGTTTGGGCCTTGAATAAATTCAGGGGATATTTAGATAACTCCTCCGTTATCGTAATGACAGATCACCAACCCCTAAAATGGCTGCTTAGCTTGAAATCACCAACGGGAAGGCTCGCCCGATGGGCTCTTATGATACAAGGATTTAATCTTCAAATCGAGTATCTGCCAGGGAAAAGGAACATCCTAGCTGATGTGCTCTCCAGACCTCCAGGCAGCCACCCGGATGAGATTACGTGTGATATTTGTCAGATAAGTATGGATCTGCCTCGCCGATCTTCTGCCAATATACGAGAAGAACAGCTTAGAGATCCAGAAATCAAAAAGATAATTGATAGCTTCGAAAATACCGAAGACGACAGCTATGCCATGTGGACCTCCCGTGGTTATATAATGAGCAACGGAGTCTTGTATCGCTACTGTGACCAAGAGGATGTGGAGGAGGCCCAGCTCGTCGTGCCTATTCACGAACGTCAACGAGTGCTACAAGAATACCACGATTCTCCCAATGCTGCGCACTATGGTGTTGAAAGGACACTTCAAAGAATCTCCCGGTTGTACTACTTCCCGGAAATGAGAAGATTTATTACTGAACATATCAACAAATGTCTGGATTGCCAGCGCTACAAAGCATCCAATCAAAAACCGGCTGGACTGCCGCAGACGCCAGTACTCAACCAGCGGTTTGAAGTCATCTCTGTTGATTTGTTTGGGCCATTGCCAGCGACCCCGAAAAACGAACAATGGATTATAATAGTCGAAGATACAGCTTCCAAATGGGTTGATCTCTTTACATTAGTCAAAGCTACGGCTGAGGAATGTGCTATCACCCTATCCAATGAAATTTTCCTGCGATATGGATTACCAAGACGAATGATCTCAGATAATGGTGTGCAGTTCATATCCGCCATTATGCAGCAAGTTTGTTACATTTTCTCCATAAAGCAAAGTCTAACACCGATTTACCACCCAGAAGCTAACATGGTAGAACGGAAAAATCGAGACCTGAAACCAAGACTTGCCATTTTAGTTGGACAAGACCACACTCTATGGTCAGAAAAATTGCCAAGTATTCGTTTCGCCATGAATTCATCGAAGTGCATAAGCACGGGCTATTCCGCAGCCTATCTCACTTTTGCTAGGGAACTAAGTAGCCCAGATGAAATAAATCATGATTTACGAGCCATTATACAGGCCAATACTTTTATACCACAGATAACTCCGTATCTCGACCGAGTTGCAGCTGTTTTGTCATATGCTCGTGAGACACACGACAAGCAGCAAGATCGCCAGAAAGGTTATGCTGACCAGCGTCGACGTCCTCATCCGGAGTATCAAGTCGGAGACCAAGTACTGGTCACCACACATGCTAGGAGTAACCCCAGCCGAGGAATCACCTCCAAATTCCACCAAAAACGAGATGGACCATACGACATCTCCAGAATTGTTTCCCCAACTTCCTACGAAGTTCGCAGCCCAGAAGCTGTAGACGTACCCTTAGGAGTATATCATAGTTCTGAGCTAACCCCTTATAGAAGAGGCTTGGATTTGGATACACACCCAGTTGTTCCCCTTCGGCAGAGAGGAAGACCACCGAAGAAGAAGCACCCATCCCACCAGCCTAAACCATCCTGTTCCTTCGCCGGGACGGCATCAGGACCAGAGGGGGAGATTGTAACAGCCCAACATAGACGTGGCAACTCCGCTTCTCCCAACGCCTGCTTGGAACCACCCTGCTGGCAGTCAGAAGCAGTGGTACAGCGAACGCCGCCCCGGAGAAGTGACCCCGGAAGCACTTAACAAACTCCAGTATTAATGACCCCTTACAAATGGGAGTACCATTCATTTTTAGTTGTTATTGCGTCACTGTGCACTTGTTTTTAAGTTTAAAATAGTTGTATTAAACGTGTTAACCCTAGAAACTACTTTTCTGCTTTTCCCCGTATTCCCGTGAAACGGAAATCGGCTAAGCCTTTATACATTACAAATTTCATTAAAGTTAAACAGAAGATTTCCAGAAGGGAACTTAATTCACATTTAGAAAGGTAAAGCATCTGCCAATTATAAACGTAGCAGTTATTTTTTCTTATTAATCGCCAGTATGATTTCGTTTTAGTCAACCTAATCAAACCAGTTTTTCCAATATCAACAATAACAAAATTATAATTTCAGACTGAAAGGTGACAAACTTATTTAGTGGTTTTAAACAAAAATGAGATTTTGTTCAAAACTTATGAAATCTGTGCACTATTGTTTCTCCGAATGTCAAAATAAAACATAAAAAAATACATTCATCGAGCTGTATACGATCGCCTAAGCTCCTGCTAATGAGGCAAGTGCGACGCCTCTCAGTCATCTAGGCATACGTCAACTTACGTTTTGTTCACATGATACATTATATCAGATTCATACCCGGGATATTTTATTCAAAGTATACGTAACAATTAATTACAGAATTAGTAGAATTATCATTGAAACACATTCCATGACCCTTTCGGTCTGATATGACGTCTTACGTTTAAGTTTAAAGATAAAAGAAACTATTTTAGAATCATTTTTATAGAGACTTGGGTTGATTTTGTTTACATTTCTACTATATTATGCGACGGCATAACATGTCGATGCTGCGCTAAAACTGTATTATAAGTCGTTAATAAAGCTACAAATATAGTGTCTTTTAATAACTGATCGAATACCCCAGTTACATAACAATCACTTGGTAAATTTTTAATTTCACTTCGTCTGTCATTTTCCATAATTGCGGCCGAGATTTCACGATTGTTGGTTCGGGTAATATGCTTTATACCTGGTATATATTAGGTTAGTCACCGTTTTTATTTTTTTAAACGTCGTGCTTTCAGATACCGTTTTCTTTGTTCTGTGTTTGTTAACCAATTTGTCCACTAAAACCATCCGAATAACAAGACTTTTGAAATCGAATTGTTCTCTTTTAGTGAATTTTCTTTGAGAAAATTATCGGTTTCTTAAAAAATACCGTAATTAATAGCTGTATTTAATAACTGCAAATTTTGAATTACCCATGTCTGGTGATTTTTTATTTATCCCTCCCATCCTAATTCACTCTGTCTGACAACGTTGTTAGACTGCGTCCGTGCTGGAGCTCCCCTGTCAGTTGTCATTCTTTGGTCATGACATTTATTGTCAATTGACTATATCCAATTGGAAATTTAGCCGCAAATTTAGGTTTTATACATGGTGTCTACTAGAGAGATATGGCAATGCAGCTACCTATTTTTGCACTGGCAGGTGCCTGCCACATGGGGTGAGTACAGTGGCAACATCATAATATGGTGCGGCACAGTGAGTTTGACCTTTCATCACATCTCATTTTCTCTTAACAAATTATAAACTGTTGTTGTTTTTTTTCAGATTTTATAACAGGATTTTGCTAATTAATTTTAGAAGTATTCTCTATGATCAAGAATACTACTGTTACAGGTTAATAAAATCAAGTTTATGACTCTTAATGCGCTCTAAATAACTTCTCTACTTTTCAAGTTTGTGTTGCCACAATGTTAATTAAGCCATCCCCGACAGGTTACCGCTGCGTTGCCCACTGCGCCAATAGGAGGAAAAACCGACGCATAATGCACTTGCGGACTTGCAAA
This sequence comes from Tillus elongatus, assembly GCA_964006375.1. Lineage (NCBI taxonomy): Eukaryota > Metazoa > Arthropoda > Insecta > Coleoptera > Cleridae > Tillus > Tillus elongatus. The sequence goes on from OZ023262.1 coordinate 17,236,728, forward strand.
AAAATGTATATTCCGCTATTCTTCACCCATTGTTAAAAAAGGTTCGGGACGCAGCAAGTGCGTTATAGTAGCGAATTTTCATAAGAATTGTATACTATTATTATACGGCATATTAGTAAAGTTATTTTAAACCTACACAGAGCTTGAAGATCTATTTTAGAGGCCCTAGCACGCGCACATTTAAAGAATTCTTTCGAAAGTCTTATCATCAATCTCTCCCTATTATCAAAAAAATCTTGTGTTCTAATTCCTTTTGAGAAAAATGCCGAAAACTCAATTGTCTATGAAGCTAAAGAATTAAATTTTGCTATATCCTGTAGATAGTGTAAGTTTCTTTAAACGAAACTTGTATTACAAATTTTAAAGTTACACAAAATATTTCCAGAAAGAAATTTAATTCCTATTTAGAAAAGTAAAGTATCTGCCAAATTATAAACGTAGCAATTATTTTCCCTTATTAATCTCCAGTGTGATTTCGTTTTAGTCAACCTAATCAAACCGGCTTTTTCCATATCAACAATAACAACATTATAATTTCAGACTCAACGGTGACAAACTTATTCACGCGTTTTAAACAAAAATGAGATCTTGTTCAAAACGTGTGAGATCTTTACACTATTGTTTCTCCGCATGTCAAAATAAAAACATACATTCATTAAGCGGGATTTGATCGCGTAACCGTCTGCTTAGGAGGCAATGGCGATATCGCCGGCGCCATCTAACTATACTCAACCAACGTTTTATTTGCGTGATACTTTAGATCGGATTTATGCCCGGGATATTATATTCAAAGCATATGTAATTAATTACAGACTTAGTTGAATTACCATTGATACACATCCCATGACTGTTTCATCTTATGTTTAAGTTTAAAGATAAAAGAAACAATTTTAGAATCATTTTTATAGAGACTTGGCATGATTTTGTTTACAATTCTAGTATATTATACGACAGCATAATATATCTATGCTGCGCTAAAACTGTATTAGGCCGTTTATAGAGCTTTTTTTTTAATTTCAACAACACACCACGAGGGCTTACAGCCTAAATACTATCGTCCCGTGGGTGTTGACAAGGAGGAAAGAGGCAGCTTGTTAATTCTGGACTTGAAGGTTTGGAGGTTCGGAGGAGAAGGAAAAACATGTGCCGGCAAGGAATTCCACAACTTGGAAGTCCTCGGGACAAAAGAGCGGGCATAACAACATGTTCTATGTCTGGTGACCTGGACAGTAAAAGGGTGCATTCGCTCTGTTCCCCTAGTGGATCTGTTGGGGGTGGCAGGTGGGGGAACTATGGAGGAAAGCTCCTCTGACCAGTGCCCATGCAGATATCTATAAAAGAGAAAGAGGTCACCAACGGCACGTCTGTGGGCAAGGGATGGCAGCCTTTGGGTGAGGGTAGGGTCACCGATGAGACGTATAGCTCTCTTTTGAATGGAGTCCAGGATAGCGAGTGTAGAAGCGGCAGCGGCACCCAAGATGTGGGAGCAGTATTCGAGGTTTGGCCTTATTTGTGAAGTATATAAGGTATAGAGATTAGCTGGTGAAAAGTATTTGCGAGCCCGGAAGAGGAAACCTAATTTCTTAGCAGCCGCTTCTGCAATTGATGTGACATGTTGGTGCCAATTAAGATTTCGATCCACAGAAATGCCAACAAGAGAAAAAGACTCATTACTTTGAATAACTTGGTTGTTCATTGTGATGGGTCTAGTGCTGGTGTATCTCTTGTGAGAAAGAAAGCAAGACTTAGTTTTGGTGGGGTTGAATTGTACAAGATTTCTACTTCCCCAGTCTAATATTTTTTGGAGATCCATGGAGACAGAACCCTCCATGAGTCTGCGATCCTCATCTAATTGGGCTAAAGAGACAGGCGTAGAATATTGTATATTTGAATGGAGGGTGCTGTCGTCCGCGTAGCTGTGAACTGGGTTGGATGTGATCGAGAGGAGATCATTGATGTGGAGAAGAAACAAAGTAGGGGCTAAAGCTGAACCTTGAGGAACTCCTGCATTAATTGGATACAGTTTAGAGGAATGGCCATCCACAACAACAGATATGCTCCTGTTGGAGAGGAAATTTGCTGTCCACATACAGAGTTTTGGTGGTAGGCCATAGGCCTGAAGTTTATTAAGCAGCGCTGCGTGCCAGACCTGGTCGAATGCTTTGGATATGTCTAGAGCAACAATCTGGGATACACCGTGTAGTTCCATAGGCTTGTTCCAAGAATGGGTGACAAAGGAGAGGAGGTCGGGAGTCGATCTGCGCTGACTGAATCCATACTGCCTGTCGTGGATTAGACTGTGCTTTTCAAGAAATTTTAGTAATTCGGTGTTTATATACTTTTCCATCACTTTAGAGACGACTGAAAGGAGAGAAATGGGCCTGTAGTTGCTGGGAAGCGCTTTGGATCCTTTCTTGGGGATGGGTTGTACTCGAGCTGTTTTCCAGTTACTAGGGAATATGCCTTTATTATAAGATATCTGAAACAGACGAGTCAGGACAGGAGCAAGCTCTGGTGCGCATTTTTTGAGAACAATTTCTGGGATCTCGTCAAGGCCAGAGGCTTTCCTGGTATTAAGAGAAGAGAGCATCTTTCATACCTTTTTGGTTTTGAAAATGGTATCCGTCATTTTATGCGCGACATTGGGGACTGTTGGTGGTTGAACATTTGGAGGTGGGTTGAGAGTAGAATTGCCGGCGAACAACGAAGCAAAAAGTTCAGCCTTGCCCAGGGCGGTAGAAACCATTTCATCTCCTGAGACTAGAGGTGGGAACGTGCTTTTGCAGAAATTATTCCCAATAGATTTAGCAAGAGTCCAGAAGGGTTTGCCGCTGTTGGAGCTTAAAAGGACTTTGTTTTTGATGTGGTTATTAAATGAGTTTTTTGCATCAGAAAGAATGCGGACATAGCGGTTTCTTGCGTCGTTAAATGCTTGACGATTTTCTTGACTGGGATTGTGTAGAAGCGTTTTGTGAGCTTTGACCTTTTCAAGTCTGGCCTTGTCGCAGGATTTAGAGAACCAGGGCTTTTGGGTGGCTGAAGAGGTTTTCTGTGTACGTGGGATAAATAATTCCATGCCAGCTTGGATAATTTCGGTGACGTTTTGTGAGATATCAGAGGGGTCAGGATGAGAGAAGCAGACAGACGCCCATGGAAATGAGGAAAAGTAATCCCGCATTTCGTCCCAGTTTGCGGAGTTGTAGTGCCAAACGATACGTGGGTGTGATGACTGTGTGACCTCGGGTTGCATTGCGCAAGAAGCAGTGACCATGCCGTGGTCTGAGCGCCCAAGGGGGGCGGTGACTGATATCTTATAGCATTCAGGTTGTGTAGTAAGAAGGATATCCAAGGGATTTGAGCTGTGTGTTGGGATACGAGGAAAGTAAGTAGGTTGCTGAACCATATTGGCTAAAGAATTGCTGACTGCAAAGGCCTCCGCTGCTCTCCCTTGTGGATCGGTTTTTGAAGATCCTAGCCTTTCCTTATTATGGACATTGAAGTCACCAAGAATAGTGACCTCGGAGGAAGGATATTCAGAAATCAGATAGTCGGTTTTTTCAGAAAGGTAGTCAAAGAGCTGCACAAAGTTGTTGTCAGAAGGTGACCGGTAAATGCAACAGATGAATTTAGTTGCAGCCCTGAGAGAAAGTTTTATCCACAGTATGTCTTTTCTTCCAGCTTCTAAATTGGGGAGTCTGGTGCAGGGTAGATTGCTACGGACGTATGCGCACACGCCTCCATGCAATCTAAAGGAAGTAAGGAGCTCATATCCCGGGAAATTAAGGTGATTAGTGGCTGTTTTGGCACTGATTTGGGTTTCGGTGAGGAAGAGGAGTTGGGGCCTGTTAGCCTGGAGGAAATGGTGGACGGAGTTCAGGTTAGAATTTAGGCCACATATATTCGAAAAGGATATGTTAAATCTTGATGTTGGCGCCCCCTGTACACCCCTCTCCCGGAGATCCGAATGGAGGGGTATTTTGCCTCCGGAATATTTTGTACAAGGAGGAGCTATCATCATTTTTGTTTATAAGGGAAACCGACTCATACACCAGAACCGGAAACGTCCGTTGGGACTTCACCGGCCCCTTGATGTATGGGGTGGTACCTCCTCGGGCGTGAAAAAATCCTTTACTATTACGTAAAGGAAAATTCCACTACCACCTGCTACAAATAAAGTGTATTTTAATAATTGAGTGAATCCCCCAGTTAAATTACAATCAATTGGCCAATTTCTAATTTCATGTCGTCTGTCATTTTCCATAATTGCGGCCGATATTACACGATTGTTGGTTCGGGTAGTATGTATTATGCCTGGTATATATTTAGTTTGGTTAGCGTTGATGTATGGTTTATACCTGTTGTGTGAATCAATCTACGCGTGGCAGTTAACCACTTTGTCTGTTAAGCATTGGACTTTAACTACTAAGTCGTCTCAACGCATGTCTTTGAGATTTTATTTTTAATTTGGAAAAAACTCTAAATGTTGTGTACCAAATTGCCTAAAATTCACAACGTAGGTTTATTTGCACTATTTCTAGCCTCATGTAAAGGCTCATTCCAGTTACTCTGATACTTACAAAAATACAACGTTTTCAAAAAGTTTTCCCGGATTTTCCACCGGAAAAGCTTGAGCATAAAGGCTGATTAACGAACTCGACCTCTGTTTTTGCACAAACAAGATTTTTGACAAGTTTGACGAAATATGTTCAGTATTTTTTGAGTTATCGCTCGGATATATATATATATATATATATATATATATATATATATATATATATATATATATATATATATATATATATATATATATATATATATATATATATATATATACATACATATATACGAACGAACATATAGAAATTTTTCCGAAAGCTTTTCATCGTGACCTCTCTAGTAGCGATTTTTTCTTAATGAAAATTCGCTAATATATTTCAAATGTATCAAGTAACTCACTCTTTTTTGTTTGTTTCAGCAATAAGTGTTGGTACGATCGAAGTAAATCCCGTATCTGATTTAGAACAAATCAGAAATCAACTCAATAAATTCTTTGAAGACTGCAAAAACCAACCTATGATTCCACCTGAATGGTGTTTTGTAGACTGTAAGTAGATTATTATTATTAATTATTATCATTATTAGTTATTGTGTAAGTCAGCGTTTCTTAAACTGTGGGGCGCGCTTCCCCTAGGGGGCATGATAAAACTAAATGGAGGCCGTGAACATATCGCGATAAAATTATTAAAAAAGTATTATTACAAAATATATTTAATTTACTAAAAGAAAAGCAATAAAATACACTATTGTACCAGTACTACGTAATGCATTTAACCCATTATGTTACCATATGGTACAGTGGTTTCTGAGATTTAATTTTGGCGCAAGCTTCAAGTTGTGGAACTTTTAAGGTTCGAAGCAGCGCACATGAGCTGCCAGTTGATCATTTAAGCGAATGCTGTCAAGCTGCTATCATTATATTCAATGTAAGTGTTTAAACTTTTAGATAAAACTAAAGTTACAATTTAGACTACTAGAAAATGGCACAAGTAAAAACAAGCATGAAATATCTCAAGCCTAGAGCCTCGGTGGTTCAGGGGCAAGAACGTGTGCCTCTGAAGCGTAGGGTACTGGGTTCGATCTCAGGATTCTCCTTTCACTTTTTCAGTACAAACTGTAACGTTAACATCAACCGAGGTTCTGGCATTTTATTTGAGCAAGTTGAATGTCTGCACGTTCCGCCCTTCGAAGGGGGCGTAAATCCGTCGGTCCCGCGTACATGCGATGTTGAACACGTTAAAGATCTCTACGCTCCTTACAGAAAGACATGGGTTGGGCAAAATTTCTAGGATAGTGAGGTGAAACTGCTCCCTGGCGTCGGTGATTGTCCATAGTCACGGAAATATGCCGACGTTAAAGAAACAAAACACACACACTTCAAGTTTAACCAAGATTGTGTTCTAAAACGCCATAACTTTCTCTCTTATAAATACCCCCCTTCCTTGGACGCCCAGTTGAGGTCGCTACACCCGAAACAATTGAAAAAATTTACGATATGGTGCTTGCCGATCGGAGATTGAAAGTGCGGGAGAGTGTGCTAGCCATAGGCATATCACATGGCTTAGTGGTTTCGATTTTGCATGATCACTTGGGTATGAGAAAGCTATCCGCAAGATGGGTGCCGCGTTTGCTCACAAGCGACCACAAACTCAATCGCGTGACAACATCGAAGGAGTGTTTGGCGTTATTCAACCGCAATAGGGACGAGTTTTTGCGACGTTTCGTAACCGTGGACAAAACATGGATTCACCACAACACACCAGAGACCAAGCAGCAGTCAAAACAGTGGGTTTTTCCGTGCGAATCGGCGCCAAACTTAAATAAATAGCTCCGCGGAAAGAGATTTGTCTCCAATGATGAAATCATTTCACAAACAAATACCTGTTTTGAGGACCTCGACATCTCTTTTTTTTTGAAGGGATAAAAAAATTGGAGAAACGTTGGACGAAGTGTATGCTTTTTTTTCAAAAAACCTGTGTTTCATTCAAAAAATCACGGACTTATTGACCCGACCTCGTATATATATATATATATATATATATATATATATATATATATATATATATATATATATATATATATATATATATATATATATATTTGTGTGTGTCTATAAAATGTATTTATAATTTAGGTATATTTTGTATTACCTTCGAGAAAATTTTGGCTCTACGCCTTTGTGAAATGATAAAAATTATTTTTTAACTCCCGACCTATTCTTTTCATTTCGTCCACGCACCCACAAGGAATGTTCGATGTGTACTACAATACAAAAAATGAAAGTTTCTAACGAGAGTACAAGTATATCTTCGAAAGTCATTCTATTGGTTTTACATGATTTATATAAATGCTTCAGCCACGCATTTACGAATGGTCGTGTATGTATGATTATTAAATTCTTATTTTAGCCTGCACCGCGGAGAGATTCTTTCGAATTGACCGAGCTCAAGAGAACCTTCACTACGTCTCCGACATCGCGGTGGACAATCTGTACATACTGGAATGCGGAGGTGGGACCGTTCCGCAAACCCCAGAAGACGAGACCGCCAACCCGTCGCCCAGTTCTAACCATCAAGCACCCTATGTCATTCCAGAGATGAGAGTCAGGTAATAAACAGTAGTAATAACAAGTGATTTTTAACAAATTTTCATAAAATATGCGAATCGTTGAATTAGCCGCAGCCAAGCAATTTCGACTATACATACAACTAATTTTTATATAGAAAATTGAGCTTATAACGGGTGGGCCACTTAAGATTTTGAATTTGAATCGGTTATAAAAAAAACTAATGAAGGTTTTTTCAAAGTTATAAGTTTATTAGAAAGATTGAACCTTTCCATTAAGGAATGGAAGACAGCATCATTCAAATGACTGCCATGGCTAGCCTTGCAATACCGCATTCGATCAGTCCAATTTTTCAGTACATTTACGATTGTTTGGGCCTCTATTTCGTCAATGGCAACATCGATTTCATGTTTGAAGTCGTCAGCCGTCTCTGGATGGTTAGCATAATACTTGTCCTTAACGGCTCCCCCACAAAAAAGGTCCAACGGGGTCAAATCGCAGCTTCAAGGTGGCCAATTGACATCAGCATTTCGGCTGATTATGCGATTTTCAGGAACAGTGTGCAAAAGATCGATTGTTACGTTGGCTGTGTGGCACGTTGCTCCGTCCTGTTGAAACCAAATGTCGTCTATGTCATACTCTTCAATTTTGGGAAACAAAAAATCTTTTAGCATGGCGCGGTAGCGATCGCCATTCACTGTAACGGCGTTTCCTTGCTCATTTTCTAAGAAAAAGGGCCCAATAATTCCGTCAGACCAAAATCCGCACCATACAGCCAATCGTTGTGGATGCATTGGTTTCTCCACGATGATGTGTTGATTTTCTGAGCCCCAGATACGACAATTTTGCTTATTGACCTATCCTCCGAGGTGGAAATGAGCTTCATCTCACAAGTTTTTTCGATAAAAATGCTCATCTTCGATCAAGCGGTCTTCGGCCCATTGAGCAAACCGAAAACGTATCGGATGGTCATGCGGCTTCAGCTCTTGCACTAATTGAACTTTGTACGCATTCATACCGAGATCTTTATGCAACATTCTTCTCAAAGAAGTGCGTGAAATGTTCAATTCTTGAGAACGATGACGAGTGGATGTTGATGGTTGTTCACGCACACTCTGAGCAACAGCAGCGATGTTTTCGGTTGAGCGCACTGGACGAGTACGTACACGGGTTGTTTTATCCAACAACGATCCAGTTTCACGAACTCGCTTCACAAATTGATCCACAAACTGCGTTTTCGGCACATCCTTTTTGTCAATTTTTTTTTCGTACATTTCTTACGGTTTGAGTAGGAGACTCACCACTTTGGAAATAAGTTTTTAATATTTTCCAACTTTGTTCAAGCGAAAAGCGAACCATTTCATAAATGTCAAACATAAAACTAACTTTCTGTCACATCGGAAATGTCATCAAACCTTCCAACCTCAAAATAACGTATATTTCCAATTCCAAACATTAGATGGCCCACCCATTAGAGAGATTACGGCTTTTGAATGTTCGGAAAATGTTTTTAAATAAGAAATGATGGAGAATTAGAGCGGTTTTGTCCTTCTTATGGACTCCTGAGTGTGCCATATCTGCGTACCAAGTCGGCCGTAAGGCAGGCATTGCCATAATACGCGATGGACAATATTACGCACGTCATCTTTTCGTTCTGCAGCTTTCTTGATGCTGTATTGTGTGTGCGTGGAGGCTGCTATAGAAGCCTCGAATCGTCACAACACCAGAAATGGTACTGTGCGCTATTTTTCATTGTATACACGGTGATTTACGTAGGCCGTGCGTTAGAAAATTTTAAACTTGCAGGTGGATTACAAACTTGAAATTTAGCGTGCTGTCATAATCGATCATGTCCGTTCTACGCAAAATATATTCAGTCCTTCGGCTATACAGGGTGTGCCAAACATCAGTACCAACTTTCCTACTAAGTGAAAATTGGAACCTGTGATGAGCACTGATAAGTACACTTGGAGAACCCAAATCACCACAACCCATTTTAAAAGACCTGACGATCGTTTCACTAACCAAGTTAGCGTCATCAGAAGACGAAAAATTCTAACTACTTTGAAAACTAACATCACCTTATATAACGGGTCTTAGGTAAAGAGACGGCACCGGGAGGGGAACTAGTCGCAGGCAAATTCTACAGTGTATTGTATTTTTATCGCCGGCTGAGGTCCTTGAACTGTCTTTATTATGTTATCTAAAAGGTGTCCATCTTTAATAATTTTGGGAAGATTCAACGGCAACTAAATTAACATAGTTTTGTTGGGCGGAAATATCTGTATTCTTATGTTATCTCGAGGACGTGTTGAAACGTGGGAATTTATTTTACAAATATATATATATATATATATATATATATATATATATATATATATATATATATATATATATATATATATATATATATATATATATATATATATACTCTCGTTTAGCTGTTCTGGTGGTCTAATACTTGAAAAGTGTAGTGCAATAAACCGTAGATAACGCGTAATAGTCTCCAGTTATTTATTTGTAATATGTAAGGTGTTTAGAGGCACATTTTTCAACCAGTTTACCAAATGAGAAGAGTAACATAAATCTAGAAGATTCTAATATACATTTTGTGCAATATTTACGATTCATAAAACACAATAGTTATACTAATTTTCACGTTTCAAATGTTCAGTTTAACATTTACAGGAGAAAAATTATAAAATTTTTAAAGTAATTTTTCTGGTACTTCTTGAACCTTTTGAGGCATGAAAAGATAAACATTTTCTGTGATATTTAATAGATTTTGTTTTAACACGTCCATTATTTTAGTATTGCGTCTTCTCTGGCTTTTAGTGGCACTAAAATTTTGCTTTAGTAATTGCCTATAACCTTAGAGACCTACATTTTGGTGCACAATTTGGTTTTTACAATATAAACCAGCTTTCGGAATTTGGTTGCCATAGGTTTGTTACTTCCGCAGATATGAGTTTTTTCCAGAAGAAAACCGAACATTTTCCTGGAAAATCTATCTCGATTTTCCTGGCCCTTGCCCAAGCCATTAATAAAAGAAATGTACTTCCCAAAATTTATATTTACCCCAGATTCTGGGGGGCTAGTTTGCGCTCATTTGAAGAAATTTGTTTAAAAATCTCCTCATTAGTGAATTTTTTTAAAGAAAATTCACTCAAAATAAAGCAGTCAATTTTTCCAGTACACAATGGTAGGTTGATTTTAAAATATTTACTCAAGTTTCATGACCATGGCGCCACATAATGTAATGCATTTTTTGGGGCTATTTCGCGGTCATTTGAAGAAATCTTTTCAAAATTCAAAAGTCGGAATCTCCTCATTAGTAAATTTTTTTAAGAAACTTCACTAAAAATCAAGCAGCCGATTTTTCCAGCACGAAGTGGTAGGTTGATTTTTAAATATTTGCTCAAGCTCTATGACCATAGCGCCACATAATGTATAATTTATCAAAATCTAGCAGACAACATCACATTTAAACTTTAGCCGTGTCTGAAGTCCGACTAATGTAAAAGAAATGTCGCCCCTAGACCATTTTAATGCTGTACTCAAATAGCAGAGGGGGACCAACTGGGTGAAAAGCACCCAATCCTGCAAGCAAAATTTATTAAAATCTATCACTATTCTGTCAGTGTAATAAAGTAATAAACATTTAAGTTTAACATTAAAATATTTAAGTTGAAACCCTTTCATTATCAGTGCTCATCACAGGTTCGAATTTTCACTCATTAAAATCTTTTTGGTTTAGTGATGAAGGAAGCTTAGATTCGCCTAGTGATCAACCTCCAATGTCTCCTAAGAATCTTCAGTCACCGGACGAATATCCCAGCGATTCCACCACCGGTGAAGACCAAAATGGCGACAGAGAAGGAAGGATGTCCCCAGTTTCTAATGTGAAGATAAGAAGGTATGTTAGCTCTCTGATTTTCCTCAAATCTTTGTAAATGTTTAATGTAAATACTGACATCTAAATGTTTACTTAGGCGACCGAAAGTGTCACGACAAGAGCAATTACGTAACGTAATTTTTGGTAAAACCAGGTATTTAATTTGTTCTTTATACATTTGATTTCGCATGGTGTTTAAATTTGTTACAGTTTTACTCTTTTCTCTATATCTGAGTAAGTTATACTTTCTTCACTCTGTATTCTTTGTCGAAATCTTCACTCTCGTTAATTGATATTTTTCACTTGTATTTTAACGTTTTTTAATCCTACCTTATTTACCATAGCTTTAAAAGTATTGTATTTATTTATAAAATATACCGGCTGTCCAGAAAGTCTGGAAACAGTTAAATGCCTCTAAAAACACGCTTTAGATCGGGAAACGGTTGACTGATATTTTTTAAGAGCCTATCAAATGATACCAAAATGGATCCCCCACCACAACTCTTGTGGTTGGAGGACGGGGAAACTTTAAAATCTGAAATAAGACTCCATACTTTTGATTACAGATTCGCATTTCTATGCTAAATCTACGCTACTTTCATTTAAAACATTTTAAAATTCGTCTCAGATGGCTCTGTAATAGACGAAATCAAGTTTGTTTTGTTATTGCAGTTGAGCGGCGATTCATTCGATTCTGCAACCCAACTGCGATAGTAATTTACATTTTTTTTTTCTTAACAACCGATATTTTTGCCAAAAATTTAATTTAGTTTTGCAAATTTGAATTTACAATAAAACTGTTATCTTTAGACATTTAAAAATCTGGTAAAGTTACTATTTTTAGCGTAGTCCAGAAACAACGACGTTTTTTCCCTCAGGGCTCGTCCGCGGCCTTGACACCCCGATAGCACTGCAACCTTTGGTTGATTGTGCATACCCTTAGTCTTACTCCACCCATTCCAAAATCACTGTGCCTTGAACTTGTCTGCACAGCGATTGGTAGGGTGACGTTTTATATTGCTCTGTCTCCGGTCTAGACTGACCGTAGATCAGTTGTGTTTTGCGCTCCAGAGCTTTAAACTCGCACAATATGTGCTGGGCTGATTCCTTCCCCTCGCCGCAGAGTCTGCATGTGAGGTCCCCTTCGAACCGCCCCATTTTATGCAGGTGTTTCTTGACGGCCATGTGTCCCGTCAAGAGACCTGTTGTGTTTTTGAGCTGTCGTCTGCTAAGATTTAGCAGCTCCACAGCTCTCTCTGAACTGGGTCAGTCAATTCTTGACTTCCCATGTCTAAGCCCTGGACAGTCCGCCCAGTACACCTTGTGTTGGTTTCTGACCAAGGACTTAATGGCTCCCCTGGCAGTGCTCTTTGTCACGCCCAGAGCCGGTTGTGGTCCCATAAATGATTTTGCTGACCCTCTCTTCGCGAGACTGTCAGCTTCTTCATAGCCTTTGACCCCCGAGTGACCCGGCACCCAGATGAGGGATACCACTCACCAGCCAGGAATTTACCTGTGGGCTACTTAGTGCCTTAAGGGCTGCCTAGCTGTCTGTGGCTATGAGGATCCGCTTGTTGGTGTAGCCCCTCCTCTTGTTCTCCCTCATACAGTGCAGCATGGCGTACATTTCGGCCTGAAACAGCGTTGCATGGGCTCCGAGGAAAATACTCTGACTTACCCTAGGTCTTTCCGAGTAAACACCTACCCCGTCCCACCCTCCCCGCCGGATCCGTCCGTGAACCAGACGAGCGCGTCCCATGGTATGCCCAGCGTCTCCTCCCGCCATGCCTCGCGGTCGAGGATTTCCGCTGTAAAGTTGTTTTCCCTGCACATTCGCGGGCTCGCGAGGTCTGACCTCATTTCAAGCATGGCCTCCTTCACGATCTCCTGAATTTTTCAGTGGCCCCCGAAGCCTGGGTTGATCTTCAGTCTACCATTGCAGGCTAGTCTGTATAGTCCTATCCTGGCCTCCCCCATAATAAGTAAGTGTAGATGGGGGCAGATCCAGCAACACCTCCATGGCGGCTGTTGGGGTTGAAGACATGGCCCCTGTGATGCCTAGGCAGGTCATCCTTTGGATCTTGCCTAGTTTTTTGTTTGGCACTGGATTGTGTCACCTTAGGTCACCAGACCAGTGCCGCGTATGTTAACGATGGTCTGACCACCCTTGTGTACAGCCAGTGGGCCATACTAGGTCTTAGTCCCCACGTTTTTCCATATAGCCGCCTAGTAATTTTGACATTTGTAAAACTAAAGTAATTTTATCTCCCACAAATTTAAAAATTTTGGTGAAAATATGGGTTGTTTGGAAGGAATAGCAGTTAGAAGGACATTATGGAATAGCAGAGATTTATGGTAAATGAAGGTGATGGTTGATGTGTTAGAAGGTGCGAAATAGAAGAGCAAAATTAATTTAAATTTGGTACGTCAAAATTTGAAGTTTATGGAATTTGGTGTAGGACTGTGAAACTATTTAGGATTCAACCTTCTAAATTATGTTATATGATACAGCACAAGTCGCATAAGACTTATTGTATTAACATAATGTATAATTTTTTCCAATAAAGAATAATAATAATAATAGTGACGGCTAAGGTCATGACTGCCTTACGCAGTATTTTTCCAATGTGACCATTCCAGGTTAGCTTAGAGTCCAATACGACCTCAAGATATTTTACCTCCCTGGCGATTGGAACGCTCCTACCGTATAGAGTGAGAGTTCTGTGGCTGTCGCACTTCGTCCTCCTCGTAAACGGTACGACGGTTGCCTTCTCGGGGCTCACCCCGTGCCCTTGATCAACCGTCCACCCTTCCACCACTTTCAGTGCAGTCTGCATGCGCTCCCACACTGCCTATGTGACTTTTCCTCGGACTATGATGACAATGTCGTCCGCATAGCCCTGTACCTCATACCCCCCTCCCGAGAGCCTCCCCAGCAGGCTGTCCACGACTATGCACCAGAGCAAGGGAGACAGTTTACTTAGTACTTTTCTGTTTCCTTCGTGATGCTGGATTTAAGTAAGTCCCCTTATCTCTCACCATCAGGGTGCTTGCTTCAGGCGAGTCCGCTCGCCTCTCACCTTCGGGGTGCTTGACTCAGGTGAGTCGCCTTGCCATCGGGATGTTGTATTTCGGTCCCCTAATTAACAAAATGTTCAAATTGCTCATCTCCAGCTACTTGACAGTGTCCGACTCGTGCATATATGTTATCATTTACTTTTTGCAAAGTTTCTGGTGCTTTCGTATTCGCGCATTGTATTATCCCTTAGTTCATCAATGTGTGCAGGTTTTGTTTTGTACCCTTTGTTTTTCAAGTAGCCACAGTAGAAATAATCTTGACGTGTTAAATCGGGTGGCCTTGGTGGCCACTCAATCGCTTCACTGCTACCAATCCAGCGTCCAGGAAAAATGTTGTTTAATACATTGCGTAGTATCAGTGCGAAATGACATTGAACCACATCCGGCTGAAACGACATTGTCGAACGTTATCACAACAATATTTTGAATTTCTGGAATTACCTGATTGTTTAACAAATCGGAGTACTTTTCCGTCACGCCGCCTCATCATTTCCTTACAAAATTGTAATCTTCGATTAAAGTCACACAATCTCCTGCGTCAGTTTTATCTTGTATTGATGGACTTTATTTACATTTAAAATTTCATGTACAGATGATTTGCCTATGATCTTTTGATCTTTTGAACAGATGGGTGGACATTTTCGATAACACTCGCACAAACCTCCAAACTATTGTCTCCATTCGTGGGAATTTTTGGCTCCTCAGACCTCGTTTGATCCTTTACAGAGCCCGTCTGTTGATACCGAATCACTGTTTTATATACAGGTGATTTTGGAATCGAAGGTAATGTAATGTATTTTTCATTCTACCTCACTGAAAACACCAAGATTCCATGGTTGCTTGTCGAATCGAATGGTTATCATTTCGAAGAGAGCTCACATCGGGAACACTTTTTCTTGGTCCCTAATCAGAATATGCATTTATAAAGCAAAAAATAAATGAGTAAATGAAATAAAGGGAATAGTTGCTAACACAGGTACCATATCGCGGATTGACATTATTATTTTGTTAGATTTTAATTACATATTAACCAAAATCATCATTTATAATGTTTTAGCATTATCTGACATTCAAAAATTATTTTTTCAATTCATAATAAAAAGCCACTATCTTATTCTGCTTTTGATAGTCACAACAACTGAGTTGATGAGTTTTTATTCGTATTACTCTAGCCAACGCTATCAACTAGGCTTGCTTATCATTGTTTTTGGCACCAATAGCCTTATTTATTTCTAATCACTTTTCTATAGATGAGTACACATTCGTTAAAAATTAATTCTACCACCGATTAAGGCAAAATAACAGTTGATGAAGTGCTACTTAACCCAGATATGCCCAAAACATTTTTTGTCAAGAAAATAACTAATCTTGCTATAAAATGCATTTATTTTGAACTTACAAAGCTACATCATACATAAAGTTGAAGAAAAAATTATTAGTTTTTGAAAAAAGGGCCGTCCTATATATAGGACGTTGGGCACTAGGAATACTGCTAGACTTTCAAAGTATGGTATGCCAGGAAACATTTTACATGTAAACCGCTGTTACATTTTACACATCTAGTGGTGGTTTTAGAGTGACAGTGGCGACATCTAGTTTGAGTGTCCTGGGGTATAACAAAATGCCCAATGTTATCATATCTGATTCCTAGATTTTCATTAGAATTTGGTCTGCCTGTAGAATTACGGCCTTTTTCTTTCAGATTTGTCTGAAGTATAATAGACAACGCTATTTGTCTTCGGAATGACAAGTGGTCCAACTGATTTTGTTTATCAGCATAGATTTTATGCAACTGCCATGCATTATGTACAGCTAAATCCACCGCTTGCATTATGAGCGGAAAATACCACTTTTTACCGCGTATCGATGTCCTATATAGGCTTACATTCTGATCACAACGGTCCACACCGCCCATATTTTGGTTGTAGACATTTACTATGTGGGGTTGATCAACAGATATATTCTTCTTCTCTTTATAAGAATATCTTCTTACCGAATGAAGTGGTGTTATGCCTACAGAATTCGAGCACATTGTAACAATGTTATTATCGTTCCACTGTACAGCGATAATATTTTCATTTGTTTTCTTTGAATGGAATGTCCCACGTGGAGCTTTCTTGAGTGAAACATCATCAGGAAATGGGTTTCCCAGCAATCTATTCTTTCGAATTGTACCAGTAGCTCGCGTATGTTTGCTGGATAACAAATTGAGGAGATGTAGAGATGAAAAAAAATTATCAAAGTATAAATGAAAATTCTTATCGGGCCATTTACTATGCAAGACGTCAGCATAGGTGAGAACTACACCTGCACCTACACCGTATTCTTTATATTTCTCTGAAACATGGGTGGCTGCACCCTGATATGGCTCCATCCAATTCACATATCCCAGCCGAGTACAACCCATCCATATTTTATAGCCGTATCGAATAGGCTTACCATGGATGTATTGTTTACATCCATGGCGGCCAAAATATGGAACCATGGATTCGTCGATGCTATGATTTTCCTGCAACGGGCCCTTCTCAATAAATTTTTTATTCAGATGTACATATAGCGGTCTAACTTTTGCAAATTTGTCAGGCAATGCATTGATGGTGTTATTGTCTATAAAATGTATATTGCTCATAATAAATTCAAACCTATTTCGGGAAATAGCGTTTGAAACCAGTTCACTGTGAGTATCTGGGCTACGTTCCCAGTACAGTCTTCTTCGGGGCAATACATTATAGCCGCTCAAAATCAACACACCAATAAATGCTTTCAGCTCCTTTTTTGTTATGTTGGCCGGTTGATTATGGCTGCTAGCATATCTATTAGTCTCTATTTCCATTAGATCAAAAATATCATCGTCAAAAAATTCTTCAAATAACGCAAGCGGAGACTGTGAGCTAGGAGCTGCTGCTGGTTCATCATTTACCCATGTGGAAACTGAAGAGATATCCCCACTTGACCAATGATATGCTTTTCTTTTTGCATTCTTACGAGCTATAAAATGTGACAGGGGTAGGTTATCCTCTGGATCATCCTCTGAATCTATATTTACTTCTGGCGCTGAAATAATAAGATCATTTCAGTAAGTACATATATTAGAAGTTATTACCAGCTAATATTTCACCTGTGTGACAAGCAAATTCAACTTCAGCAGGTGCTCGCAGTTGACTGGCGGGGAGGTTCGACAAATTTATGTTGTCTTCTTCACCTGAGTCTTCGTCGGTTATGTTGTCATTTGCATTTTCTGGCGGTAAAATGGTGACATCAGCCTGACTAATGTTTTCCAAGTCATCGTCTTCCTCAAGAAGTGCAATCACTTCATTCAATGATAGGCCCCTGAAAAGTGGAAAATCGTAATGCATATTCCCAACGTCCTACATATAGGACGGTCATGTTTCTAACCCCAATATAATCACAAAATGAACCCAATTAAAAATATATTAGTAACTAGTATTTGCAGCATCCTTAGGGAGTACATTTATGCAAAATTTGTAATAGCAATGATGATATTTACCTTTCAAAACATATTCCATAGTCACTGAAATTACTATCAACCATTTTGTCCATTTTCAATGCACTTGTAAAACACTTTTGACAGCAATCTGTGTATGTTGGTAACAAAGTTCACTAGACTACCTATAGTTCTACATGTTACCACAAGATGTCGCCACTAACACGTTTCCTATTGAATCTAGGAGCATATTTGTAAAGCGTCCTACATATAGAACGTTGGGAATATCTGGGTTAAAGCAGCAAAAATGAGAGCCTAACTGCTATCATAAACATCAACACCAGCAATTTTTTAAATGGCAAGAAAAGAAGAATTAGCAATACATACAGACCTGGACACTACTTCTGTGGCCTCACTGTTGGGTTTCGTTTCCGTAAATGAAGGTCGTAGCCAGCACGTAAGCTAACTGAAGCAAGTGGCTCCTCTGATTTCTAGATGTTTAAAGATGTTCTTCAACGTTTATATAACGGGTTTCGCTATTTTACAGCATCCTCAGACAAATAACAATTGAATTAATACGAAATTGTGATAACTACAAATAAAGATATGTTGTCTCGAAAATTAACACATTAATGTACTTCTATTCAATTTTTTTAAAGAAGTAAATATTGTAATATAAAAAAATATTTATATATTAGCTTTATGTTGAATTAGAGTTGAGAATGGGTGGATTAGATCGTAAGTAGGTTATATAATTTAAATTTTTACTAAGTCATGTTAAAGTGTAACAGTAAATTCAGAAATTGTAAATGCCGCTCCTATCGTTTTTCCTAATGTTAACCTTTATCTATCCGT
Source organism: Tillus elongatus (assembly GCA_964006375.1). Taxonomy (NCBI): domain Eukaryota; kingdom Metazoa; phylum Arthropoda; class Insecta; order Coleoptera; family Cleridae; genus Tillus; species Tillus elongatus. Next base: position 17,255,124 of record OZ023262.1, read on the forward strand.
GGTCTAATTCTTGTCTGATTTGTTAGCCTTGACGATAATGTGTCCCAGGTTATCCTATAGTTTACGTTTAAATTTTAAGTTTATATATAAAAAAGCATATATTTAAAAATTGTTTTTAATTATTATTCTAGTTTATTAACATAAAAATATTAGTTTCATGGCACAGAATTCTATTTTTGGTTGACCACTTTCCCTTGATAAAATTTTTAAATGAATTCTAACACTAAGTGACTGGTGAACGTGTCGCCACCTAGTTGCGGAACCAAGTAGTATGTTTTCAGGCCAGCTCCAAATAACACAACGTGTAAAAAAATAGAGACCGTATACAACCAACTAACAATTTAGTAAATTGTTAGCCCTGGCCCATTTCTACTCTTATATAGGGACAAAGTATTGTAAGGCTAGCTGCATTCTCACAACAATTAGAACCGGAGACCGGTTTCGCTCTAATTAGAGCTCGTCAGTACGGCATACTAATTGCTGCGAAAATACACTTATAATAAAGTAATACGGCTATGGTAGCCAGCCTTCCAATACTAAGTGAGTGGTGAACGTGTCGCCACCTAGTTGCGGAAACAAGTAGTATGTTGTCACGCCAGCTCCAAATAACACAGTGTTAAAAAAATAGATACTGTATACAACCAACTAACAATTTAGTAAATTGTCAGCCCTGACCCATTTGTGTTGTTTGGAGTTGGCGTGACCACATACTACTTGGTTCCGCAACTAGGTGGCCACACGTTCACCACTCACTTAGTGTTGGAAGGCTGGCTACCATAGCCGTATTACTCTATAGGTGTATTTTCGCTACAATTAGTATGCCGTACTGACGAGCTCTAATTAGAGCGAAACCGGTCTGCGGTTCTAATTGTTGTGAGAATGCATCTAGCCTTACATACTTTGTCCCTATATTGGGGTAGAAATGGGCCAGTTGTGGAATTCCTTGCCGGCACATGTTTTCCTTCTCCTCCGAACCTCCAAACCTTCAAGTCCAGAATTAACAAGTTGCCTCTTTCCTCCTTGTCGACACCCACGGTACGATAGTATTCAGGCTCTAAGCCCTCGTGGTGTGTTGTTAAAATATTTTTTTTTATGTCAACAACACACCACGAGGGCTTACAGCCTAAATACTATCGTACCATGGGTGTTGACAAGGAGGAAAGAGGCAACTTGTTAATTCTGGACTTGAAGGTTTGGAGGTTCGGAGGAGAAGGAAAAACATGTGCCGGCAAGGAATTCCACAACTTAGAAGTCCTCGGGACAAAAGAGCGGGCATAACAAGATGTTCTATGTCTGGTGACCTGGACAGTAAAAGGGTGCATTCGCTCTGTTCCCCTGCTAGATCTGCTGGGGGCAGCAGGTGGGGGAATTATGGAGGAAAGCTTCTCTGAGCAGTGCCCGTGCAGATATCTATAAAAGAGAGTGAGGTCACCAACGGCACGTCGGTGGGCAAGGGATGGAAGCCTTTGGGTGAGGGTAGGGTCACCGATGAGACGTATAGCTCTCTTTTGAATGGAGTCCAGGATAGCGAGTGTAGAAGCGGCTGCTGCACCCCAGATGTGGGAGCAGTATTCGAGGTTTGGCCTTATTTGTGAAGTGTATAAGGTATAGAGATTAGTTGGTGAAAAGTATTTGCGAGCCCGGAAGAGGAAACCCAATTTATTAGCAGCCGCTTCTGCAATTGATGTAACATGTGGGTGCCAATTAAGATTTCGATCCACAGAAATGCCAACAAGAGAAAAGGACTCATTACTTTGAATAACTTGGTTGTTCATTGTGATGGGTCTAGGGCTGCTGTATCTCTTGTGAGAAAGAAAGCAAGACTTAGTTTTGGTGGGGTTGAATTGTACAAGATTTCTACTTCCCCAGTCTAATATTTTTTGGAGGTCTACGGAGACAGAACCCTCCATGAGTCTGCGATCCTCATCTAATTGGGCTAAAGAGACAGGCTTAGAATATTGTATGTTTGAGTGGAGGGTGCTGTCGTCCGCGTAACTGTGAACTGGGTTGGATGTGCTAGAGAGGAGGTCATTGATGTGGAGAAGAAACAAAGTAGGGGCTAAAGCTGAACCTTGAGGAACTCCTGCATTAATTGGATACAGTTTAGAGGAATGGCCATCCACAACAACAGATATGCTCCTGTTGGAGAGGAAATTTGCTGTCCAGGTACAAAGTTTTGGTGGTAGGCCATAGGCCGGAAGTTTATTAAGCAGCGCTGCGTGCCAGACCTGGTCGAATGCTTTGGATATATCTAGAGCAACAATCTGGGATTCACCGTGTTGTTCCATAGACTTGTTCCAAGAATGGGTGACAAAGGAAAGGAGGTCGGCAGTCGATCTGCGCTGACGGAATCCATACTGCCTGTCGTGGATTAGACTGTGTTTTTCAAGGAATTTTAGTAGTTCGGTGTTTATATACTTTTCCATCACTTTAGAGATGACTGAAAGGAGAGAAATAGGCCTGTAGTTGCTAGGAAGCGCTTTGGATCCTTTCTTGGGGATGGGTTGTACTCGAGCAGTTTTCCAGTTACTAGGGAATATGCCTTTATTGTAAGATATCTGAAACAGACGAGTCAGGACAGGAGCAAGTTCTGGTGTGCATTTTTTGAGAACAATTGCTGGGATCTCGTCAAGGCCAGAGGCTTTCCTGGTGTTAAGAGAAGAGAGCATCTTTCGTACCTTTTTAGTTTTGAAAATGATATCAGTCATTTTATGCGCGACGTTGGGGACTGTTGGTGGTTGAACATTTGGAGGTGGGTTGAGAGTAGAATTTCCGGCGAACAACGAAGCAAAAAGTTCAGCCTTGCCCAGGGCGGTAGAAACAATTTCATCACCTGAGACGAGAGGTGGGAACGTGCTCTTGCAGAAATTATTCCCAATAGACTTAGCAAGAGTCCAGAAGGGTTTGCCGCCGTTGGAGCTTGAGAGGACTTTGTTTTTGATGTGGTTATTAAACGAGTTTTTTGCCTCAGAAAGAATGCGGACATAGCGGTTTCTTGCGTCGTTGAATGCTTGACGATTTTCTTGACTGGGATTGTGTAGAAGCGTTTTGTGAGCTTTGACCTTTTCAAGTCTGGCCTTGTCACGGGATTTAGAGAACCAGGGCTTTTGAGTGGCTGAAGAGGTTTTCTGTGTACGTGGAATAAATAATTCCATGCCAGCTTGGATAATTTCGGTGACGTTTTCTGAGATATCAGAGGGGTCAGGATGAGAGAAGCAGACAGACGCCCATGGAAATGAGGAGAAGTAATCCCGCATTTCGTCCCAGTTTGCGGAGTTGTAGTGCCAAACGATACGTGGGTGTGATGACTGTGTGACCTCGGGTTGCATTGCACAGGAAGCAGTGACCATGCCGTGGTCTGAGCGACCAAGGGGGGCGGTGACTGATATCTTATAGCATTCAGGATTTGTAGTAAGAAGGAGATCCAAGGGATTTGAGCTGTGTGTTGGGATACGAGGAAAGTAAGTAGGTTGCTGAACCATATTGGCCAAAAAATTGCTGACTGCAAAGGCCTCCGCTGCTCTCCCTTGTGGATCGGTTTTTGAAGATCCTAGCCATTCCTTATTATGGACATTGAAGTCGCCAAGAATAGTGACCTCGGAGGAAGGATATTCAGAAATCAGATAGTCGGTTTTTTCAGAAAGGTAGTCAAAGAGCTGGACAAAGTTGTTGTCAGAAGGTGACCGGTAAATGCAACAGATGAATTTAGTTGCAGCCCTGAGAGAGAGTTTTATCCATAGTATGTCTTTTCTTCCAGCTTCTAAATTGGGAAGTCTGGTGCAGGGTAGATTGCTACGGACGTATGCGCACACGCCTCCATGCAATCTAAAGGCAGTAAGGAGCTCATACCCCGGGAAATTAAGGTGATTAGTGGCTGTTTTGGCACTGATTTGGGTTTCGGTGAGGAAAAGGAGTTGGGGCCTGTTAGCCTGGAGGAAATGGTGGACGGAGTTCAGGTTAGAATTTAGGCCACATATATTCGAAAAGGATATGTTAAATCTTGATGTTGGCGCCCCCTGTACACCCCTCTCCCGGAGATCCGAATGGAGGGGTATTTTGCCTCCGGAATATTTTATACAAGGAGGAGCCATCATCATTTTTGCTTATAAGGGAAACCGACTCATACACCAGAACCGGAAACGTCCGTTGGGACTTCACCGGCCCCTTGATGTATGGGGTGGTACCTCCTCGGGCGTGAAAAAATCCTTTACTGTTACATAAAGGAAAATTCCACTACCACCTGCTATGGATTGGATTGGATCAATGTCTATCCCTTTAAAAATAAGATTAATAAAGGGACTATCAATTGTCCAGTAGTTATGATTTTCGACATAGTAGGAGGATACAAAACATTTAATAAACATATAATAAAACTCTGGATGCAGCAAGTGCGTTATGGTAGTGAATTTTCATTAAAATGTTTTTATTGCAAATATGTGTGTTTTCCTTTTATTTAAGAAAGCAGGCATCAATTTTGGTTACCAGTATAACCTATATAGTAAAAACAATGTGCCATGTTTCATAAAAATAACTTTATTGTGTGAAAATGTACAAAAATTTCCAAAAGTAAACTTAAAGTGTTCCCGGAAAAACTCGTTTCTTGGTCAACCTTATAGGTTAATAGCAAACTCGGCTATTCAAATATGAAGCATTTGATAAAAATTCGCTACCATAACGCACTTGCTGCATCCAGAATTTCCTTTCTTACAAACATGCACTATATTTCGATGGAAAATGCAAAAATGCAATAACATAAGGCGTGTTTGATTAAACAAAAAAGAAAATTTGTATCACCAACGACTTATGGGCCATCCTGTGATTGTAGAAATATTTTTTTAAGATGTAGCTCAACCCACCCTATAAATAATATATACAAATGTTTTTCGTATCTTGTATAATAACGGATATATTGAGCTTTATTGATTTTTTACGAAAATTCGACAAAAATTATATACCATTAAACGATAAATTCTATAGCTAAGACTACTGCCAAGCATCAGAGAAAGGGTCTATTTGAAATGAATTTCTGGAAACATTTTAGTAAAATAAAGGACAATGACGATTGAAACTAAGACTTCAGGGTTTGTAAAATATTCTTCTTGATACATTTTCTTTACCTAGCCCGTATTAGATTCAAGTTCTTTGTCTAAATAATGCGAATTTTGATGTTTTAAACTGTCACTTTGACGTTTTGCGGAAAAGCCCAATTTAGGTCTCTTTAAATGCCCATAACTTTTTTGTCTTTTGACCTACAGCGCTAATTTGGTAGATAATTTACCTATAGTGACATAAAACGATGTACCAAATTTGGTTGCCCTTACTTTGTTATTTCCGGAGATATGAATTTTTTTTAAAAGAAAACACAAAATTTTCCGGGAAAACCTCGGCCGATTTTCCTGGCTAACGAACTTATCCAAGCCACTTACAAAAGCAAGGTATCCACAAAATTTTGTCAAAATCGGGCCATTATTTTTTGAGTTATCGGTGTGATACCTATATATATATATATATATATATATATATATATATATATATATATATATATATATATATATATATATATATATATATATATATATATATATATATATATATATATATATATATATATATAATATAAACATATAAAAATCGAAACTGACCCCGGATATGTGTTCTAGGGGGCCTAATTAGCGCTCATTTGAAGAAATTTTTTCAAAATTGAAAAGTCGGGATCTCCTCATTAGTGAATTTTTTTAAAGAAAATTCACTAAAAAGGGTATACTCAGTCTTTATTTTATAACATATTGTTTTATTTGAAGCTGTCGGGACAACATATACCTGGTTTCGCACCGAGATGGCGACCCTGTCGTACATCTCAAAATGCTCTAGGATACTGTCTACCATAGCCGTTTTACTTTATAAGTGTGTTCTCGCTGTAATTAGTATACCGTACTGACGAGCTCCATTTAGAGCGAAACCGGTCTGCGGTTCTAATTATGGTGAGAATATATCTAGCCTTACATACATTGTTCCTATATTAGGAAAGAAATGGAGCAGGGCTGGCAATTTACTAAATTGTTAATTGGTTGTACTGTCTATATTTTTTAACATTTTGTGTTATTTGGAGCTGTCGTACAACTTACCGCATACCTGGTTCTGCACCAAGATGGCGACCCTGTCGTACATCTCACAATGTTTTAGGAGGCTGACTACCGTAGCCGTTTTACTTTATAGGTGTGTTCTCGCTGTAATTAGTATACCGTACTAACGAAGTCTAATCAGAGCGAAACCGGTCTGCGGTTCTAAGTATAGTGAGAATAAGTACACTTGGAGAACCCAAATCAGCACAATACATCTTTTTAAAGACCTTACTCTAGTTTCGATAACCACGTTAGCATCATTAGAGGATGAAATAATTCGAAACTAAATTACTGCTACGCTGTATTTATATGATACTTAGATAGACTAAAGAGCCGAAGCTAAATTTTAGTCGGAGGCGCATCGTTTTTCTTTTGTATCTCTACTGAATGGACGAGGTTGATGAACTACCTTAGTCTCCTATCTAACAGATTTATGAATTTTTATCTAATTTAAAGGATCGTGGACTAGAAATGGAAGGTGCCGCATTATTTAAGGAAGCTTGCGTTCTTTCTTGATCTATAAATTAACAAAGTGAATACTGGGGCCTATGATAAGCACCGATCAGCACATCTGGAGACGTACTAATAAATGCCGCACATATTTTCTAAATCGTAACGACCGTTTCTTCCACAACGTAACTTCATCAGAGGATGAATATTCTACCTAAAATTCTACAAGTTTTTATATTAATTTCTTACATACGTGATTAGTCTCGTTCTGTTTAATGAAAACAATGATGCTATGTATTACTAACGAATCTTGTTTTTCATAAAGCACTCTCCTTTTTTCTTAAAAAAGTAAATCGCAAACAAAGCTCATTGCAAGACGCATGTAAATCAAAACCTAAAACTTCGTAAAGTTAAAATCACAGGTGACAGGCAAAGCACATAATGTCAAAAGTAGCTTCTCTTTTCGAAACCAAAGAGTGGCAGGGAGAACTATAAACACCCATTTAATAGATTACGCCGTAGCCGTTACTGTAAAGTGACTACAATGTTGAGTCATACTCCCATTTGGTAACTTTTAGTGGAAGTAACTTTAGAGTTCCAGCTTTTCAGTATTCGGCACGAAAGACAGGCTGTAACTACCTTCAGGTTCCATAATTAAGTGAATGCGACTTCATGGTGTTTGTTTGTTTGTTTTGAGATGCGACATTTTGTAGATGCAGATTCACGACGGCATTATTACCTTCGCTCTTAGGATAAATTAATTCCTTGCTATTCTTGCAGTTATTGCACCAAATTTTTACAAAATTATTAGTTTCATGTATAGAAAAGTAAATTGGAATACAAATTGCAGCATATTGAGGAAAAAGATGTGGAATGTCGATATTATGTAATATATAATTTTAATTAAAAACTGCAAATTACGAGGTCGCGTATTTTCTGGATGCATAAATTAGTATATTTTGTCAGTAGACGTGCATTCATTTAGATTTAAACACTCAAGACATCCAAATATAAAGAATCAGGAATGTATTTATCAATGCTGACTTGTAATCCCGCTGGTATCTATAGAATTGGAATAAAAGACAAAGATGGTTTCAGAACATAAGAGTTGGAAAGGGATATTCTTCTGTGAAATAATTGTCAAGGCAAAGAAAGCAAGTGTAAGACAGCGTAGGTAGTGATAAGCCCCGTGATAGTGGCTGTTACCGTTTTGCCGCGTCGTCGCTACGTGAAGGCTACGGTGTTGGAACGTCGCTGGATAAGTTCCCGATGCCAAGCCGCGTCGTTGCCGCCATTCACCATTTTGGTGGTTGCCCCGTGATAGAAACGTTCCTATCACAGATCACTGACTGTCGGCAAAACGCAGTCGCTGCCACGTTCCAGGGACCCATTTTGATAGTTGGGATGGGCCCTGAATTAATTCCATGAGAATGTCCTTAAGTGAAGATTGAGCAACAACAAACGACTCAGAGACGCAAGGCAGGAGTCGTGGAGGAGGCACTACGAGGAAGTGGACAGCACATCCGATAGTGCTCGATTACACAAGATCCTGTCCAAGGGCACTCATACCAACATAGGCTCACTTAAAACATCTACGGGAGGCTTTACAAGCTCGGGGGAGGAAACTATGAAAGTCTTACTACGGACGCACTTCCCCGGCTACAACATAATAAACCAATCACCTCCGGACTGGGAACACTCAGAAATAGAGGCGCCGTACAGGTGCGCATCTAGAGTAGACTGGACAGTTGCTAAAGAGGTGGTTATCTGGAGCAAAATTAGATGGGCAATTAACAGCTTTAAGCCATTCAAATCCCCGGGATTCGATGGAATAATGCCCATCATGCTCCAACAGGTTATAGACATACTGGCGCCGGCGCCTACCCTCATTATGAGGGCCAGCCTGGCTCTGAGGTATATTCCGAGGGCATTGAGACTGGCCAGAGATATGTTCATTCCTAAACCTGGGCGTCCAACATACCAGGCAAAGTCCCCGAGGCCAATAAGTCTCGTGTCCGTCTTGCTAAAAACAGTAGAAAAACTGCACATTAGGGGCGCTAAACTGGAAGCATATCTTCTATACTGCGGACAATATACATACAGAGCAGGAGTCTCAACAGAAACAGCACTGCGCCAACTGGTGCTGAAACTGGAGAATACGCTAGAGAACAGGGAAGTGGCGCCGAGCGCCTTCTTACACATAGAGGGGGCCTTCAGCAACACCTCATTCGGATCGGTACTGGCAGCTGTTACGGAGCGGGGAATATAGGAGACCTGCTGCAGGTGTATCGGCTCCATGCTCAGAGACAGGGCGGTGTTCACCTCACCCGCGGTAGGGACTCTGTTGGGAAGAGAGGGGGGCAGCGGTGTGTCCGCAGAGGAGCGCTCTGTCTTCCCTGTTCTGGTGCCTAGTCGTGGACGGCCCGCGAGGGAGGCTCTCGGGAGGGGGGTACGAGGTACAGGGCTATGCGGACGACATTGTCATCATAGTCCGAGGAAAGGTTACACGGCCAGTGTAAGAGCAAATGCGGACAGCACTGAAAGTTGTGAAAAGGTGGACGGTTGTCCAAGTGCTTAGGGTGAGCCCCGAGACATCGACTGTCGTACCGTTTACGAGAGGAAGAAGTGGGAGAGCCACAGAACTCTCCCTCTATACGCTAGAGGCATCACAATGGCTAGGGAGGTAAAATAGATTGGGGTCGTATTGGACTCTAAGCTAAACTGGAATGGTCGTAGAAAAAATACTGCGAGTTAAATTTCTTGTTAACACACTTGACTTTTTAAAAGAATTTATTGATTATAGTTACATAAAGTACTTGTGAATAATAATAAAATATGATAAATATAAATTATGACAAGTTAAAAGAGACTCAAGCAATAACAATGTAGGAATGTCCGTCCGTGGTCTGGTAACTTCCATATATAGTCTCTGGTGGGGCGTGGACCGAGAGGCGGTTTCCACCTAAGTTTCAGTCTTGAAGGTGATCCTAGCAGGTGGCTGGTTGCTGATTTGAAGGTCTAGTTGTTTACCCATTTATGAATAGTCTATTCTTCTAATTGCGCTGCTATTAATTAACCCATTCGTCAGCGACCTTGGGTGTTGAATCGGGATCTGTACTTCTTATATACATTGTATGAGTTGGCTATTGTTATCTCCTCCATCCTTTAGAGAACGAAGCCTATGGTTCGTTCCGAATAGTCATCGGGAATCCAGTAATTGGTTTGGAGTCAGCAGTTTTCGTTTTTGATTTCTTGCAGATGTATCTTGAAGTTATTGTAATTATTGTTATTATTATCCCAATGTATAATATAATTGTCCATACACTAGGGTGGTATATCGGCAATTCGATGGTTCCTGGAATTCTGCCGTTGATGGATTGTAACTGGGATTTGATATTGTTCAAGTCGTGCAGTTGGACATTTTCTAATTTTAGTTCTGGTAATTTGTCTGGGAATATGGGTGCTTTATTTGTTACCAATTCGATGTTTGGGAGATTGAACGATTGTTGTGTTTCCGATGCCATTTGTACTGAGCTGAATCTTTCGTTATTGATGATAAGTTGGCATTTGGGTTTCAGAGTCGCCAGTTTTGTTCCGCTGATTATTTTGGTTTCTTCATTTTCTTCGCAGCTAAGTTTGATTTTCGTTTCTTCGGGTGCCACTATTATGTATTGGGTATTGCCATATTTAGAGACTGTTGTGTTTGTTATTTTGACAAGTTCTTGCTTGCAATTGTTTATCGGTTTCTGGAAGTTGATCAGTTTAATTTCGCATGGGTTGTTTTCGTTAAGTGCTGTCGGGTTGTCATTTTCACAAAAGTATGTTTGGTCTTTTATATTCCTACACTTTTCGTTTCTGTAAGCGTAGTGTTTGCTGCTAAGGATTAGGTACTTGGTTCTAGGGACAATCATTCTGAAGGTATACGGATTTTTAGGGACTGGTAATGCATACAATTGATAATAAATATAATCTGATTTGTCTACTAAGGGTATATCTATTTGGAATATAATTTTAAAATCAATTTGAATGGTTTTTATGTTAAATATTTTTTCATAAAGTGAAATGTCGGATTTTGTTATTAATCTTGATTTTGAGATATGGTTTTCAATATTTTCTAATTCTTTTGATATAAATTTCGGTTTCAGTATTGACGTATGATATGTGTTCAATTTTGAAAAAGTAATTGCATTTTCTGTTGTTAATATCATGTTTAGTACATTATTTAACAAATAACTGATTTGAGTGAGTAATTCCAAATGTTTTACTCTATGAAAATTTGTTAGTTGGTCGCTTTTTAGACTATCTATTGTATATTCCAAATCGTTTATTCTCGCTACTATGGCTTCTTGGTTATGGTTCAGGTTGTCTATTGTTTTATTGAACTCTGTTATAGCATCTATCATTAGGGATGTCTGTGAACTAAAAAGTTGATGTACTTGATTTTGATCTTTCCTCAAAATTTCAAGAGCTTTATATATTCTGTCGCCGTCATCTGCATCTAAGTTCCCAGTTATTGATTTGAATATCGATCCTAGTCCGTTTATTATACCTCTTTTGTTCCTAATCGTTCTTGGAAATATTCGATAAAATGTATCATCAATATTGCTGATGGTGAAATTGATTGTTAAAATAAAATTATTGTATTCTAACTTGTATTCTGCATTCATTACGCTTATTATGTTGTCAAAGTAAGTTTTTAGTCTGTTAAAGTCGTCGTATAGTTGTCTTAGGTCATGTATATGAATCATTCTCCATTTATCGTTTTCTGAAAAGGCTTGTCGCAGTTTGCGTGGCAGTATGCCTGGATTGTCTGTTAGGTCTTCTAATTGTGGTTTTACTCTGGTGAAGAGAATGAACCTGCAAGCAGAACGTTACTTAAATTGGTGATCGTCTGTTCGTCAAGTTTGTCGTTTAGTATTTTGGCTTTATTAGTCCGTTTCTTACGTCATGTCTCGTTTGTCGATTATCCGAATATCTAGGTTCAACTTAGCTAGGTGATAAGCGCCTCCGTGGCCGTGCGGGAAAGTCGATTCAGACTTTCCAATACGGACTCGGGGGTCGACGGTTCGATCCTCACCGGCGGCGGATGATTTTTCAAAATCACTGTCGTCGTTGAGATCGAGCTCAAGGTGGAGGGTAGGTTAGTTTAGATGAGCAAAAAGGGTCAGCAATGGCCTAATTGCCAGTAAGCATCTTACCTTTTTACCTAGCTAGGTGATATAATCGGACTGTTTGTTTAATCTATTTAGTTGGAACGAGTTATTTTTTTCGTTGTTGCAATATTGGCAAGCTCTAATAAAAGCTTTTATTTTTTGTTTCATTTTTGGAAAATTAAATTTAGTTTTCATCCTTAAATATGTTTCTTTAGCATTTCTGTGATTTATTTTACTTTCGTGAAATAATACGATTGCGTCGTTAATTTCATTGTCGTTTATATGTATAATTTTCTCTTGTTTATTTATATTATTTAATTTTGATTGAGTTTCAATATTTACTGGATTTATTTCCGACTTGTAAATCTTATCGTGTGAGAATTTCATTTCGTTATTGATTTTTGATTTTATTATTTGTGAAATTTGTTCAATACCTATTTGCCGATGGTCGTCCTGTACCTGAATTAAATTATTACTTAACTTACCATTTTGCGTGGTGCCTGTATATTTTATTTTGTTCGGAATAACCGCCCTGTAACAAGGTGCTTTTGCATTTGGGATAAACTCTTCGATTTTAACGGGTTGGTCGATTTTATTGTGTTCTTTACACATTGAATATACATATTTCATTATACTATCTGCATCGCTTGCTTCTTGTCGAGGCGTGTGCAAGAAATCTAACCTAATTTTATCTGCAATATTTTTTTGTACACTCCCCGTATACTTATTATTATACTTCTGGTGATGGGAAAAATTATTTAATATCCTATTCGTTTTATTTTGAATTTGATCCGTTATATCTTTTTGTATCGTCCTCGTATCACTCACATTTTTATTTCGACGATATTCATATGTGTTTAATGAAACTTGATCCCGTTTACATTTCTTATGGGTGAAGATTTCTCCTGTGTCATTTATTAGTTGTAACCTTCGCTCGTCATCGTTTAATGGCTGATTATGCTTTCCTAGGTCGAGTTCAAGTGCAATAATGCTTCTGTCTATTGTATTACTTACGTTAAGGTGATTCATTTCATCATTTGCTTTGATGCTCCTACTTATCCGATTGTTATTGCTACTACTATTACTACCCATTTTGTCTTCATGATCCCTTGTATAAGGGAAGTTTATCTTAATGCTTCGATTTTTTAAATTGAGTCTCTGGTTTTTAAAATCAATGTTCGCTTGATTTTTTATCAAGAAGTCAATTCCAATAAGGCCTGTGAAGTTTTTGTTAAAATCAAATAGGCAGAACTCTTGTTCACTGTCCGTTAGTGAGTTTAAAATTATTTTAGCTCGCTTATTATGGCTGGAGTAACCATGCGCACTTTTTATCAAAAACGGGTGATCGTATATTTTATTATAAAAATTTTTATATGCTATGGGCGGGTTTAAAAGGCTCTTAGTACTACCGGAGTCGAGCAGTATTTTTCCGGGTAGTTCTTTTATTATTACGTAGGGTAATTGGGATACTGTGTTAAAATTATTAATATCTATTACGGTTTTGTTTTTGAGCTCCCTGCTATCGAAAAAATTTGATGTGTATATCTTCTAGTATTGTCATTAGGGTTGTACGTCGGTCTTCTCATTGAGTATTGATTTGAAGGGCTCCCCTGAAATTGTGGGTGAGACATTTGGGGTCTGTTCGAATTATAGTTAAAAGGTGCACGATAATTTTGTTGTTGGAAGGGTTTTTGAAATTGAATATTGTTAAAATTTGGGGTATTTCTTTGGAAAACCGGTTTTTGTTGTTTGTCGTGCCTGTTATTGTTATTATTGTTGAAATTTGACCGTTGTAATAATCTGTCCCTATATTCATAATTTTCCTCGGAAAATATAAATTTTAACGCTTGTTCTATGCTGTCTGGTCTGGTGGACCTGACCACCATACCAAGGGGATTTTTTAACCCACCGATAAACGCTTTCAGTGTCTGTTGTCTGTACATGTTTTGTTTTAATACTAAAATTCCCTCGTTACGTTCATTAGATATTAAATTAGAGATGAGTAATTGTTCAATGTGTCTGCAACGATTACTGAACGCTAAGGCATCCTCGTTATGTCTCTGTTTCAGTGTCAATAATTCGCCTAGTAAGCTAATTTCATCACGCTGGTCTGTAAAGTTATCAACAATTGCCCGTCTTAAGTCTACCCATGTGTTTATAATTTTAGTGTTAATAATTAACCTGACTTGTGCAATTAGTTTTGTTTGAATGTAATTTAATAGAAAATGATTAAGATATAAATTTGGATTATCTGCATCATAGAATTGATTCATTACTAGATCACAAGCTTTTAAGAAGTTCCCTACATTTTCAGGCTGTCCGTTAAATTCTGGAATTGCTTTAAGGTAAAACTCTTGGAATTGATTTGCCATATTTAAATTGTTTCTAGAATTATTTATATCGGGTTGTTCTACAATATCAATTTCGCCAATACTAATATTCCTTAATCTATATTCCAAATGTTCTAAATTATCAATATCGCTATCAGACATATAATATTATCAATATATGAGGAGATACAGTATATATATATATATATATATATATATATATATATATATATATATATATATATATATATATATATATATATAGAGGAAATAAAGGAAGCAACAACTTACAGAATCGATGCTATTGCTGCTGTCTTCATGACGTCTCTCTTGATCGGTTCTTTGGCTGTTAAGCGTTGAAACGCAAAGAATCAATATACTTTTGGTTCTTCAGCACTATCCGTTGCGACTGCGCCAGTTAACTTTCTTGTTAACACACTTGACTTTTTAAAATAATTTATTGATTATAGTTACATAAAGTACTTGTGAATAATAATAAAATATGATAAATATAAATTATGACAAGTTAAAAGAGACGCAAGCAATAACAATGTAGGAATGTCCGTCCGTGGTCTGGTAACTTCCATATATAGTCTCTGGTGGGGCGTGGACCGAGAGGCGGTTTCCACCTAAGTTGCAGTCTTGAAGGTGATCCTAGCAGGTGGCTGGTTGCTGATTTGAAGGTCTAGTTGTTTACCCATTTATGAATAGTCTATTCTTCTAATTGCGCTGCTATTAATTAACCCATTCGTCAGCGACCTTGGGTGTTGAATCGGGATCTGTACTTCTTATATACATTGTATGAGTTGGCTATTGTTATCTTGCGTAAGGCAGTTATGACCCTAACCGTCACTAGGCGGCTATATGGGAAAACGTGGGGAAAACTGGAATGGTAGTATGAAAAATACTGCGTAAGGCAGTTATGACCCTAGCCGTCGCTAGGCGGCTATATAAGAAAACGTGGGGACCAACCTAGTATGGCCCACTGGCTCTACACGTGGGTAATCAGACCATCACTAACATACGGGGCACTGGTCTGGTGGCCTAAGGTGACATAATCCACTTCCAAACAAAAACTAGGTAGGATAGAAAAGATGGCTTGCCTCCGAATCACAGGGGCCATGGCTTCAACTCCAAAAACCGCCATGAAGGTGTTTCTGGATCCCCCCCTCCTCTTCCTTTAATTCTAATGGAAGAGGCTAGGCTAGGACTATACGCACTAGCCTGCAATGATAGACTGAAGATCAACCCAGGCTGTAGGGGCCACTGCAAAATTCAGGAGACCGTGAAGGAGCTCATGCTTGAAATGAGGTCATACTTCGCGAATATGCAGGGATCGAGGGGGACTAGGCATGCAGACTCTGCGGCGAGGGGGAGGAATCAGCACATCTTGTACGAGTTTAGAGCTCTGGACCGCAAAGACAACCGATCTACGGACAATCTAGACCGGAGACGGAGCAATACAAAACTTCACCCTACCAATCGCTGTGCAGACTAGTTCAAGACACAGTGATTTTGGAATGTATGGAGTAGAAAAGACAAAGGGCATGCACAATAAGCCAAAGGCTGCGGTATCGGGGCGGCAAAGACGCGAAGGAACCCTAAGGGAAGAAAAGTGAAGATAGGAATATGTGATGAGTACTGACAAGCACCAAAATCACCTCAACACATTAAAAAAACCGACGTTCGTTTCACTAACTAAGTTAGCGTCATCAAAGGGGGAATAATTATTCATTTCAATTCAAAATTATTCATCCTCTGGTGACGCTAACTTGGTTAGTGAAACGATCGTCAGTTCTTTTTGAAAGTTTCGTGGTAGTTTGCGTTGTCCAAGTGTGCATATGAGAATGTCTTTCTGAAGAGAATAAATTATCACAGCTATGTGGAAGTTATGATTCAATTTGCAGCATGATTTTTGTTACTTTTAGTACATTGCAGAAATAAATGTTATGCATAATTTTAGTATTTTCGATTTTATCGAAAACGGTTATTTTGAGCGAAAAAAATTATTTCAACACCCAGTATAATAAAAGCAAAACCGTTTAGGATTTACGTTTATATAAACTTCATGTCATTAAATAAGGAATACCGCCTTTAAGTTTGGCCACATACTTAATTAACACCATGTATAAAGTCTGAAACTTATGCCGGATGTGGGTTTCCAGGGGCCTGGTTCGTCATTATTTAAAGAAGTTTTTTCAAAATTACAAAAGTCGCGATCTTCTCATTGGCAATTTTTTTTGCGACATTCGCTATAAAACACTGTAATGTCAGAAAAAAAAATTAAGCTAACTGTATTTAAAATTATCTACAATAATATTTAAATAGACACTAGTTCAACAAATTTTTACTCTCGCTCTTATTCTATTTACTTCCATATTTCTACTTTTAAGCACATCTTTCTTTTCTGCTGTTCTCAACACTTTCTAAATTGCATGCAGCATTACTGAAAGGTTGTTTGGTTTAGCACAGGAAACATACAGTGCTTACAGGTAAAGTAGTCCTTGACTTTTTTATAGTAGCAATATGAATTTTTATCTGGTTTTTACATTATTATATTCACTCAATGCCTGTTTTACTTTCTTGTGGTTTATTAGTTATCATTATTTTTATTATTTCTATTATTTAATATATTTTTAAGCCTGTTGTCTTAGAAAGGTAATCAGTGGCGGCTTCTCCATGAAAGCTGCAGAGCTTCAGCACCACCAAAATTTTGCTTGATAATGCAGTTGTTTTTTTATCAAATAAGTATAAGTACAATAACAAGTAATATAAACTTTAAATAAATCAAATTTAAAACATATTTTCATTTCTATATGTTTAGACGAAACCGTGTGCAGATGATGCCATGGAGGATGCATCATAATATATATCCGAAAGTGTACCTATACGTATAAAAGACGACAGATCAGCGTACGAATTCTGCTCTGTATGCTGTAGCTATGCCGGCGACAGCACCAGAGATTCATATCGAAAGGCGTTGTTGCCGCGGTTTAAAGCCGCAGTTTATGAAACTCCTATATAGTGGCCGTGTGGCTGCAAAGGGTGCAGCGCGTTCACTCATAAATTACACAGAACGTAAATACTGGCAACTGCATTACACGTGCGCCTGGCATCTGGCATCTGTTATTTTGTTATTGGTTTTACTTTTGACTAGTATTCCTAATTCATAGGTCCATGGTCTATGTATGTCTGCTCTATAATATAGTATAGCCCTGTGGTAGTACCGTCAAACAGGGTTGAATGAATCAGTATGGGTAAAGTGAATCAACTGGTTCAGTTGTCAGATCCTGGTGCGCACATTTCATATACTTAAATTCTATGTCGACTCCGCGAGATATTCGTTTCTTGGTATGTTTACTATTTTTTATATTTCAACAACACACCACGAGGGCTTACAGCCTAAATACTATCGTACCGTGGGTGTTGACAAGGAGGAAAGAGGCAACTTATTAATTCTGGACTTAAAGGTTTGAAGGTTCGGAGGAGAAGAAAAAACATGTGCCGGCAAGGAATTCCACAATTTGGAAGTCCTCGGGACAAAATAGCAGGCATAACAAGATGTTTTATGTCTGGTGACCTGGACAGTAAAAGGGTGCATTCGCTCTGTGCCCCTGGTAGATCTGTTGGGGGCAGCAGGTGTTGAAATTGTTACCAGTTCCTTTGATTTTTCACCTAAACTAATTTGTTTATATGCATTAGATGGAGCCAGCTTAGTAAAATGAACTTCTCATTGTAAACAGACAATGGGTTTGTCTGGTTTCTCTTTTCTGAAAGTTGTCTTGTGTAGTTTTCCACACTTTAGAAGTCCTCGGGACAAAAGAGCGGGCATAACAAGATGTTCTAAGTCTGGTGACGTGGACAGTAAAAGGGTGTATTCGCTCTGTTCCCCTGGTAGATCTGTTTGGGACAGCAGGTGGAGGAACTATGAAAGAAAGCTCATTTGAGCAGTGCCCGTGCAGATATCTATAAAAGAGAGAGAGAGAGAGGTCACCAACGGCACGTCGGTGGGCAAGGGATGGCAGCCTTTGGGTGGGGGTAGGGTCACCGATGAGACGTAAAGCTCTCTTCTGAATGGAGTCCAGGAGAGCGAGTGTAGAAGCGCAGCAGAACCCCAGATGTGGGAGCAGTATTCGAGGTTTGGCCTTATTTGTGAAGTATATAAGGTGTAGAGATTAGCTGGTGAAAAGTATTTGTAAGTCCGGAAGAGGAAACCTAATTTCTTAGCAGCCGCTTCTGCATGTGATGTGACATATTGGTGCCAATTGAGATCTCGATCCACAAAAATGCCAACAAGTTAAAAAGACTCATTACTTTAAATAACTTGGTTGTTCATTGTGATGTGTCTAGAGGTGGTGTATCTCTAATGAGATCGAAAGCAAGACTGAGATTTGGTGGAGTTGGATTGTACAACATTTCTACTTCCTACTTCTCTTTCTACCTGAAGAGGAAATTTGCTGTCCAGGTACAGGGTTTTGGTGGTAGGCCATAGGTCGCAAGTTTATTAAGCAGCGCTGCGTGCCAGACATGGTCCAATGCTTTGAATATGTGTAGAGCGACAATCTTGGATCCACGGTGTAGTTCCACAGACTTGTTCCAAGAAGTGGTGCCAAAGGAAAGGAGCTCGGCAGTTTATCTGCGCTGACGGAATCCATACTGCCTGTCGTGGATTAGACGGTGTTTTTCAAGAAATTTTAGTAATTCGGTGTTTATGTACTTTTTAGAGACGACTGAAACTGCAGAAATAGGCCTGTAGTTGCTAGGAGGCGCTTTGGATCCTTTCTTGGGGACGGGGCAGTTTTCCAGTTACTAGGGAATATGTCTCTATTGTAAGATGTCTAAAACAGACGAGTCAGGACAAGAGCAAGTTCTGGTGCGCATTTTTTGAGAACAATTTCTGGGATCTCGTCAAGGCCAGAGGCTTTCCTGGTATTAAGAGAAGAGAGCACGTTTCGTACCTTTTTAGTTTTGAAAATGATATCCGTCATTTTATGCGCGATATGGGAGACTGTTGGTGGTTGAACATTTGACGGTGGGTTGAGAGTATAATTGTCAATGAACAACGAGGCAAAAAGTTCAGCCTTGTCCAGGGCGGTAGAAACAATTTTATCCCCTGAAATAAAAGGTGTGAACGTGCTCTTGCAGAAATTATTCTCAATAGATTTAGCAAGAGTCCAGAAGGGTATGCTGCCATTGGAGCTAGAGAAGACATTGTTTCTAATGTGGTTATTAAACGAGTTTTTGCCTCAGAAACAATGCGGACATATCGGTTTCTTGCGTCGTTGAATGCTTGATGGTTTTGTATACTGAGATTGTGTAGAAGCGTTTTGTGAGCTTTGACCTTTTCAAGTTTGGCCTTGTCACAGGATTTAGAGAACCAGAGCTTTTGACTGGTTGAAGAAGCTTTCTGTGTACGTGCAATAAATAATTTAATGCCAGCTTGGATGAGTTCGGTGACGTTTTGTGAGATATCAGATTGATCAGGATGAGAGAAGCAGACAGACGCCCAAGGAAATGAGGAAAAGTACTCCCGCATTTTGTCCCAGTTCGCGGAGTTGTAGTGCCAAACGATACGTGGGTGTGATGACTGTGTGACCTCGGGTTGCATTGCGCGGGAAGCAGTGACCATCCCGTGGTCTGAGCGACCAAGTGGGGTGGTGACTGATGTCTTATAGAACTCATATTTTGTAGCAAGAAGGAGATTAAGGGAGTTGAGCTCTGTGCTGGGATGCGAGGAAAGTTTATAGGTTGCTGAACCATATTGGCTAAAGAATTGCTGAGTGCGAAAGCCTGCGCTGCTCTTCCTTGCGGATCGGTGTTCGAAGATCCTAGCCATTCCTTATTATGAACATTGAAGTCATCAAGAATAGTGATCTCGGAGGAAGGATATTCAGAAATCAGATTCAGAGATCAGATTAAAACCGCCTATAAATATTTATTTATAGGAGGTTTTAAACCTCCGTTTTGTAAACGACTTAAAATTGCTTCTGACGTAGCAGTATGTTATATTCAACTTCTACCCGTAACTAGTATGTCGTCAAGGAAACAAGCAATATTATCTAAACCCTGTAATCATGTTTTATAAATCTTCTGGAATTTTCCACGAATACTGGCTATACTAAGTGGTCTTTTTATTTCAACAACACACGAGGGCTCACAACCTAAATAATATCGTACTAATTCTGGACTTGAAGGTTTGGAGGTTCGGAGAAGAAGGAAAAACATGTGCCGGCGAGGAGTTCCACAACTTGGAAGTTCTCGGGACAAAAGAGCGGGCATAACAAGATGTTCTATGTCTGGTGACCTGGACAGTAAAAGGGTGCATTTGCTCTGTTCCCCTGGTAGATCTGTTGGGGGCAGCAGGTGGAGAAAGAAAGGAAGAAATCTCTTCTGAGTAGTGCCCGTGGTGCCCGGTTGTTTCTGAATAAACCTTTACGAGCTGAATTTGTAACCAGTTCCTTTGATTTGTCATCTAAACAAATTTGTTGCTATGCACTAGATAGATCGAACTTAGTAAAATGAACTCCTTGTAAACAGACAACGGTTTTGTCTGTTTTCTCTTTTCTGAAAGTTGTCTTATGTAGTTCATTGTTTGAATTATTATCTTCATAATCAGTACTCCTCACAGGTTCCAACCACCACTCATTATGTAAATTATATTCCATAATATTTTTACTGACTATAATATAAACATCTTAATATGTTAGTTGAACAAAATTGCAAGTGACATCTCTTCACATTTATAAAACTAGATACTAGTTTAAGTGAACGTCCAGAATTAAATACTCAAATTTATTTTGTCCTTATTTTTTTAGTAAAGTTCCTGAAAAATTCAACACAGAACTTCTAAACGCTGCTAAAAATGGAGATTTGAAAACGGTAGGTCTTTGTTGACAATTGTATAATAACATAACCTCAAACAATATTGTGTTTAGGTTAAGGATCTTCATTCTCAAGGTTTCTCTCTTATGACGAAGGACCAAACAGGCCAGACAATGTTGCATTACGCTGCCCGTTACGGCCACAAAGACATCGTGAAATATGTTCTCAGTAACGCGCCAGAAAATATTCTTAACGTAAAGGACATCAATCTGTAAGTGGGCATCTATAAGACGTTAAAACCTCAAACAAATAAATATATTGTCTTGCAGGGGTCAAACGGCTCTTCACAAGGCTGCGGCTTACAAGTGGAGGAGCATTTGTTGTATGCTTGTGGCAGCCGGAGCATCGCTGGACCTCACTGATCACAGAGGACTTACTCCACGGTTACTAGCCCTACAGTCTGATGACCACGAACTGGCAAGTTATCTCGAAAGTGAGTATAATTTTTCAAATTATTTTTCAACCCTTCGTTTGCTTAGATATTAATCTAATTGAGTCATCATGTAAAGTATGACAGAAAGTTTATGTTTCCTTTATTATATTGTTGAATTTATCAAAACTGCATTCAGGCTTTTTTGTAGATATTATTTTTTCAAGAATTCTGGCAAGTATTTATTTATTTATATGTTTATTTATTTAAATAAAGCCCAAGAATACCACCAGTAACAGGGACACTAATTTAGTAAGTACATTGAAATACGATTAGAGAAACAATTTATAATGCCAGTGAAATAAAACAAAATGAAACTAAAAACTAATAAAGATGCAAAAGGGTCAGATGCAAAAGGGCGATTCTTTACGAGTTGCTATTAGACGTTTTGGAGAAACTAGACTGATTTGGATTCTGAAAATTTGTAGTATGAGGTTTACTAATATGTCCAATCCATCTAAAATATTTAGAACATCCCGCGACTTCCGGTTATACCAGAAGTGGACACTAACTCGCTTATTTTAAATAGAACGCTCTGTATATTATTACAGATTCGGATACAGCTGATCTTAACGATTCTCCCAATATACAGTTTTGCTAGTTTATACTGAGTGTTTCACAAGACGTGGCCGTTTTTATTACAAAAATTATTCCCCTTCAACGCCCTGTATCTTATTAATGGATGCAAATTGGAAGTTCTTTGTTATGCATTTCATTATTGTATATTTTAACTTAGTACACATAATCTTCCGACAAATTGATTGTTGTCTACGGGGTGATTAAAAACGCATATGCGCAGATATCTAATTTTTTCAAATGGATCACCCTGTATATTATAGTGCCATTGACAAGATAATTTACTATTCTTCGAATTTTGTTGATCCTTACCTTTACCCAAACCGTACGGTTTTTGAGATATTCAGATGCGAAATATGCAAGATGGGTATGTATTATGATTGCTGTAGTGTTATGGAAAATAGCAAACAGTAACTAAATTCTCAGTTTGACAGTTATGTTTTGAGTTGAGTAATACAACTAAGTGAACTTTACTTCTCTGCACAAAAATTCAGTTTGATCTCAAAAAACAATATGATGTACTCAAATTGGGATTTTTTTAATCTACTACTAGTTCACGAAGAATTCTAACGAATGTTAGCAAGAACATGTGTATTTGCAGAACCATATGTAGACTTGCCTACACCTTCCCATGAAACTGTTAATGCAGTTATTAGAAACTTACCACACTGTGTACCAGTTACGTCAACAAACTAACTAACTAACTGAACTAAACAGCGAAACAAATCAAAAATAAAATTCAAACAATTGAACACTGAAATATGAGGAAATTATATGTATACATATTATAATAAATGTTCGAAGACATCCCCCTGCTGTTGCAAACACTTATTTGCTCGCTCAACTATTTCAGCGATGGCCTGCTCCATCTGGTTTGATGTCAGCAATGCAAAAGCATCTCGAACTCGTCTCATCATGTCTTCCTTAGTCGTAACCGGGTGTCCATACACTACATTCTTTATGAATCCCCAAATGAAGTAATCTAGAGGTGAAAAATCCGGAGAACGTGAGGGCCAGACGTAAGGACCTCTATTTGCTACCCACCTGCCAGAAAACATTCGTTCCAGTGCATCACTAACAGCTCTGGTACTATGCGGCGACGCGCCATCTTGCTGGTACCATGTCTGATTCCTTTCCTCGTCTGACATTCCAGCTAATTGTGGTTGAATGACGGTCCTCAACATTTCCAAATAACGTTCCCCAGTAAGATTCTCGTCATAGAAGTGAACACATAAAATTCGATCACCTGGAAATAATAACAAATCATAATAATAACGAGTTGGTTGTGTTACCTTGAATTTCGCAATATGGAATCAGAATTTAAGAAAATGAGTAAGCCGTACTTCTTACTTAGTCTGTTGGAAAATAGTTTGAAATAAAACTTTCATGTCTACGTACCTTTTATTGCACAGAATACATTAAAGGACCACCTATTTTGAAATCCTCTTCGCCAAGTTGCATGAGGATTTTCGGAAGCTCAGTAGTGACAGTTGATTGAACACTCCATTTATGTTTTTTCAAAATTCTTTGAATCGTCGAAAATGAGAGTGGCAGGTGACGCATTAATTTTCTTATAGAGGCATTAGGATATGCAGTCAGAAACGCCATCTTCATTATCAACTTCACGTTTTGCTCTGACATTTTTTGCTGTAAATGATCCATGTTGTTGTAAGTTTCTGATAACGGCATCAATAGTTTTATGGGAAGGTGGAGGTAAATCTGGATATCGTTCTGCAAATACACGACATGTTCTTGCTGACATCCGGTGGCATACTCCGTGAGTTAGTCGCAGATTGATAAAATCCTGATTTGAGTATCCAGATCTTGCCATTGCTGTTTTGCGATCAAACTGAATTTTTGTGCAGAGAAGTAAAGTGCACTTAGTTGTATTACTCAACTCAAAACATAACTGTCAAACTGAGAATTTAGTTACTGTTTGCTATTTTCCATGACACTCTACAGGAATCATAATACATACTCATCTTGCATATTTCGCATCTGAATATCTCAAAAACCGTACGGTTTGGGTATAGGTAATGATTAACAAAATTCGAAGAGTAGTAAATTATATTGCCAATGGCATTATAATATACATGTGATCCATTTGAAAAAAATGAGATATCTGAGCATATGCGTTTGTAATCACCCTGTAGACAACAATTAATTTTTCGAGGATTGTGTGTACTAAGTTAAAATATACAATATTAAAAAAATATATGCATAACAAAGAACTTCCAAGTTGCATCCGTTAATAAAATACAGGGCGTTGAAGGGGACATATTTTTGTAATAAAAACGGCCATATATCGTTAAACACTCAGTATAAGTAGCAAAACTGTATATTGAGAGGATCGTCAAGATCAGCTGTATCCGAATCTGTAATAATATACAGAACGTTCCATTTAAAATAAGCGAGTTAGTGTCCACTTCCGGTATAACCGGAAGTCGCGGGATGTTCTAAATATTTTAGATGGATTGGACATATTAGTAAACCTCAAACAACAAATTTTCAGAACCCATATCAGTCTAGTTTATCCAAAACGTCTAATAGTAACTCGTAAAGAATCACCCTTTAAGATTACATAGGAGATAGTTATATTATTACAGAACAGTAGTTGCTTCTTACACAGTTTTTAATTGATTGTAAGTCATTGCTAAAGACATCCACCCCCTCTCGCAAAAATAGTTGCAGCTGTGACAAACTCTGCTCATTGGTGACCTCAACAAAATGTTAGTCCTAGCAAGTGAAAAAGCTAGCAGTCTCTGCGACCTCGATAAACCAGAAGGGACATTGAAATGCAACCTCTAGACCAGAGCTATACAATCAGCAGTATTGTGTAGCAACCCACATAGAAAACTCACACCATTAATTTCTCACCTCAGCTCCAGATTCTCAAGATTGCATCTGCCGTATATAACAAAATTGTCAATCCCCTGTTGAGGATAGACGCCACTCATGACATAGCACAGGTACTTGGCAAGCTTTCTCCAAACTGACTCAAGCGAATCATTATAAACTGAATACACAGGGCTCCACACAACACTGCTATATTCAAGATGGGGTCGAACAAACGCAGAGTACCTGCATCTTAGGCAGTCATAGTAAGTTAAAAGCCTTTCAGGTTTTCAGTATAAAGCCCAGTTGTCTGTAATATTTGTTAACACACGCAAGATAATTGCATAAATGAACGATAACTTTCTATCAAAAAGGACACCCAGATCCTTAACAGCACTAGGTCTGCTAAGTAGTGTATTATCTACCCTGTGGTCAACTCGATAAACCTGCAGACCCCTCGAGAGAGATTGAACAGAATACTTTCCAGCATTTAAACAAATTAAAATTTTATATCACTATTGCTCAAGCCTAAATATCTTATCTTGCAGATCTACCTAAACACGGGTGAACGACACCGTAGCAAAAAGTTTCAAGTCGTCTGCGTACAGCAGGGCCTCAACAGAAAAGTTATTACAGATATCATTAATGTAGATGTTAAACAATAAGGGACCAAGATTGAAACCCTGTGGAACACCAGAATATGCTACATACTTAAATGACGAATAACAAAGATATTCTCAAGCTAATGTACGATCGAAAAAATAGGATTTCATTAAGTTTGTCAAGCAAAGTGAAGACAATGACTGTTCCAACTTTGAAATTAAAATGCCATGATCAAACCTGTCGAATGCACTTGAAAAATCGGTTTATACAACATCAAGCTAAATATTAGAAACAAGAACTTCATAGATAAACTGTGTAATGTTTGTCATATTAGTAACATTTGATCTGCCCTTGGCGAAGCTTTCCTGATTACAGGTTAACAATTCGCAGGTGGTAGTGGAATTTTCCACGCCCGAGGAGGTACCACCCCATGCATCAAGGGGCCGGTGAAATCCCAACGGACGTTTCCGGTTCTGGTGTATGAGTCGGTTTCCCTTATAAGCAAAAATGATGATGGCTCCTCCTTGTGCAAAACATTCCGGAGGTAAAATACCCCACCATTCGGATCTCCGGGAGAGGGGTGTACATGGGGCGCCAACATTAAAATTCAACATATCCTTCTGGAATATATGTGGCCTTAATTCTAACCTGAACTCCGTCCACCATTTCCTCCAGGTTAATAGGCCCTCCTCTTCCTCACCGAAATCCAAATCAGTGCCAAAGCAGCCACTAATCACGTTAATTTCCCGGGGTATGAGCTCCTTACTGACTTTAGATTGCATGGAGGCGTGTGCGCATACGTGCGTAGCAATCTACCCTGCACCAGACTCCCCAATTTAGAAGCTGGAAGAAAAGACATACTATGGATAAAACTCTCTCAGGGCTGCCCCTAAATTCATCTGTTGCATTTACCGGTCACCTTCTGACAACAACTTTGTCCAGCTCTTTGACTACCTTTCTAAAAAAACCGACCATCTGATTTCTGAATATCCTTCCTCCGAGGTCACTATTCTTGGTGACTTCAACGTCCATAATAAGGAATGGTTAGGATCTTCAAAAACCGATCCACAAGGGAGAGCAGCGGAGGCCTTTGCAGTCAGCAATTCTTTAGCCAATATAGTCAAGCAACCTACTTACTTTCCTCGCATCCCAACACACAGCTCAAATCCCTTGGATCTCCTTCTTACTACAAATCCTGAATGCTATAAAATATCAGTCACCGCGCCCCGCACGGTCGCTCAAACCATGGCATGGTCACCGCTTCCTGCGCAATGCAACCCGAGGTCACACAGACATCACACCCACGTATCGTTTGGCAATACAACTCCGCGAACTGGGACGAAATGCGAGATTACTTTTCCTCATTTCCATGGGCGTCTGTCTGCTTCTCTTATCCTGGCCCCTCAGATATCTCACAAAACGTCACCGAAATTATCCAAGCTGGTATGGAATTATTTATTCCACGTATACAGAAAACCTCTTCAGCCACTCAAAAGCGCTGGTTCTCTAAATCTTGTGACAAGGCCAGGCTTGAAAATGTCAAAGCTCACAAAACACTCGACAGGTAGTATCGATTCCGTCAGCACAGATCAACTGCCGACCTCCATTCCTTTGTCACCCATTCTTGGAACAAGTCTATGGAACTACACGGTGAATCCCAGATTGTCGCTCTAGACATATCCGAAGCCTTCGACTAGGTGTGGCACGCAGCGCTGGTCAATAAACTACCGGCCTGTGACCTACCACCAAAACTAGGTACCTGGACAACAAACTTCCTCTCCAACCGGAGCATTTCTGTTCTTGTGGATGGCGATTCCTCTAAACTATATCCAATTAATGCAGGAGTTCCTCAAGGTTCAGCTTGTTGGCATTTCTGTGGATCGTAATCTCAATTGACACCAACACGTCACATCAATTGTAGAAGCGGCTGCTAAGAAATTAGGTTTACTCTTCCGGGCTCGCAAATACTTTTCACCAGCTAATCTCTATGCCTTATATACTTCACAAATAAGGCCAAACCTCGAATACTGCTCCCACATCTGGGGTGCCGCTGCCACTTCTACACTCACTATCCTGGACTCCAGTCAGAAGAGCGATATACGTCTCATTGGTGACCCTACCCTCACCCAAAGGCTGCCATCCCTTGACCACCGACGTGCCGTTGGTGACCTCTCTCTCTTTTATAGATATCTGCACCGGCAGTACTCAGAGGAGCTTTCTTCCATAGTTCCTCCACCTGCTGCCCCCAACAGATGTACCAGGGGAACAGAACGAATGCACCCTTTTACTGTCCAGGTCACCAGACATAGAACATCTTGTTATGCCCGCTCTTTTGTCCCGAGGACTTCCAAGATGTGGAATTCCTTGCCGGCACATGTTTTTCCTTCTCCTCCGAACCTCCAAACCTTCAAGTCCAGAAGTAACAAGTTGCTTCTTTCCTCCTTGTCGACACTCACGGTAGGATAGTATTTAGGCTGTAAGCCCTCGTGGTGTGTTGTTGAAATAAAAAAATAAAAAAACATACTTTTAAACTCATAGTATATACGTTCACAGAGGATATTCTCAAAGGCCAACATAGGTGACACCACCACAGATCGATTGATTTTAAAGTGCGAAGCATCCTCACCCTTATGCACGGACAAACTCTACTTTGTTTCCAACGAAGAGGATATGTGTCAGTGCTAAAGGACGATAATCAATATACGTCAAAGGCTTGCACAAGATGGTGGCACAGTCACGCACCAAAAAGCTTGGTACCATGTCTGGTCCACACGTAAGCTTTGGACTTTTTAATGCACTCGAGACTTCCTTTGTTATAAGCTCAAAATAATTAACATCACTGGATTGATCAAGATTAGATGCAACGACTCTAAAGATGAATTAGTGCGCAAAAATATTTCAAGAAATTGACGAGCAAAACCATATACAATGTTCTGTGAAGAGTCAATAAGTTTTCCAGAATCACCATCAAATGAGCTGGGAATACGAGATATTCTAGACTTATCTCTCATGAAAGACCAGTATTTTTTTTATTTCAACAACACACCACGAGGGCTTACAGCCTAAATACTATCGTACTGTGGGTGTTGACAAGGAGGAAAGAGGCAACTTTTTAATTCTGAACTTGAAATTTTGGAGGTTCGGAGGAGAAGGAAAAACATGTGCCGGCAAGGAATTCCACAAGTTGAAAGTCCTCGGGACAAAAGAGCGGGCATAACAAGATGTTCTATGTCTGGTGACCTGTCCAGTAAAAGGGTGTATTTGTTCTGGTCCCCTGGTAGATCTGTTGAGGGCAGCAGCTGGGGGAATTATGGAAGAAAGCTCCTCTGAGCAGTGCCCGTGCAGATATCTATAAAAGAGAGAGAGGTCACCAACGGCACGTCGGTGGGCAAGGGATGGCAGCCTTTGAGTGAGGGTAGGGTCACCGATGAGACGTATAGCTCTCTTTTGAATTGAGTCCAGAATAGTGAGTGTAGAAGCGGCAGCTCCATCCCAGATGTGGGAGCAGTATTCGAGGTTTGGCCTTATTTGTGAAGTATATAAGGTATAGAGATTAGCTGGTGAAAAGTATTTGCGAGCCCGGAAGAGGAAATCTAATTTTTTAGCAGCCGCTTCTGCAATTTGGATGTGACATGTTGGTGCCAATTGAGATTTCGATCCACAGAAATGCCAACAAGAGAAAAGGACTCATTACTTTGAATAACTTGGTTGTTCGTTGTGATGGGTCTAGGGCTGGTGTATCTCTTATAAGATAGAAAGCAAGTCTGAGATTTGGTGGAGTTGAATTGTACAAGATTTCTACTTCCCAAGTCTAATATTTTTTGGAGATCCACGGAGACAGAGCCCTCCATGAGTCTGCGATCCTCATCTAATTGGGCTAAAGAGACAGGCTTAGAATATTACGCTGTCGTCCGCGTAACTGTGAACTGGGTTGGATGTGCTAGAGAGGAGGTCATTGATGTGGAGAAGAAACAAAGTAGGGGCTAAAGCTGGATTAGACTGTGTTTTTCAAGACATTTTAGTAATTCGGTGTTTATATACTTTTCCATCACTTAAGAGATGACTGAAATGAGAGAACAGTTGCTAGGAAGCGCTTTGGATCCTTTCTTGGGGACGAGTTGTACTCGAACAGTTTTCCAGTTACTAGGGAATATACCTCTATTGTAAGAAGTCTGAAACAGACGAGTCAGGACAGGAGCAAGTTCTGGTGTGCATTTTTTGAGAACAATTACTGGGATCTCGTCAAGGCCAGAGGCTTTCCTGGTATTAAGAGACGAGAGCATCATTCGTACCTTTTTAGTTTTGAAAATGATGTTCGTCATTTTATGCGCGACATTGGGGACTGTTGGTGGTTGAACATTTGGATGGGGGTTGAGAGTAGAAGTGCCGGCGAACAACGAGGCAAAAAGTTCAGCCTTGCCCAGGGCGGTAGAAACAATTTCATCTTCTGAGACACGAGGTGGGCACGTGCTTTTGCAGAAATTATTCCCAATATATTTAGCAAGAGTCCAGAAGGGTTTGCTGCCGCTCGAGCTTGAGAGGACTTTGTTTTTGATGTGGTTATTAAACGAGTTTTTTGCTTTAGAAAGAATGCGGACATAGCGGTTTCTTGCGCCGTTAAATGCTTGACGGTTTTCTTGACTGGGATTGTGTAGAAGCTTTTTGTGAGCTTTGACTTTTTCAAGTCTGGCCTTGTCACACGATTTAGAGAACCAGGGCTTATGAGTGACTGAAAAGGTTTTCTGTGTACGTGGAATAAATAATTCCATACCAGCTTGGATAATTTCGGTGACGTTTTGTGAAATATCAGAGGGGCCAGGATGAGAGAAGCAGACAGAGGCCCATGGAAATGAGGAAAAGTAATCCCGCATTTCGTCCCAGTTCGCCGAGTTGTAGTGCCAAACGATACTTCGGTGTGATGACTGTGTGACCTCGGGTTGCATTGCACAGGAAGCAGTGACCATGCCGTGGTCTGAGCCACCCAGGGGGGCGGCGACTGATATCTTATAGCAGTCAGGATTTGTAGTAAGAAGGAGATCCAAAGGATTTGAGCTGTGTGTTGGGATGCGATTCTCTGATAACGCTAAATTTGTTAGTGAGATGGTGGTGGTGGTGGTGGTGGAGCTAATTTTGACCTTGGAACAGTAATTCCATCAACCACAGACTTTTGCTATTTTATATGCTATAGAAATATATACAAATACCTACAGATTATTTTGTAATAATTATCTAGAAAACAGAATTATGTTACATATATACAAATATACAATATTTAAACTTATTTATAAATATAATTATTTTTGCTTTTTTTTTATTTTTATTTTTTCTTATATCGTTTTTTTTTAATTTTTTTCTTTATTGAATCTTTTTTTTTGTAATTGCTTTTTTTATTATTTTTTTATTTTTATTTTTATTTTTTTTTTGTTTTCTTTTTTTTTTTCAATCATGTATATGGGATAGACATGACTGGACCACGGATAACAACAAAAGGTTTACAAAGGTGCAGAGACAGATGATCGCCTAAAAACTAATAATTACAAATTTCTGTTACACTACTACTATATTTACCTAATATTTCCTATATTTATACAAACCTACCAAGTAGTCTTCAGTTGAATATTTACATGTGGGCTACATTGAAAGTTAGTGAGATTATCATCACGTCTTGAAAAAATGTGTTGTGGTGATTTGGGTTCTCAAAGTGTACCTAATAAATAACCTGTTTTATGACAATTGTCGCAAGTTTGGGTAACAACTAGAGAAAATCTAGTTTTCCTTTGCTCTGTAGCGCTTAAATTACAAAATACACATACTTGTGCTATTTAAATGAAATAATAACATTTAGATCTAAGTATGATTTTATTTTCAGGTCAAGAACAATTCCAGCTGGTATCGTCGGATGCTGGAACTATCGTATGAAGAAGCAATAAACTCTACCCTTCAGGTATAAACGCAAATCTGTCTCTTTTTTCTCTTAAAAATGCCTTATTGTATTTGAAATCGCTAGGAAAAAAATTATCGTACCTAGAATACTAAAAATTGTGATACTATTTAACATTAAGCGAGTATGTTTTTAATTTTAATCATTCTAAACACCCTAGTTCTACCGCAGGGGTGTTTAGATACCGACGTCTTTAAATAAAGTTATATTTTCTAAGTTATTTTATTCTAGTGTTTAACTTATCGTAAGCCTAAGCCTAAACCTAAGTCATGTGAATCAAACACGTTGTTTAAAGTATTATAGTATTTTCAAACTTAACTACAAGACGTGTTTTTAAGGAAAAGCTTGTATTTTTTCACTAGTTACCTACTTGATAGATGATATATGATATTTATTCTTCCAAGAGAAACAATCACGATATTGTACATACATCCGATAGTGGATTTTTAGGTGTCTAATAATGTAAGGTACATATCATTTAAGACATTCCTCTATGTTGTAAAATAATCAGTAAGTTATTGTAAATCGACGAATTCATTGGCCGTTGCTGGTAAAACATTTCGTTTGCTGTGAGGTTGAGGAAAATTCGAAAACAGGGCAATAAATTTAGAAGCGTAATCATGTCATTCATTATTTGTGCGACTTTGTGGAAATTTCAAGTGTTTCATAGTACATTCTTCAGGGTACAACAGTTATTACTATAAATATAACATTGTTTATTTGAATTTGTTTATTGGTCACCAGTTCTACATAGAACTAAATGCAAAGAAGCTTAAATAGTGTACTCGCACACTTTCATATAATGTTTAAATTTACAATAAAATACCCTAGGGTACTTAACCAATAAAATATCGGCATTTACATAATCCGGGCTTCTGAGGCCCGGTATATAGAATCATGTACAGTTACAACAAAAACAAAGATATTGTAGTAAAACTTTAGTTATTTATACATATACATCAAAAACGTGAACATTACATGTGAAAGTAGACACCATTGTTCTAAAAGCTTTTTCTCAGAGATTGGAGAAGCAAGTAGTGCCCATTTTAATGCTATTCTCATTACATATATATTATTTTTACAACTAATGCATACAGTCTGTCCCAGACTGGATGGGAATGTATTGCTATCTCCGTTATTATTAAAGATAGGGAGACGGTTAAATTAGCAATCTTTTGTAGAACTTTATGCTCGTTCCAGATATGACTTGTATTTAGCCCTGTCTCTTTTCGTTATCGAGTTATTTTGAAAAAAAAATTGTCGATTTCTTTTTTCTTCAATATCTAAGTAGGCGTTGATCTCACATGTCTAAGACTTGCACATTATCAGGACACCTTTTACAGACTAATCTTTTTGTGCTATTCTCAACGTTGGCTTGTCATTTATTTTTGAGCTACAGGTATCAACGTTTGTTTTTATTATGGCAGCCATATTGGTTTTTTTGCTCATGTGATAGCCTGTGAAAAGAACTTTCCAATGATGTACAACATGCTTGAGAAAACTTGTAATTGCATTGACAATTTTGAGAAAACCCGTTTTGAGGATAATAGGCTATGAAATCCAATACCAGACAACAAATGACATAAAAAGTGCTCAAAAAGCAGTAGATTATGGAGTCTAACAATAGACTTCTACTTTCAACGTAATTTTCCGTAATGATTCACGATAAAAAAATATTGTGATTTAATTTTCAATACTTAATTAGGTAATAATGCTAGGTAATATTATGTGAAACAGTTTAATAACGAAACCCGGCAATAACAAATATAAACTTAAACCTCACAAAACAACACAATTAGAAATGGAACACAACAAATAATAAAATAGAAACTTAAAAAATACACTAAGTAGAAAATTGTTCAATATGGTCACCGTTTTGTTCAATGCACTTTATACGCCTTTTTGAAACATGCCTGAAAACTCTGGTGAGGGTGTTTTGGTTAATATGATTTATAGCTTCCGTGATTCTGTTTCGGAATTCATTGCTATTTTGTGGTGGATCGAATTTATACACAACATTCTTCAGAGTACCCCAAAAATAAAAATCCATGGGTGTTATATCAGGACTTCGAGCACACCAATGAACCGGCCCATTGTTAGAAATGATACGATTATTAAAATTTTGGTACAAAAGTTCTTTGACGATCCTAGTATTGTGAGCTGGACAACCGTCTTGTTGGTACCAAATCTGGTCTACATTATCAAGAACTCTTCTATTTGATGGTAAGATATCATTTTTCAATAGATTAATATACCTTTCCCCAGTTAATTTATTTTCAAAAAATAACGGACCAACAATGAAGTTACCTGACTTTTTTAAAACTTACTGTCTAATCTACAAATAAAAATAACAGTTTTTTACCTAATAAGGCGCATCAAACATTAATACCAAATATGTCTTGCAATCGTCTTTCTTCCGTTAGATGGGGATTTTCATTTGCCCAATAATGCCTATTATGGCGATTATACACACCAAAATTTGTAAATCTGGATTCATCAGTCCATATTATTTTCAAATGAAATTTTCATGTTGCTGACATTGTCCTTGATACCATCTGCAGAATTCAAGTCGCTTAGGGTAATCGTCAACATTTAAGCCTTGTACGATTGTAGGTTTGTATGGATGATAATGACTTTGTTGTAATACACGGTGTACCGTACTTTTTGGAACGTCAATTTGTTCATCATAAAACCGAACAGATTGCGGAGAGTTTTCGTTTGAAACCTGTAAGACGGTATTATTTCTTTCTTCATTTCTAGGCATTGGTAGTTTCTTTGCGTGGAAGCTACCGTCGTTCAATAGATTGGTCACTATCCTGCGAAATATTTTGGTGTTTGGTTGTCGTCTTCCTGGGTAGTTGTTTTGATATGAATTTGCAGCTGCCTTAGTATTTCGGTTAGAATGAATATCACATTCCAACATGTCAAAATATTCTTCATTATTGAACATATTGTTGAATAATATTTAAAATAAACAGAGAACAAACTGATTAGTACCAAATTTTAAGCAGCGTGTTAAATACACCTCAAATTGTTCAGATAATTTAAAAAAGCGGTATTCTTAATTGTCGCGGATGTGTTATATCCATAGGATCCTTTCTTTTGTTGTTTTTCAGTTGCCTTACGTTTAAAAATCAAACAGTTTTCAAAGGCGTCTTCGTAAATACTTAATCTTCTTTTTATTGAGTTCTGTTGGTAAATTTAATTATTTACTTGGTCTACCTATTTAATTAATATATAATTTTAGGATAATGTTGTAATGTAAAATATCATTTGTAATAATGGGCCAATTCATTGGTGTGCTCAAAGTTCCTGATTTTTTATTGTGAATTATTACGGAAAATTATGTTAACAGTAGAAGTCTATTGTTACACTTCATGGCCTACTGCTTTTTGAACACGTTTTTTGTCATTTGTTTTCTGGTATTGGATTTCATAGCCTATCCTCAAAACAGTTTTTCTCAAAATTGTCAGTGCAATTAGAAGATTTCTCAAGCATGTTGTACATCATTGGAAAGCTCTTTTCACAGGCTATCACATGAGCAAAAAATCCGATATGGCTGCCATATTAAAAACAAACGTATACATGTAGATCAAAAACAAATGACAATCCAAAGTTGAGAATAGCCAAAAAGGTTACTCTGTAAAAAGTGTCCTGATAATGTGTAAGTCTTAGACATGTGAGATCAACGCCTACTTAAATATTGAAGAAAAAAGAAATCGACAAATTTTGGTTTTTTCAAAATAACTCTAAAACGAAAAGAGGCAGGGCAAAATGCAAGTCATATTTGGAACGAGCATGGAATTCTACAAAACATTGCCATAACCGTCTCCCTATCTCTAATAATAACGTAGATAGCAATACATTCCCTTCCAGTTTGGGACACACTGTATATCATTGTGCTCTTACGATCAATATTTGAGGGGCACACTGAGCATATTTTTCTCTTAATCGTTGCACTTGTTTAAACGGCTGGCAGTCCAGAGATATGAATAAATCTTCACATATACACTCCCGGACACAACACAGTAAGTTAGGGTTAGTAGGTATTCTCTGCATATGTGGTATCAGTATTTACAGAACAGGGACAAGGGTTATAATGTAGATGAAAACTTGGTTATATGACCAGTTGCAAGAATAACACCACTAAGTGGTTTCTACACAAAAGGTAAATTTATTAAAAATATAATGAAAATATATATATATATATATATATATATATATATATATATATATATATATATATATATATATATATATATAAAGCGATGTTACAAATGGTCAATACTTAGTTCTAAAACAATTGGTACATTTACATGCTATTCTTAATGTTTCCTTATTTAATTTATGCCACAACAGTTTTATATTCGCCGCTG
Organism: Tillus elongatus; assembly: GCA_964006375.1. Taxonomy (NCBI): domain Eukaryota; kingdom Metazoa; phylum Arthropoda; class Insecta; order Coleoptera; family Cleridae; genus Tillus; species Tillus elongatus. Next base: position 17,290,822 of record OZ023262.1, read on the forward strand.
ATTTACGGCGTTTGCAGATTGACGTTTTGACGTTGGAAAACACACTGGGAGAATGTGCTGACATAGGCATTTATATGTTTACTTGAATTAAAGGTCGGTTACAAATTCAGCTTGTTACAGCAAAACATCGTGGCATTGCACTTCATATCCACAGGTGTTTGAGTAGGTCACATACAACAGCTGGACTCAGGAACTCTTCGCATTCTGAAACAAATAATAAATGCCCGATTGCAAACCGAGATTAAGAAATCAAAATTCGGGACGCAGCAAGTGCGTTATAGTAGCGAATTTTCATAAGAATTGTACACTATAATTACACGGCATATTAGTAAAGTTAATACTTTAAACTTACACAGACCTTAACGATCGATTTTAGAGGTCCTAGTACGCGCATATTTGAAGAAGTCTTTCGAAAGTGTTGCCGTCGATACCTCTCTTTTATCAAAAAATCTTGTATTCTACCCCCTTTTGAGAAAAATACCCAAATAACTGTGAAGCTCAAGAACCAAATTTTGCTATATCTGTAGATAGTGTAAGTCTCTTTAAAAGAAACTTGTATTACAAATTTTATTAAAGTTATACAAAAGATTTGCAGAATGAAACTTAATTCATCTTTAGAAAAGCTAAGTATCTGCCAAATTAAAAAAGTAGCAGTTATTTCTCCTTATTAGTCGCCAATATGATTTCGTTTTAGTCAACTTAATCAAACCGGGTTTTTCAATATCAACAATAACAAAATGTCTACTGAAAATTATAATTTTAGACTCAAAGATGACAAACTTGTTTAGGCGTTTTAAACAAAAATGAGATCTTATTCAAAACGTATGTAATTTGTGCATTATTGTTTCTCTAAATTTCAAAATAAAACATAAAAACTCTGGACGCAGCAAGTGCGTTATGGTAGTGAATGTTTATTAAATGCTTCAAATTTGAAAAACTAATTTTCTATAAACTTAGAAAGTTTAATTTTGGTATGTAGTAAGGTCTTTCAGAGGGCAAGATATTCACCGAATTTCATTAAAACAACTTTGTAATTTTTGAAGAAAAATTTTTTTTTCAATTTCAATAAGTCAATTTTCGATAAACTTAGAAAGTTAAATTTTGGTACTTAGTAAGGTCTCCTCCAAGGCAACATATATAGTAAATTACATTAAAACAGCTTTGTTATTTTCGGAAACAAATTTTTTTTGAAAGAAAACTCAAAATTTTCCCGGAAAACCCCATCTGATTTTCCGAACTCATCCAATCCATTATTCATTGAAATCGGTTAATTATTTTTTAAGTTATCAGACGGATACATATATATATATATATATATATATATATATATATATATATATATATATATATATATATATATATATATATATATATATATATATATATATATATATATATATATATATATATATATATAAACATATAAAAATTGAAACTGACCCCGGATATATGTTCTAGGGGTCCTAGTTCGCGCTCATTTGAAAAAATTTTTGCAAAGTCTCACCATCGATCCCTTTCTAATAGTGATTTTTTTAAAATAAAAATTCACTAATAATCTCTGATGTAAATGCAATTCAAACGTAAATAATAAAACAAATGAATATTTGCATCTGTAGTTAATTACTACATGCATTTTGCTTTTGTTTCTGAAGAAGCCACATTTAACGAAACGGTTCATATTATAATTATATAGAGTGAATATCGTAATAATTTGTTTTATCACTATATAATTATATAAATATTTCCCTTCATTATTTAAATTCTTAAAATTAGAATACAATAACAGCCTAAAATTCTTGCCTTTAACTTAAAAGAAAGGGATGGGTATTGTTGATTAAAACTGACTGTCCATTAGGCACGTAATCGCATAACTTCCATGATTTTTCTTTTGGACGCAAGCGATATTAGATCTTATTCATGTGCCAATACCAATACCGACCTGAAGCGATCGCCAGACGCCACATGCATTATACACTATACTAAAAACTGCCTATCCTCTCATGTGATCCTGATACTAGAGACGTGAAAATCGTTTCGTCGTTTCTACGATTTCTGTGGTAAAAACTTCATGTTAAATATTAAATGCTTCAAATTTGAATAACTCAATTTTCTATAAACTTAGAGAGTTTAATTTTGGTGTGTAGTAAGGTCGGTCCTAACGCAAGATATCTACCAAATTTCATTAAAATAACTTTGTAATTTTCGGAGAAAAAAAAATTTTCGAAAGAAAATTTAAAATTTGAATAACTCAATTTTTTATAAACCTAGAAAGTTGAATTTCAGTAAGTAGTAAGATCTCTCCCAAGGCAACATATATAGTAAAGTTCAATAAAACAGCTTTGTTACTTTCGGAGAAAAAATTTTTTTTCGAAAGAAAACCCAAAATTTTCTAGGAAAACCCCGTCCGATTTTTCTGGCCAACGAGCTCATCCAAGTCATTAATAAAAGAAAACCACTTGCCAAGTTTCATCGAAATCGGTTACTTATTCTTTGAGTTATCAGACGGATACATATATATATATATATATATATATATATATATATATATATATATATATATATATATATATATATATATATATATATATATATATATATATATATATATATATATATACATATATATATATATAAACATATAAAAATTGAAACTGACCCCGGATATGGGTTCTAGGGGTCCTAGTTCGCACTCATTTGAAAGAATTTTTGCAAAGTCTCACCATCGATACTATTAGTGATTTTTTTTAAATAAAAATTCACTAAAAAACGTACATTCATCCGAGCTGGATTCCATCATGCAACCTTCTGCGTAGCAGTCCAGCATGCTTCCAATGCGCTATCTGCTAATACGTCAACTAACGTTGTCTACATGATACTTTAGACAGGCTTCATGCCCGGGGTAGTATATGAAAAGTCTGCGAAACAATTACTTACAGAATTAGTATAATTACCATTGACACACATTCAAGGATTGTTTCGGTCTTATATGACGTCTTATGTTTAAGTTCAAAGATTAAAAAAACATGTTAGAATCATTTTTATAGACTTGTTTCGTTTGTTTACATTTCTACTATATTCTGCGATAGCATAATATATCTATGCTGCGCTAAAACTGTATTTAGGGGTGTTTATTAGGCTACAAATATAGTGTATTTTAATTGATTGAATCCCCCAGTTAAATAACAATAACTTGGCAAATTTTTCATTTTATGTCGTCCGCCATTTTCCATAGTTGTGTCCGAGATTTCATGATTGTTGGTATGAATGTTTTATAACTGGTATATATTTAGTTTGATTGCCGTTGATGTATGGTTTATACCTATTGCCTGAATCAATGTACGCGTAGCAGTTAACTACTCTGTCTGTCAGGCATTGGACTTTAACTACTAAGTCCTTTCAACTTATGTCTTTGGGATTTTATTTTTAATTTGGAAAAAACTCTAAATATTGTGTACCAATTTACTTAAGATTCACAACAAAGGTTTGCTCGCACTATTTCTAGCCACGTGTCAAGTCTCGTTCCAGCTACTCTGATACTTACAAAAATAGAGCGTTTTCCAAAAGTTTTCCCCGATTTTCCACCGAAAAACCTTGAGCATAAAGGCTGATTAACGAACTCGACCTCGGTTTTCGCCCAGATCCAATTTTTTGCCAAGTTTGATTGAAATCAGTTTACAATTTTTTGAGTTATACATACATACATACATACATACATACATACATACATACATATATATATATATATATATATATATATATATATATATATATATATATATATATATAAACATATATATATATATATTATAAAATTTTAACGGACCTTGGTTTTGGGTTCTAGGGACCCAAATTCGTGCTCATTTGAAAAAAAAAATTCAAAAGCTTTTCATCGTGACCGCTCTTTTAGCGAATTTTTCGTAATGAAAATTCGACAATAATGTATTAATGAATTAATGTTTATATATGAACATCTTGGCATCTTCCACAAACTTGTTTGGCGGAAGCTGAGGCTTTAGTCTCTTGATGACCATTTAAGTTAGTTTCAAGCTAATTACAGAACTGTTTTAAATACTTTTGAACATTTTATATAAATGACATGTGAAAAGAGTTACATAAAATTAAATTGATAATGAACAAGAGGTTATATTATTCTTCTTTATGCTTAAACAGAGTAGTTCCTTGACTAAAGCTTTCAAAATATTCTGTGCGTGTGTCACTTCTATGTTCTAGTTTGGATTTTCCTTTGTAAAGACTATTATATGCATTTAGTGCTCCAACATCAATGATGTTGAAGAAAAATGTCACGGGCCATGGGTTTCTTTGTCTCTTGCACGTGTGTGTCACCACCATTGATCCATGTTTGTTTCCATGTCCTTTGTTTTATTATAACGAGAGCTAATTTCGAGTTTTGTTTTAGCGTCGTCATTGAGAGACGCGTCGCGTCGTGGTGCATGGTGCTTCGTACAATTTCACAGTTGTTCTTTTCACCTGCGTAACACCATGAATACCCTATTTCGAAAGTAAAACAATGACGACCAGACTACAGGACTTTTTGAGGCTATCATTTCGTTCGGAATGGCACGCATATTCGAACCTAGTATACCAACAACAATACTACTTTTATACAACAGATAAATTGCTAGTGGAGAAATTGTCTATAGTGACATTAAGAGCATAATTATGAACGCCACGCAGCAGAGTTTGTACTACTTCAAGCCCCAGGTTTTGATGTGGAGGTTTTCCGGGCTGACGACCAACATACACATAACCATCTAGCGCATAACCAGACATAGATTTGTAATGTTTTTATTGGATTTTACCATACACTGGTTAAATAAACGCAACGAGTCTTTTTTTTTAAGTTAAAGTTAACATTTGTTTCTATAAATGTAATGAACTACAGCAGGTTAATTGATAATTAGCAGCTACAGGACACAAAAACAAAGGCACGATTGCCACTGAGGCCTGGTTGCCAATCAAGCTGTTGGTGACAATTAAGTTACTAAATGTTACCCTACTAGCTGTTGGTGACAACCATGCTACTAAAAAGTCACCAGACGTAACAAGATTCACACCTCCAAAATATCTTAAGTCAATATTTTGCCGGCTTACTTGGCATATATTGAACGAATCTGCATCTACATCTAAGCCCAACGAGTTGTTCATTTATGGTTACATTAGTATCCGGTATGGCGCAGGTTTTGCCATATTTGATCTTAGTAAAGCTAACATAAATAATGTTGTTAATGAATTAAACAGTAGATTTCCTTCAATCAAGTTCACTTACAAAATGGAGAACAACGAACAACCGCCCTTCCTTACTATGATTATTGTGATTATTAACCGACCATATGCCCACTGTGCTACAGGTGATCCTAAAGAATGCGCCTAAAAAGGAGATAAAAAAAGAACGATGGAAGCAGTATATTGCTTACACTCTCTTGAAGGAAGAACTACAGACGGAGACGTGGATAAATGTTTATGGTGCGGATGATGTACAGGATGCAACAGCAAAATTTATTGAGGGAATAGTGTACTATATACGAATGCATACAAAAGCTGTGAGGCTAAATAGTGGAAATGTGAAGAAGAATGAGTGGATGTAAAGTGGAATACTAAGGTCCATACAGGAACGAAATAAATTGTACAGAAAGTGGCGGGCGACACAAGATGATGAAGAACTAAGACGAAAGTATACTTCTTATAGAAATAGATTGAATGATATAATACGCCAGGCAAAAATAAACTTTTATATGAGAGAAATTGATACACACAACGGTGATAGCAAAGCCCTATGGAGAACAATACATAGACATATTAAAGGTTATAGAAAACAAAGTGAAATAAATGGAATTTTGGATGTAAATAGCTCGCTAAAAACAGAGAGAAAGCAGATATGCGATGAATTCAATAGGGCGTTTATAAATGTGGGGCTAGACAACACAGAGGATTAAGGAACTGAACCAGGCCATAGACGTTGTACTGCTGTGAATCGTCAGTCATTGTTTCCGTGTGACGCGGAGGAGATTACAGGTTATATCCATAGGCTTGAAGAGGGAAAAGCTCCAGGAGTGGATGGGATAAGGGCAGAGTTAGTCAAAAAAATTAAAGATTGCATCATAGAACCACTTGTTTATCTGATTAATTCCTCATACGAACAGGCTGTCTGCCCAAAGGAATTTAAAATAACAGTGGTAAAACCCGTACCTAAGAAAGGTAATAGGTTGAATCCTCACAATTATAGACCAATTTCCTTAGTCACAATGTTAACCAAGGTATATGAGATGGCCTTAAAGGCAAGAATCGACAGATTTGTGGATAGGCATGAAATCCTGTCAGATATACAATTTGGTTTCCGGAATAAACGTTCTACACACATTGCAATAGAGGCAGTGACAGGCAAAATTTATGCATCATTGGATGAAAGTAAACCTTCGATAGCAGTATTCCTGGATCTGTCTAGGGCTTTCGACACGGTCTCAAGAAATATATTGGCTTACGTCTTAGGGGGCATGGGCGTTCGAGGATTGCCGTTGGAGTTGCTCCGGAGTTACTCGAATGAGAGGATACAGTGCGTAGAGATAGATGCTGTTAAAAGTGAGTTTGAATATACAGCACACGGTATCTGACAGGGCACCATACTGGAACCACTACTGTTTAACATGTATGCGAATGCGCTGTATGCACTTGATTTTCGGGGAAAGGTCTATGGATATGCCGATGATATCGTTTTAGTTTGTACGGGCGAGACTTGGGGGGAGGTCAAGGGAAAGATTGCCGAGGATCTGGGAAAGATGAAAATATTTTTGTACAGCAGAAAATTAAAAGTTAATGTCGATAAGACAGTTTTCGTTCCATTTTTCTCCTACGTGACGGGACTGCCACAGTTCGCGGAGATAGCGACAAATGACAGGAGTACATCCTTAAAAGTTTTGTGAGCGAAATCTGTTGAATATCAGGGTGTTCGAATTTTTATTGCCAATAAGATTCGTTCGCAGACATCTATCAAGCATATTAGATTTTAACACACTGAGACAAGTTTACCGGGGTTAGTAGAACCACATATCACATATGGAATTATAGGTTGGGGAGGTGTACGAGATGTTCATTTGAGTAGTCCAAATGTGGTACAGAAGCATATACTCAAGATAATTAGGTACAGGCCGTATACATACCCAAGTGATGCAATTTACGCGGAATCGAACATAATGTATGCTAGACAAATGTTCTTCTTTAGATGTGTGACAAGACGGTTCTCCGAAGAAAAAGGGTATATCAGGTATGCCTACAACATGAGAAATACACATAGGATATTACTTGTCCCTCGTATGCAGAAGGCAGTATGTCAGAGGTCGTATATCTATCAAAAACCTCGAATGTTCAATAAACTTCCTGAAAGAATACGTACTGTTAACACTTTGAGACGGTTTAAGAGAGAAGTGAGGGAATATATTATGGAGACTCCTAGACAGGAGATTCATTCGTCGTTTGTTAATGTAGAGACATAGAATGAAATCAGAAATCCGTTTTTTACGTGCACGTGTGTGTGTTGCTGTGCGGGTATATGAGTGCGGATATGTATGTGTGTGTGTATGACAGAGAGAGAGAGAGAAAGAGAGTGAGTGAAGTATTGTAAGTGTGAGATGATTGTATGTGTGGGGTGAATAAGAGAGATAGTGTGTATAAAAGTAAAGAGTATATGAGTGTGTGCATGGATATGTATGTGAGATAGTGAGAAGTATTGTAAATTAATTAAGGACTGTATATCCTCCTTATAGGTCACTAATATTGGAAAGATGCTAATTGTGTTGATGTTCTTTATTACTATTGTAAAGTTGCACACAAGGTATTACCTTTCGCGACTATAATATTCTAGGTTTATTATTGTTATTATTGTCATCATGATACTAAATTGAATTGAATTGAATTGAATAAACTTTGTTATTGTTATTGTTATATTGTTATTCCTTATTCTTATCATCAGAAATGTAGAAAGGACAGAAGCTTTCGCAAATCGCCTTATACAGTCAGATTCAAATCATTAATTTGGCCACAAAATCTCGATTTGACTTTCTTGTTCCGAGGTTACTAAGTTTTCCTTTGAGCAGTAATATACAATTAAGAAAACAAAATTATAGGTATTCCGATTTGTAATGGGTTCTCTCCAGGTATTGTGTACATATCATTTGATTTACTTGGTATAAAAGAAAAACGTCGATAAGTATCATTACAAAATTTTAGACGGTTTAAGTATTGTTGTTGGATTGGTAAAATGGCTCCATCGATTTGTCAGATACATACAATGGGTATATTTTCAAAACAGGGTTATATGGTTGTCTTAGGTATCATACATCGTGTGTAGACGTCACATCCACTGAAATCAAGTATCTACAGGAGAACCGCTCGCAATGGAATTGTCCAGGTTGTGTTAAATCCCCGAGGCATTCTCCCAGCTCCGTGTCTGATATTACAGAGTGTTCTTCTGTAAGTGAAAGTCATAATGAGGCGGTTATAGGGATGGAAAAAGTGGAGCCCGGGATTAAACAAACTGCAATAAAATCAGATAGTGAAACGCAAGGTGTGATTACATTAGAACATTCTAATTTAATAATTATGGAGTTACAAAATCGCCAATCCATAAAAACTGAAATAAATGGTATACATCAGGCTCAGAATTAATTGTCTATAAAAATGTCAAATGTTATTAGTGGTCAGCTAGCACTTCAGGTTGCAGTGCGAGATTGTACTGCTAGGTTGGATGGACATGCAGATGACATTAAAAAAAATGTGACAAAAAGATATCAAGGCTGCTCTGGGTACCCTGGATACATCTTGTAAACTTAAAACAAATGTCCAATCTATTCAAGACACAATGAAGACGTTAAGAAAGGGTAAAGCACGGGCAGTGTGCACTGATGAGGGTGGAACTCTATCCAACCTACTGGCGGAGCTGACTGAGACAGGCTTGACAAAAAAATTTAATGGCCTTTGGTTTTCCGGAGTCATCAAGAGATGATGCGTCGGAGTTGTCAGTTGTAATTAAGTTCTTGGCTCCGACATCGTCTATTGACCTTAACCCTAAAACGTTATATTTATCAAGGTATAACGAAAAAATGGCAATTATCACCAAATCACTCCCCATTCATCGCCTACTCCTTAGAGCGATTTTACCTAAAAACAATCCGAAGCGTTCGTTTGTCAGGTGCTAGCTGCATACCATATAAGACGATATCTCAATTCGTTCTAGAGTGATCGTGGCTACAAACAGACTGACATACAGACCGACCGGTAGACCGACAGACACAAAAAATGTTCGTTCCCAAATCATGTTTATATGATTTGGCACATTTTACATCGTTAAAGCGGAAAAACATTTTTTTTAATTTTGTCGCCGATGGCATGCTTCCACACCTATTGACGATGTGGGATAATTGGGGATACTTGAGTCCGCACTTGTAAAAAAATTATAAAAAAAAACAAAACAAAAATATTATATTTGATAAAAATTATGATGAAAATTCGCTACTCTAACGCACTTGCTGCGCTAGGATATTCTCGCACTTTATGTTGCTCGGCATCAGGTATAAGTATATTTTTAAAAGCCTATACTTAACCATCAAAGGATAAGATTGATGTGTTTCATATTAACTCTTTAGTGTTAGAGCTGCTGGAAAATTGTGATCGAACATCAATTTTGCTAAAAAACCTAAAGCTACGGGATACATGTCTACCTAGGCGAGAATATTAAAGTGTGTTATCATTTTCGTTTTGGTGTGATTGATGATCTTCGATGGTGACATATTACATTGGACTGATGAAATTTACGACGTGTGCGCTTTTAAGGCAAGTAGGAAGTGCCGTAGGAATCTTTAATATACAGAGTCTGAAAAAATCAATATAACATTATATTGTCAAATTAAACGTAGGTAGAACCTATAACAAAACATTAGATGGGTAAAACAAGCCTCTATCTTAAAAGCATTTATTTTATTGTGTGTGTCCTTGTAATGAACATTCTATGGGTCAGAAAAATTCTAAGGTGGTGGTAAAGCAATTTAACAGCGTCTTAATTAAAATTTAAAGTTTATTGACCTACGTATTTATTTAAAAAAACTCTAGACGCAGCAAGTGCGTTATGGAAGTGAATTTTTATAAAAATCATTTTGGTTAGCGGTATAACCTATATAGTAGGAAGAATGTACCATATTTTATCAAAATAATTATTTGAAAATGTACAAAAATGTTTCGAAAATAAACTTTAAATGTTTCTGAGTTATTGAAATTTGAAACATTTAATGAAAATTCGCTACCAAAACGCCCTTGCCGCGTGCATACAAAAAATTTCCGAAAATAAATTTAAATGTTGGTTTCCTAACCAACAAAACTTACGTTAATAACAAATTGAGTTATTGAAATTTAAAGGATTTAATGAAAATTCGCTACCATAACGCACTTACTGCGTCCAGATTTATTTATTTCAACATGCATCATATTGCGATAAAAAATGCTAAAATTCAGTAACGAATTTGTTCTACAAAATTTAGCTAAACATTATAGACCGTTAAACCATAAACTTCACTAAACCTACATCGAAAGCATCAACTTAGCTAAACCGACAGCCAAAGCGCAAGAGAAATGAATTGAAATGAATTTTCTGTAAATATTTTAGTAAAATGAAGGGCAATGACGATTGAAACTAAGACTTTAGGCTTTGTAAAACATCTCATATTAGTTTCAGGTTCATTGTCTAAATATTACCAATTTTGACATTTAAAATCGCGACTTTGACGTTTTGAGGAAAACCCAAATTTATTTTTCTTTAAATGCCTGTAACTTTTTTGTCCTTTAACCTAGAGAGCCAAAATTTGGTAGGTAACTTACCTATAATGATGTAGACCCGCGTATGCCCTTACTTTGTTAATTTTGGAGATATAAATTTTTTCGATTTTTTTCGAAAGAAAACACAAAATTTTCCGGGAAAATCTCGGCGGATTTTCCTGGATAACGAACTTGTCCAATCCACTTGCGAAAGGAAGGTATTTACCAAGTTTTATCAAAATCGGTCCATTATTTTTTAAGTTATAGGTGTGACACATAAATATATATATATATATATATATATATATATATATATATATATATATATATATATATATATATATATATATATATATATATATATATATAAACATATAAAGTCTGAAACCGACCTCGGATTTGGGTTCCAGGGGTCCTAAATAGCGCTTATTTGAAAAAATGTTTTCAAAATTCAAAAGTCGGGATTTCCTCAATAGTGTTTTTTTTTTAAGAAAATTCACTAAAACATTATATGGGTAAAACAAGCCTCTACCTTAAAAGCATTTATTTTATTGTGTATGTCCTTGTAATAAACATTCTACGGGTCAGAAAAATTCTAAGGTGGTGGTAAAGCAATTTAACAGTGTTTTAATTAAAATTTAAAGTTTATTGGCCTAGTTATTTATTTTTTAAAAGGGTTAAGATTTATCGACCACTTATATATTGATTCACTCACTTTCAAAAGCTAAATGTGTAACGGTCCTATGAGAATTTATGCATGCAGAACGGTAAAAAATGTATATTTTTTAAACGGTAGTCGTAAGAGAATGATTAGGTAATTGATCTCCAAGTCAGAACAGTGTTACGAATATTGAAAGGAATCTAGATATTAGATACAAAGAATTCTAATCTGCGCTGCCAAAAAGACTTATGAAGTTTCAGGGAGGGATTATTGTTTAATGAAACAGTTGTTAAAGAAATATGTAAACTTAAATTTATTGATAAAGGTTACTAAGCAAATAAATGAAATAAATACTTCTGTTGATTTAAGATAAATATACACTTCATAAAATAAGAGAAGAAGACATTCAGTATCACCAGAAGGAAATTAAATATTACACATGACAAGAATAATCGATATTGTAACAGTTGAGGAAAATTTTGTTTGTTTACACGAAAGAAATTAAATCTTGTTTGCTATGTATATGAAAACAAAGTTTACTTTTTAGATATAGAAGAAATAAATATTATCTATTTATATTATTGTTTTTCTGTCAAAAACCTAGATGTCAAAATTTTAACAAGCTTTAGGTGATTTACAGACATCTGCCTGATCAGGTTATTTTTTACTGTTCATTTAAAATTGCTTAGGAGAAGGTCGATCAATTTTTAGAGTTAAATGCAGTTTACTGTTTATACATTAAGAAATTTTGAAATATTTTAACTTAAGATTTGACTAATGTTGAATAACACAGTGAAAAGTTCTGATATACATTACTGATATGAAGTTGAAGAAAGAACACAGCATATAATTATTCTTTAAAAAAGGCAATCTCACTGATAGTAAAAAGTTTACGTTGGTTTTGCTGAATTGAACTTTGAAGTGTAAATTAATTAATGGGTTCTGGTTGTCACGCACAAATTAAATTTTTTAAAACGACTCACCAAGGCGGCTTCTATCTGAGGGTTGGGAATCCTAAACACCTGTTGGTTCTATACAGATGTCAGACAGGTAGATGTTTGAGCATGAGAGCCCAACACAGACTCTTAGTTTCTCTCCAGAGACACGTCAGAAAATAAGGGAAACAATTCAATGGGTGAGAAGCAGATAAGGTTACATACCATTATGATGTAGATATAATATGGCTAGCTCCGACTTTAAATAGACAGCATCTGGTATGACGTCATCGATAGGATGATTTCAAACTGTGACTTTCACTGTTAATCTGTATCGGAAACTATCAAAATTTACCAGCGTTGAAGACAAATAATTAATGAGACAGAAAACTTTAAGATGTACTTGAAATGGCGTGATAAACTTCACCGTGTCGAGAATGAGGAAAAACGTCAATATTTATGTTGTATTCTCTCGAAAACCAAACATTAGATTCGACTGAAAATTAGATCAAACACTTGTTGGCACCCACGACAACTATATAGAACGATATTTGCGGTAAAATATAGATGTTTTCACCCCTTTTTGAAGTAAAAAGGTAACAACGTATTGCTTAAGGTGTCTACTCGTTGCGTGGTCGGGACCGACTCCTCGTTCGCGGGTAAATGAATATCCCTTCCTACTGATCTTTGTTCTTCCTTGTTGCTCAAAAGGAGACAAATAGAAGAAACCTAACTTAAATCAACAATAGACTCGTCCGTTCGTTATTTTAGGGTTACTATTGCATGACATCAGCCTCTGTTATTCCTAGAGTTCCAGAACAATTTTTCCTCAAACAAAATATAACGTCTTTCAATACTTGCTTTTCGACGCATATTATAGGGAATTCAGCACGGGCGCTACGATAGAGAATTTCTTAGAGAATTTTCAATGAAAAATTTTGAAACTAAAATTTGCATTATTTTACAGAAAGAAAGTCAGCTGGTATTATTTAAGCTTCTTGGGGTTTTCTTTAGGTGTTTAATCGTAGTGACGATGATAGATAAAAACATAATCGTTAGAAATGATAGGTCATCAGTTATAATAAAGAGTAATTGCAACCTCCAAATTAGAATTGTCCAAGAGTCATCAGATTTATTAAACTCTCACCAAATACTTGTACATTTAAAAGCATTTGTTGCTCGTGATCTAGGCAGACGCAATGGATGCCAGGTTTCAAGACTTATTAAGGTTTTAATGATAACTCTCAAATCTAATCATGAATTTTTCATGTAAAAGAATCTTAAAAACGACTTTAAAATAAGGTTAGAGAGTTATATAACAAATCAATTGCTTCAGTTTGAAGGTAAAAGACAGTAAATAGGTGCCGACAAATCAAGACACTTAAAACCATACGTATGGCAGATTTTATCAGCTCCTTATCACTACCAAGCCTCCAATTTTGAGTTAATTATGAGGCACTAACAGGTTGCAAGAAGTTACTATAGTTAGACAACGTTACAAATTTTAAAACACCAGCTTTACTGATACGTTAGGCTCTGAAAAGTTAACTTGGAAATTTGAAATAACACAAAATTAAATCATCTTTATGTATATCTCAATAATATCTATTAGAAAATTATGTAGGGGAGAAGCCATAATGAAAAGCTAATTGAGAGCCTTACCTTACTATACAGTCGGCCGGGAAAAGCTGTGACTCAGATGTCGTTACGATAGCTATGAAAACTCGCCCTGCGTGACATAGTGAATCACCTCAAATACAAGGCACTGCAGAGCAAAAAGATGGAAACCTTTAGCAGCAACTATTTGCTAAAAGATGGAGATATCTGCGGCAATATCGAGAAACTACGAGCTCGTGCGAAATTATATCAGGACAGTAACTCCTGTTGAACAATAGCTTGCAGCCAGAACCCAGAGTGACAGCCGGGTAGCAGCAAGACAATGATAGCCTGCAGCCCCAACCTGGAACCCTGTTCTAACAACAACAACATAAAAAAAAAGTCGTCCATAGTACATCTGCGGTTGGTGGCTGCAGGCAGGCGAGGGACTCCGTGGAGGGGCCGGACAGAGATAAAGCTGTCTGGCTACTCGGAAGGAGTCGACCTACGCTTCGCCGTATCCTTGGGGTGCTGACAGGCCACTGCGCCTTTAGAAGACACCTCACATTGACAGGAGTAGAGAGGAATCCCATTTGCCAGGAATGCGGCGAGGATGAAGAAACGTCCTACCACTACCTGTGTGAATGCGAGGCTTTTGAAAGTCTTCGAGCAGAATTGTTCGGATCGAGGACTCTGTAGAGGAATCAGGTAAGTACCGTCCAATTGAAGACCGTCACGGCCTTCATCTCGAGGTCGAGGCGGTTTGACGACGGAACCGAGGAAGAGTAGAGCATGGTTGCTGGGTTGCTGGGGTTGGCAAAAAGGGCCCATTGTGGCCTACTTGCTTGGCGTTGGCCTCCCCACCACTGCTACTACTACTACTACCACTACACCTGCCATATGTTAGAAATATTTGAAACAACTCACCCTTCACGGGGGAAGATCTGGCACTTAGCACGCAGATACTTTAACAATAGGTACTTCACAAATTTATTACTAACAATGCAACAGATCCATATTTATTAGCCTCGTTGCTATTCTAGACCTGTGGGCAGAATAATGTCATAACAGCCCCCTGTGTTTCCATCGGGCGAACAGCGAACCCTTCTCTCGCTGCTCATTGGCTCAAGCAACCACGTGTTGAGAACGTCGCGCCGTTTCTTACAGTGGAACATTCCAGAGCAGCAAGGAGACCAACGTTTAGAAAATACTGTCTCTGTTGACGATTAAACTGCATTTTACTTTTCAGACCTTAGAAATTGAATTGTTCTTTAGTGAATTTTCAAAAAAAAAAATTAAAACTATTTAGGAGTTCTCGACTTCTGAATTTTAAAAAGATTTGTTCAAATGAGGGCGAACTAGGTCCCCTAGGACCCATACCTGGGGTTAGTTTCAGTTTTTATCTGTTTACATATATACATTGTGAGATGTATGCTATCTAGGTGCGGAACCAGGTAGCATGTTGTCATAACAGCTCCAAATGATACAAATTGTTATAAATTAGAGACTGTGTACAACAAAGTAACAATTTTGTAAATTGTCAGCTCTGGCCCATTTCTTCCCTAATATAGGGACAATGTATCTAAAGGCTAGATGTATTCTCACCATAATTAGAAACGCAGACCGGTTTCGCTCCATATAGAGCTCATCACTACGATATATAATTACAGCGATACCACACCTATAAAGTAAAACGTCTATGGTAGCCAACCTCCTAAAACATTGTGAGATCTACGACAGGGTCGCCATCTCAGTGTGAAACCAGCTAGTATATTGTCACGACAGCTCCAAATAACACAAAATGTTATAAAACAGAGACTATGTACAACCAAATAAAAATTGTTTAAATTGTCAGCCCTGGCCCATTGCTTCTCTAATATAGGGACAATATATGTAAGGCTAGATATATTCGCAGCATAATTAGAACCGCAGACTGGTTTCCCTATAATTAGAGCTAACCAGTACCGAAGCCCAGCACCAGAGTTCGAAACCGAAGCCCTGTTTCAAGAAATAAACAAAAAAGCGACCATAGTACATCGCCTATATGTATGAAAATAGTTTTAAAATAAATCACCCTTCACGGGTGGTGAGACCTTGTGTCTCTGCTTCACACTCACGAACAATTATAATAATAGTGGACTGTATACTAATTAATTGATTTTTATTTTAATTTTAAAACACGTAATTTTGGTACAAAAATAAACCTTACAAGTTATTCTAGTTAGCGCCTAGGTGCGCTTCTTCTAAGATGTTTACTTGATCACTTCTCAGTGAGAACAGACCTCACAAAAATCTTCGTTCCTTGTTGTTGCCACAACTCCTTTTTACAGCGGGCGCGTTTACTGTAGTGTTGCCACCCTCACTAGTTCAATGTAGTGTTGCCAAACTCACTAAATGTCTCAACTGTACTCTCTTCGGAACAACGGGGAAAGATCAGACACTTAGCAAACAGATACCTAACCAATAGGTATTTCACAAATTTATTACACAACTGATAACTTAAAAATGCAACAGATCTATATTTAATTTACTAGCTTCACTGCCATCGCAGACCTTCTGCCGTCGTAAAACACCGAACCTGTCTTATATAGCTTCGGCTTCTTTGACGTTATTAATAAAACTTGATTATGAAGCCTTTTCAAAGGATTTCTTTGTCGACATTTCAATGACGTCATTCTGACTATAAATCCTCCTTAATTATGCGTATTTTACTGTGGAACAATTTATTATTTAGTAAATATTCTGTTATAACGAAAAGAATATGATCTTACATTTTACCCTGCCAGATATTCTTAAATAATTTTAATTTTTGCGAGAAGTCAGAACGGTGTTTACGTTGCAGCGAATTTACATAAATATTGCTCATTGTTTTTAAACCGCAATATTTTGCACACATTTAAATCCAAAGCAGCAAAAACCATTAGAGCTTAAAAGGAAATGCAAACAGTTGTCAATGCAGGTGCCTAGAGTCCTAAAAATGCAAGCCGAACTAAAAAGTCGAGCGTAACAGGGGTTTACCAAAAGCAAACAAATAAATACATGCCGTATTCAATCACTGTATAGCGCACACCTGTTGCGATCGCAATTTAAGGCATTATTGTCACAAACCCAATGGACAAGCATTCAACAAACATCATGAATGATAATTCGTATCCACATAAAACAGCCAATAAACAACATTCTCACGTAACGGTTCACCAAGCTAAAAATTTAACCCTTTTAATATGGTCTCCAAATTTTTTCTGTTTTGTTAACCAAGTTTCCTAAGTCAAAGAATACTTTAGCCAATCTATTTTTGTATTGTTATTTTCACCTGACATTATTTTCTGCACAAGCACAAAACACGTTTTTATTTTAAAACTTTTAGGCAAAGATATACTAAAATCTACAAAATATTGGATTTTTAAAAGTTTGTTTATATTCACAAGAATAAGGATACGAAAAGAATAGTACTATACTGCCCGTGGTCATTACTGTAAATTCTTTAGACTCAGTTACTGATTTTGAGGTGTTGGATACCGTGGCAATCTCGTCTAGCCATCTTCCGATACGGGCTCATATAAATGGAAATACACACAAGTTTTGGTTGTTTCGATCCAACTATAGATAGAATAGAGCGACTGGTTTGGAGACCCGAACTCTGTGGAGTATACCGCGACTCACTGATGTGTTCTGCAAATATATCACGTTTATCTTCAGATGTTAGTAACGATTTTTCAAAGTTTATAAATACCATAAAAGAGGTAGCACGTACTATGGAAATGACCTCTACTATAAAATCCGGTGAAAGAAGATGCACAAAACCATGGTTTGACTTCGAGCTATTTAAGCTGAGAAAACTTACTCTTTCACATTATAGAACTTTTAGAAGGAATGGCTATAGCAGTGAGTACAAACGTGTTTATTTGGAGTCGAGGTCCATATATTTCCGCGCGATTCGATATAAAAAGTCGTTGTATCGTAATGAAATAATCAGTAGGTTGTCTAACCCACATAACTCTGTCGTGTTTTGGAATACTGTGAAGACATTCCATTTAGCTAGCAAGGCTAATTCCCCAATATCTATTCAGGACTGGGAGTCCTATTACGAGTCATTGGCAGTCCCAACAGTTACCAACGATCTGATATTTTCGACGCACGGAATCCAATGTTTGATTCTGTAATGGATCTGTCAGAACTACAAACTGCGCTGTCGAATATGAGGAGTAGAAAGGCGGCGGGATCTGACAGTATCTCGAATGATTTTTTGAAACATCTTTCTCAAAACTGGTTGCTTTATCTGACGTCACTATTCAACAATATATCTGACGTGGGATGTATGCCAGAATCTTGGTTCGAAATAATTTTGTGTATGTTTCACAAAAAAGGTGCTCTAGATAATCCTTCCAACTATCGGACAATCGCGCTTGTCAACGGTACCGTTAAACTTTTTACACAAATACTCTTGAGCAGATTTTTGCGCTGGTCTGAAGGTACAAACATATTACCTGAGGCTGGTTTCAGAAAAAAATAGAGGTTGTATTGATAATATTTTTACGGTCACTTCTATTATTTAGCTGCATATAAGGCTGCCTGGTCGGAGAGTGTATGCTGCGTGTATTGACTTCAAGAGAGCGTTCGACTCTGTGTGTCAGGATATTCTCTGGTAGAAGCTTTACCAGTCTGGGGTCAGCAGTAAATTAATTTTTATTGTCAGACAGTTATGCAACAACGCCGTTGTGAATATTAGAGTTGGAAGTGCCTTTACGAGACAATTAAGAGTGAGCAGTGGAATTCTGCAGGGAGATGTTCTCAGTCCTTTTCTTTTTGCTCTATTTATTGCGGATATGTAGGCCTTCTTTCGTAATAGAGGTTCTAAGGGTGTTAGTATAGATGGTACAAACAACGTCGTAATTCTGCTTTATGCTGACGACCTTGTTATATTATCGGACTCTCCTGTTCTAAATCGCAAGTTGAAAATACTTGAGGAGTGTTGTTCCGGAAACATCCTCACTGTAAACAATGAAAAATCAAGATCATGTGCTTCACTAGATCTGGACATACTACTGATAAGCTACATTTTACTTTTGAAGGTAGATCTTTGGAATTGGTAAATCAGTATACATACCTTGGCGTCCAATTCTTTTCTTCTTCCCTGTTTCTCTCCATGTCCAAAATGATGGTAGGCAGGTTGAGAATTTCGGTGGATGCCCTAATTTCTCTGTTTGCCCGTACAAAAATTGAAGACCACCTGTCAAGGGTGCGTCTATACGACTCTATTATTGTGGGTTCAATACGCCACTGTTTTGGTGTTTGGGGTGTTCAATATTGCAATTTGCTTAAGAGGGTGCAGGTTGGTTTTATTAAGTATCTTTTCCGCCTCCCGCGGTCTACAGCCGACGCGATGGTCAGGCTTGAGTTTGGAGCAATTCATATACTCTACACTGCTATTAGCATAGCTTTTGGCTGGATGGCCAAGCTTTGTGCGATGGATGATAGCCGTTTACCTAAAATTTATCTCAAACGTGTGTTGTCTCTTAGAGATGCTCCTGCGAAATATAACTGGTGTGCACAGACTATTGAACTGCTTAGACATCTGGACATAGACTTTACGTGAAAAAAATGTATCTCTTATGGCTAATCTCAAATCGAGCTGTAATTCTGCAAAAGTTGCAGGATAGGCTACTTGAAAACGACCGTTAGTTAGTTAGCCGCGGGGTCTTCTTATACAATCCTGTACACTCTGACATTCGCGGAGCAATTTTTCCAACCTTACCTCATGTTAGGATTGCTGTCTAGCTCGGTGTGTATCCTGGCTCAGTTACGAGCCACTGTGAGTAAATTTTTCAAGTTAACAGCTAACGGTATCAATCACGTAATTAATCTTGATAGTTTCTCTACAGTCTGTAATATGAAAAAAATTCGGGACGCAGCAAGTGCGTTATGATAGTGAATTTTCATAAAAATGTTTTTAATAACAAATATGTGTGTTTTTTTAAGAAAGCAGGCATCAAATTTGGTTACCAGTATAACCTATATAGTAAAAACAATATGCCATGTTTCATCAAAATAACTTTATTGTGTGAAAATGTACAAAAATTTCCATAAGTAAACTTAAAGTGTTCCCGAAAAAACACGTTTCTTGGTCAACCTTATAGATTAAAATTCGGGACGCAGCAAGTGCGTTATGATAGTGAATTTTCATAAACATGTTTTTAATAACAAATATGTGTGTTTTTTTAAGAAAGCAGGCATCAAATTTGGTTACCAGTATAACCTATATAGTAAAAACAATATGCCATGTTTCATCAAAATAACTTTATTGTGTGAAAATGTACAAAAATTTCCATAAGTAAACTTAAAGTGTTCCCGAAAAAACACGTTTCTTGGTCAACTTTATAGATTAATAGCAAATTAAGCTGTTCAAATATGAAACATTTGAGCAAAATTAGCTACCATAACGCACTTGCTGCGTCCAGAATTTCTTTTCTTACAAACATGCATTATATTTCGATGGAAAATGCAAAAATGCAATAACATAAGGCGTGTTTGATTAAAAAAAAAGGAAATTTGTATCACCAACGACTTATGGGCCACCTGTGATTGTAGAAATATTATTTTAAGATGTAGCTCAAGACACCCTATAATTAATATATACAAAAATTTTTCATATCTTATATAATAACGGATATATTGAGCTTTATTAATTTTTTACGAAAATGCGACAAAAATTATATATCATTAAACGATAAACTCTATAGCTAAGGCTACTGCCAAGCATCAGAGAAAGGGTCTATTTGAAATGAATTTTCTGGAAACATTTTAGTAAAATGAAGGACAATGACGGTTGAAACTAAGACTTTAGGGTTTGTAAAACATTCTTCTTGAGACATTTTATTTCTATAGCCCGTATTAGATTCAAGTTATTTGCCTAAATGTTGCCAATTTTGACATTTTAAATCGCCACTTTGACGTTTTGAGGAAAACCCCAATTTATTTTTCTTTAAATGCCTATAACTTTTTTGTCTTTTGACCTACATAGCTAAATTTTGGTAGGTGACTTACCTATAAGGATGTACACCTGCGTACCAAATTTGGTTGCCCTTACTTTATTAATTCCGGAGATATAAATTTTTTTCGAAAGAAAATACAAAATTTTCCGGGAAAACCTGGGCAGATTTTTCTGGCTAACGAACTTATCCAAGCCATTTGCAAAAGGAATTTTTTCACCAAATTTAATCAAAATCGGCCCATTATTTTTTAGTTATCGGTGTGATACATACATATATATATATATATATATATATATATATATATATATATATATATATATATATATATATATAAATATATATATAAATATATATATATATATATATATATATATATATATATATATATATATATATATATATAAACATATAAAAATTGAAACTGACCCCGGATATGTTTTCTGGGGGGCCTAATTAGCGCTCATTTGAAGAAATTTTTTCAAAATTCAAAAGTCGGGATCTCCTCATTAGTGAATTTTTTTTAAGAAAATTCACTAATAAACTAGAGTCTTTGGGTCATATCATGTTTGTGTGTCCGTTCTACGAGCCGGTCCATAATTCGACAGTAAAAACATTGGAGGATTATGATGGCCTGGCCTGCCTCTTGTCAAGTTCGGATAGGCTGGGACTGAGAGCGCTCTGCACATAAATTGCTAATGTGTGTAATATTCGTCTCTTTATTATGGAGGGGTGAGATCGAGGAAAAATCTACTGTTTTCTTATGTATAGAAAGTTTTTTTTAAAGTCATATTTGCATTACCATGATCATGAAATTTCTTTTTTCTTTCGGTTATTAATTTTTAAGTTTATATCGATGGCTTTAAAAACGAAAACTTTTGTAATTATAGAATAATTAGTTAGGTTAAGTCATCCACACTCTTGTAATAAGTTCCATCTTACTACAAATACATTTTGATTTGATTTGATTTGCCCGTGATCATTGCTAGAAAGTGGGAGACATAATTTATGTATCCCGTAGTCAATTCTCACCTTCCTTTGGCAAATTCTATCGGATAACTCTGAAAGCGTCAATTGAATCAGATTTTTTTACTATTGTTAGATAGGTAAGCTTGTTATCCGAGGTAGAGGTATCCACAGATTGTTTTCTGCAAGAACATATACTATATACATTCTAATTTGTTGTGTTCCTATCATTTATCATTCTTAACTTAATCTGCGCCCTGCAACAAACTGTCACATGCGTGTTAGATGAGCGTGCTATAAGAGTAAATCACACTTGAAGGGATAATCTTATTTACACAATATACAGCTCAATAATAGGCTACTATAGCTTGCTTTATCATGGTCTAGGGGATGACAGTGCAGATTGGGCTCTCATGTCAAAATGATTTGATTTATGATACATACGTTTTGTCAGTTCTGCTACCGACTACTTATAGTGCAAAAGCATTAAAGGGAGATTGCTTGTAATTTTTTAGAATGTTGTATAACCCTCCGGCGGGTGCGCTATATGGAATCTAATGAGCGGGCGCGCTGCGGTATTTACACCGCATTTAGTTTTTCAACATTTCTAGCTTAGTATTACTAACGAAAATTATTATTTATTGTATAAGTGTCTTATTAGGCATATAAAACACGCAAGAATTGTTATTACAACAATTATTATCAGTCAACACAAATTTTCTTAATTATTGTTATTATTTTAATTAATAATGAATAAAATATTTTATACAGATAAATAAGATTCATATAAGACGCTTAATCATTTTAAGCGTCATATATATATATATATATATATATATATATATATATATATATATATATATATATATATATATATATATATATATATATATATAAGTGGTTTAAAACAAAAATAGCTGAAGAAAAGATATAAACTAAAAAATTATATTACATTATTCAACTTCCATTTGTTCTCCCTGTTCACAATCTAAGCATTTGACAATAATGTTACTGTGCATCTTACACACATTGTTTCCACAATGTTGACAAATTGACTTGGTTTTATTATTTTTGTGACTTCCGCAAATGTGGCATATGCCTGGCCTTATTAGTTCTTTAGTCTGTGGTGCATCTTCTCTGTATTTAGATAAAAATGCAGAGACTTCTTTAGGAAGTGATGTCATCAGGGGCGTGCGGTGAGATTTCAAATAAGGGAAGCAATTCTCAGAAGCTTACCTATTTGTAGTGTAACTCAATTCTTCTGTCGTTTTTGGCAAATTTTAATAATGTCGTCATAAAACTGTGGATTCTGGGATATTTACTGGACGAGTTTATTTTTAACTAACAAAATTGAAATTTGGGAAAGTCTTTTCTGTCCTGTTGAATTCCTAACAAAACCCTTGATACGTTTCAATGTAAAAAAAATTAGTTCTAAAGATGCACTAGTAGCAGGAATTGTTAATACTAATTCACATAATTTGAACACTTCAGCATATGCATTTTCCAATTTTGATTGTTTTAAGAAAGTTAAAAGTTCACTCGCGTTAGTTTTTGTGCCTATAACATCGGTTTCATATATGACTGTAAGTTCTGATCGTAATAAGGCTTTGTCAAAAGAATGTCCATGGTGGTGAAATAATGATTTGATTGAATCTTCTGGGATAGGTATCCCTTTAAATCCTCCAAAATTACACAATTCAAGAAATTTCAGGTCACTAAGATGATCAAATGTGCAGTTAATTTGCTGCTGAATTTGATCTATGATTTCGTAGAAAAGGCGGCGGTAAGAAGTTTGAAGTCTCCCACATTATCCGTGCGCAGACGCTTTCTTCGTGGCTCCACTACTCCTAATTAAATTGTTTTTTCCCAGAACTTATCAAATTCATTCTACTTAAGGTAGCAAAAAACACTTTACATTCTTTAATATGATATATAGATTGGGATAATATTTAATTTAATTTATGAGCACAACAGTGTACAAATAGAGCACTGGAGAACGTTTCCCGCACTTTAGCTTGAAGACCTCTTAAATGTGCGGCCATAACAGCAGCCCTATCATAGCTTTGGGCAATTAATTTATTGTCAGCCTCCTCAATATCTTTCATAATATTAAGAACCATTTTATATAGAGCGTTTGCGGTACGATCTTCTGTCACATTTTTAAAGTCTAAAAACCTTTCTTGTACACTCCCATCCATTTTTACGTAACGTATTACTACAGATAGTTCACTTAAATTAATTACATCGGTTGTTTCATCTAGATCAATATCAATGAAACGAGTCTGTTTAATTTCAGATTTAATTATGCTCAAAATAATAGTGGCAGCAGCCGAAATTAAGTCATTCTGAATGCGATTTTATGTCCCGCGAAAAACGTTAGACTGTTCCAAGTGATTTTTTAAATAAATGTCGTATTTGGCTATTAAAGAAACTAGGTCTTGAAAGTTTCCTCTATTTGCAGATGTAGTTGTTTCGTCATGACCCCGGAAGCCCAATTCATGCTGGCCAAGAAAACACACAATATCAATAAGTCATTTTAATATGTTTCTGTTTTTATCAACCAGTTCATTGTGTTGGCGATGACTAATTTCTATCTGCTTGTCAACGGCGTATTCAATTCTCGTTTTTTCAAAGACACTTAATTTTAAAATGGTCTGTAAATGCGCTTTAGACATAACATGTCGTAGAGGCCATACCATCTTTTTTACCACCACCACCACATAACATGTCTTTTTACTACTTTATGTATATTATTCAAGTCGGAAAACCCACTTTTATTTCACACCCCTTTTCAGTCACAAATAGACTACCAGGCCAACCAAACAGTTTATTCCTGTTTTCACAACCCGTTAACCATTCATATTGTTTATAAGTTTTTTTCCGCGTTGAAATGTCGAGTACATGTTTTAAATGTTGGATTTAATTTTTTACAGCAGGTTTCGGCATACCTTTATTAATAATAGCAAGTTTTTAAGCAAACGGCAAAGCTGAAAATCCTTTGGTTATCAAAAAACACACAATACAATCACAGTTATTATTACCACTTGTTTGTAAAGTTTGTAAATCCCCACCCCCACCGACGCCGCTGTTAAAAGCTGATCTACTTGCAGCCATATTAATAATCATAAAATGCCAATGTATTTAACTTAGTCAACTGCTTATATCTACGAAATAATCAGTGACATTCACTTTGTACGTGCACCGGGTCTTCCTAGTACAACACGTTCTAAAAATACGCGTACATCCGTCAAGCTAGGGTTTCTTATAAAGTTGCCTGCTGACTACGTGTATTTAACCGAAGTCATTGCAACCACTCGTGCTGTTGGCTGGCGCATTTCGTGGGACGTCGTCCTCGCTAGGAGCGTATGTAGTATATACAAATACAGTATGATGCATAATAAATAATTATGTGTGTGAGCTTGCGAAATAAAAATTGTTAAAATTAAATTAGTTTCAGAGTTTGAAATTTAATATTTAAAATACAAAAGGGATTTTAAATAATGCGGTTTAGGTATGTAGTCGTTATTTTAAGGGAAGCAATACTTCCCTTGCTTCCATGAACCGCACGCCACTAGATGTCATTTTAACCCTGTCCTTCAAATGGTCGTTCATTAGTTGTAAAGCAAGATTTTTGAGAAAAATTCTTCTTCTGTCTTTGTTATCAATGTGGTTGAATTTGAAATGACTCTTGCATTTATTCCACATATATCTAGATGTCTGAAGAAGATTGTAGGCGGACATCTTCTTGTAATTATTGACGTTCTATAGAAGGCGAACATTTGGTCCACTGTGTCGACACCTCCTTTTGTGGCATTGTAATCTAAATTCAAAAGTAGCTTTTTGGTTTCTTGATCTATATCAGAGGAGCTGTGCATGGTTGAAAGAAAAATTACTGCTTTATTTTTTTTGGGGACAGTTGAAACTAGACAAGCAACATCTTCGAAACCAAACAGTGTCGATTGTAAATCCCTATTTTTGTTTGGCTGGAATTCTAAATATTTCTTTCTTATTTTTTCCGCTGTTCCAGGCAATGTAAGTCCTTTTGTTAACAAATATTGTGCAAGAGGATAACTTGTGTAATAGTTCTCTGTAGTAACTATTCTTTTAGATTTTTCTATTGGTATCACTGGTCTCTTCACTATATCTTCGGCTTTGTTCGATAACAGATACAGTTCAGGTACTTGTTTTCCACAATAAATTTCAAAATTTAAAGTGTAGAAGGCCTTGGCGTCGCAAAGGGCATAAATCTTAACGTCATATCTCGGGGGCTTGTTTGGTATATACTGTACAAATGAACAGCGACCTCTAAACGCACAAAGCATCTCATCAATTGTTACATATTCACTCAAAGTGAAATGAGTCATACAGTTATTGACAAAAGTATCATGGAAACTTCGGATTGGGGCTAATTTGTCATTTCGTTTTCTTTCTTCTCGCGTATCCAGATTATAGAATCGTGAAGCACGAAGTAAAAACGCTTGTAACTAAATATAGCTCTAAAAAGTATCATTCCCGTGCCATCTGCATCCCATAATTCTAAGCAGTTGGTATGATTACCCTCTTTCGTTCCAATCAAATATAATGCACCAAACAGAGCTCTAATAATTTCATTACTTGTCGTAAATGGTTCACGTCCAGTCTTTAGTTTTCTATATATATATATATATATATATATATATATATATATATATATATATATATATATATATATATATATATATATATATATATATATATATATATATATTAGTGTTTCTTACTACCTCGTCAATCATTTAATCAGTAATAAACAATGTAAATGCGTCAATTACTCTATGTATATTTCTTGCACTTGCTTTTGGGCCAGGTAATATTTTTATAATATTCTTTGCTTTGGTTTTTCCAACTTAAACAGGTTTGCTAATCCAAAGTGTTTCATTATCGCGTCCTATGAAAAAACGTTGATTATCTTCAAGTTGACTTTGTTCGACATCCCCTGAGACCTCATCGATTTCTTCTGCTGACTGTTTAGAATCGCTGCTGTACAAATTCTGTGTTATCGTTTCTTCTATGTATGTCCCACTATAATCATCACTATCAAACTCATAATCAGGTTCCTCCCTTTGTTCACTAATTATTTCTTCGGCTAATCTTTCTTCGGCTAATTTACAAACGACGTCTTCTAAAGCTTTTTCTAACTCATAGGGTGTCAATTTGCGTGACCTAAAATTTAATAAAAATTTGTTATTTATCTTACAAATTTGAAGTATGCGTGCTAATATGGACATTATAGTAGACGTTAACCAACACACTACACAATTTTATGAAAAACTTTGCGATGAATAATACTTACATGACTGGGCGCGCTGCTGCAAATAGACCGCAAATTCTACCTGCTTTGAACCTTGCCTCTGTAACAACTGGAGGGAAGTACCTGATGGCACGAAATCTATCGGTAGGCTACGCCAACACCATAAACAAGGAATACCTGGACGCACAATATAACAAGGAGAACCATGTTTAAGTTACAACAGTAGAATTCAGATTTGCGGCTGTTTGCCGCTAGCGCGACCGCTGGAGGAATAATAGACATTTTGCATGGATTTTCCATTACATGAATTTAACATTTGCCTAATAGGTTTTTATACATAGAACACTACTACATGCATAAAAATACCCAAAAACATATATAATAGACAGAAAGCCTTTTAAAATCAAAAAAATTCGCATTATTATCATGTGTCCGCGAACGTTCTGCTACTGGTGGTGACGTAGTTGGATAGTAAATAAATATTGTTTACATTTGCCTTGTGGTATGATAAGTATTGTCGCTTGTTTCTCAACATAGTGGTGAATTTTATTCGTTTATTGTGCTTCTTCTAGTTGAATAGTTTAAAGTGTGCGTAACAATGATTTTCAACAGGCTTAATCAGATGATTTGCCAAGAATTGACTCATTTATGACGACAACAATCTTTTTGATAGAACAGTGTTGTCTGAATTAATTACAGATAATTAATGGAAGCTAACCCAGTGATTTCGTTAATTAACAACCATGATTGTTGCCGGAGTTAATACTAAGGGTAATACGTAAAGTTAATAGTTAATATGTACACATAAACATACCTTGACCACATGGAAATTACAACCTAACGTAATAACGTATGTTAAGAGTTTTAACAATATAGCAGACGCCCTCGTGGCGCAGGTGGCTAGGTGCCAGCCTGCAAAGCGAGAGGTCCCGGGTTCGATTCCCGGGCGAGCCAAGTTGACTTTGTCTGTAAAATTTGTAAATAATATTAAATGATGGGAAAGAATGTGCTAATGGCCTGAGATGCCGCAGCCAATAATATTTAAAAAAAAAACAATATAGCACTAATATTCATTCGGAAAATGAGGAAGTAATTACATTAAAATATGCTTTACAATAATATCAGGTGGTTTTCTCCGATAACTGGATATGTCCTTCCATCCCGCTTTATTAGTGAATTTTTATTTTAAAAAAATTCACTAATAGAGAGGTATCGATGGTGAAACTTTGCAAACATTTTTGCAAATGAGCGCGAACTAGGACCCCTAGAACCCATATCCGGGGTCAGTTTCAATTTTTATATGTTCATATATATATATATATATATATATATATATATATATATATATATATATATATATATATATATATATATATATATATATATATATATATATATATATATATATATATGTATCCGTCTGATAACTCAAACAATAATTAACCGATTTCGATGAAACTTGGCAAGTGGCTTTCTTATTAATGGCTTGGACGAGTTCGTGAGCCAGAAAAATCGGACGGGGTTTTCCGGGAAAATTTTGAGTTTTCTTTCGAAAAAAATTTTTTTCTCCGAAAGTAACAAATCTGCTTTAATGAAATTTACTATATATGTTGCCCTGGGAGAGATCTTACTACGTACTGAAATTCAACTTTCTAAGTTTATAGAAAATTGAGTTATTCAAATTTTCTTTCGAAAAGTTTTTTTATCCGAAAATTACAGAGTTATTTTAATGAAATTTGGTGGATATCTTGCATTAGTAAAGACCTTACTACACACCAAAATTAAACTCTCTAAGTTTATATAAAATTTAGTTATTCAAATTTGAAGCATTTAATAAAAATTCACTACCATAACGCACTTGCTGCGTCCCGAGATTTTATAACTTTGGGCGATTGCTTTCTAGTTGGAACAATACAAATATTTTTCTCTGGAGTTTTATAGTCGTATTTGTACATATTGTTACTATACAGTATTTATACAAGCTTTATTTGCCATATTATCAAATAAAATCACGTGCAAAAGCCACGATTCAATTAATAGCTTGCAACACAGGATGTAAACTGTGATGATTACCACCTCACGATTACAACGAACGTAGTTAATACTTACTTACATATCATTGACCTCTTCTCACATATACGTAAAAAATAGAGCATACAGAAACAAAAATTGGTATGAATTTTTTTTTCTACTTTGTTGAGACCAGGTAATTGGAGGCACAAAAAATTGTAGATTTAAATAAATACCAAAAATTGCAATAGCTGACTTTTAGTAAATGTTTATTAAAAAAATTTACTAATAGAGAGGTATCGATGGTGAGACTTTGCAAAAAATTTTGTGCGAACTAGGACCCCTAGAACCCATATCCGGGGTCAGTTTTACTATTTATATGTTCATATATATATATATATATATATATATATATATATATATATATATATATATATATATATATATATATACTATATATATATATATATATATATATATATATATATATATATATATATATATATATATATATATATATATATATATCCAACCGATAACTCAAAAAATAATTAACCGATTTTGATTAAAATTGGCAAGTGCCTTTACTTTGTTAATGACTTGGATGAGTTCGTTAGCCAGGAACATCGGATAAGGTTTTCCGGAAAAATTTTGAGTTTTCTTTCGAAAAAACATTTTTTCTCTTAAAATTACAAAGAGATGTTCATTAAGTTTTATGTGTATGTTGTCTTGTGAAAGGCCTTACTACGTACCAAAATTCAACTCATTAGGTTTATATAAAATTGAGTTATTCAAATTTTGAGTTTTCTTTAAAAAAATGTTTTCTGGGAAAATTGCAAAGTTACTCTAACGAAATTTGAAGGATATGTTGCCGTAGGAAAAGCGTTACTACGTACCAAAATTTAACTTTGTAAGTTTATAGAAAATCGAGTTATTCAAATTTGACGCGTTTAATAAAAATTCACTACCATACCGCACTTGCTGCGTCCGGAACTTTTTTATAATTTAAAATGTTAAGCTTAAAAAAAGTATAGAAAGGGGGAAATCATTTAGCAATATTCTTACACTAAAAGTTATGTTTGTGTGTAAATCCACGGATTATATTTATGTTGTAAATCCTGAAGAATGTACTAAACACGTGTATGTAAATAAGTATTTTGCAACGAATTTCAAAGTTTCCCGAAAAGACAATCTAACAAAAATTTGACTAGACTTTGTAAATTTTGTGGTAAGTGCTATTTGTAGTTGTAATAATCGTTGTTTCTATCTGTTTGTTTTTTATTATTTTTATTGCATTTTTGAACTGCATTAAGCATCTAGGATTTGAAATATATCTGTATATAAGAGTAAATTGTACATAGAAGTTGAATATTATTTAAATTAGATATTATATAGTCAGTGTTGTGTAACAAGTACATAGATTTTTAAGTGTTTTTTTTAATGCATTTCTTAATTTAGGATTGACTTTCTATAACAACATGTTTTTAATCACATGACGGCTTTTACAATATAAAAATACTGCAGGTGGTTGCTTTAGCTTCGACCTTGCAATAGCTTCTTTACATCAGCGCAATCGTTTTGCTTTTACGACATCACCTGACGATGTAGTAATGGGCGAAATCGGTTACAGAAAAGAAGTGATACTGTGAAGCCGCGGAGAAAGCTTTTACATCCGTATTTAGGCATCTGTTTACAATTAATTGTTTTCTTAATTTAACTAGATATGTAAGTTTTAAAGTTAGTTAGATGCACACAATAGTAGGCAAACTTAATTTTCGGACGCGTGTTCCAATAAGTTTTTGGAGAACCGAATTCATTACAATACAGTTTTTATACCTGACGATCGTTTCGCTAACAAAGTTAGCGTCATCAGAGCGATGAATAAACTCAAGATATATAACTTTGTTAGCGAAACGATGGTCAGGTCTAAAAACTGTATTGTGATAATGGGTACTCCAAATCGTACTTATCAGTGCTCATCACAGGTTCCAATTTTTACTCATTTAGAATCTTCTAATGCGATCTTTCATACCCCTGTCCACTGATTATTTCCATTTAATTTACCCAGTCCTTTGTGCAACTACTAAAATACAACCCATCTCCTAAGGCTTTAAAATATTCACATTAACGTTATCACTATATCTGGTAGAAAGCTTTTAAAATATGTAAAACTTTCCTGTTTTGTAAGCTACCTACTTTAAAAAGAAATTTAAGAAATTAAATATACCAACAACCGTTTTTACTGTTTTTTTCAATTTGTTCAGTCATTCAAAAATATTGCTGTTCATCCACTTTAGGTTCCTGATTAGGTTTTCTTTATCTGCTACCTAAAAACTAGCATATTCGTAAAGTAAGGCTCATTTGGTGCAACAGGGCAGAGAGCAGTTGTTATAATTTACTTGACATGATAAAGGATAATGTACTATTTTAGCGATGTTGTCATTTCATCCCTCATATGCAGTTGGAGCTAGTGTTGTGCACAGTGGCGGCGTAGGATAGGTTGGCACCCGGGGCGGTTTTCTATAGAGCACCCCCAAAATAAAACCACAAATCAAATACTAAACGTGCTTACGTGACTTTGTTTTGCTAAAATATTCTATCACATTATCAAAATTTACTTTCCTGTCCTTTTCTATGGACAATATGGAAAGATTGGTAAGTCGCGCTTGGCTCATTGTGGATCTTAGTAAGATTTTATCAATTTTAATTTTGAGAAACTTCTTTCACAAGAAGTCACCAAAACACAAATAGTTAAGAACATCTTAGACACAGCGCTAGACTCGGAACAGAATAGTTCCATTGTACAATTAATTTCATAAGCTCCAAGGTAGTCCATTGGACCGCTTCTTGGAAAGAAATGCTGGCAGTTTTCTAAGTTGCGCCTCGGTCGTAAAATCTCCAAAATAATGTCCTTTGCAGAAAATTCATCGTAGATTTTTGTCAGATTTGGAACTATACCACGAAGTTGTTCTTCTGTTGACGTAAGCAGAGTTTTAGGCTGAACAACACCAAATGTTATGAGAATGTCATCCAGTGCCTTGTAGCGATGGTCTTGTTCTCCGTAAAATCTATCAAGACATTCTAACATAGCTCTTTGCAGCTCTTCTGGCAATGTTAGTCCAGCGTCTTGAGCCATTTCTTCTGGCATAAGTTTTCGAAATCTCCTCCTTCCTCTTCTTCTTTTAATTGAAATATCCAAGTCTTCAAAGTTCGAGTGCAGTCTTTCCAGCTATATTGGAAAGAAACCTAGAATTATTTTCTTTACTTCAACTTGATCGTCTTCAGTATGAATATATCTGATTACATAACTCATCTAATCACCATGTGGTATGTCTGGAGTGCTATTGAAAAGAGTTTTGAAATGTTTTGCTTTTCCTATGTCGCTCTCAATGTTATTTTTCACCTCTTTCCCCGAAAGGCTGATAAACTCATTTTGAATGTCTTTGGACAAATAAGAATCTACCCCTTTTCTTTTTGTGCAGACGATAGCATGCTCAATTCTTAGCATGTGCTCTTTTAGCACTGGGTCATATTTCGACAATAGATTAACTAATTCTAAAAATACCTCTATTGTCTGATGAAACCCCCGCTCTATGCCCTCTAAGAGGGAGATTTTGGAGTACCAGGAAAAGAATAAGATCTAGAAGGCGACTCAAAATGTCACACCACTTCTTTTTTTCTTAGTCTAATGTTTAAACATTTTAGGATTTAGTTTCCACCATGAATTAAACCCGTTGGAAAAACTCTGATGTTTTGTTTCATGGTGCGTAAACAGTTTGCAGCAAAAACGGTATAAAATATATGTCGGTGAGTATACCATCCGTTTTCTGAGTATTTTTTCTCCATCTGGTTACGCTTTATAAAACCATTCTGAATTGAAATGTCGGCTCTTTCCTTTTGTTTTATCTCCAGACAGTATCTAAAAAGGGACCAACTCTATTTTGATGGGGTTCACTTCCCGTTTTAACAATTTCAATTATCAAATCATCAGGCATTGGTGTTGGCCAAGTACCAACATCGAAACGAGTTGTGTAATGTAACTGTTCTTCATCGTTTTCAATTTGGTGGAGGGATGGGCCGAAATCGCTTTCCCTTCCGTCCGCGCCTCCTCGTGCAGATGCACCAGTGGCTGACTACTAAGCTACGCGACTGAATTATCACCACGTTGTCACCCCTTGGTGCTTGGCACCCGGGGCCATCGCCACTGGTTGTGCATCCGCTGATGATGTGTTATAGATTCTGCTGTGGTCGAACAGACACGATATCTGTCAGAAGTGACTGTGTTATTCCGAACGATATTTATCATGTAATTTCAATCGCCACTACTCGATCTTAAATTGCCAATAAGAAACCATCGGCTTACAAAAAGATGTTGCAATGTTTAAGCCTGCTAAAAAAGGCATCACGGTCAATATGTTCTGACGCGAGGATGTTAGATTACTTCCTGTGTAACGACGTTACTAGCCTCTACTTAATTTGATCCGACATAACTGGTGTCGCATTTCCTGGCCGAGAAGGGAAGCGGTAGACTAAGCCTCAGGGTTGTGAGGTTATTGTCGACTAATATTATTACCTTATGGAAACGACTGACTGGTGCTTTATAATAAGAAGATCAAAGCAAGTTCCGAGTTTGCGGTAGGTGGAAACGTTCTACAGAACTTTTGGAATGGTGTGCTCTGTACTTCGTAACCAAAGTCCTAGTCTGTCTATCAAAAGTTTTAAGCTTGGTTGGAGTCCATTGAATACTTCCAAATTGTATGCAGTCGCCGAAATGGCCTTAAAAAACCGTGAGAAAGATTTTTATGGGCAGCCTTAATTTACTATACAGGGTTAGTCAAATTCGAGTCTCAACATGGGAATCTCGGAAACGGTAAGAGACACGAAGACGTGGTTAGATTAGGGCAAAGTTGTATATTTTGGCGCTTGATAATCCGAGTTGGTGGTCTTAGTTTTTGAGTTATTGCAAAAAAACTAAATTTTCAGGATTTTTTATTTTTTGTCATATCTTTCTTAATTATGATCAGATCGAGATGCGGTTTTGAGCTTCTGAAGACACTTTTTTTATTCAGAACATTTCTGTGGTATCGAAATTCACAATCAACGTTTCGGTTTTTGTGGAACATCATCAACTTCATTTTTTTATATGGACGCCATATTGGATTTTTAGACAAGCGAATAGACCTTTTAATTCTCGTTTCAACTATGTATCATATGTTGAGTTTCTCCTGGGAAAACACTTGAATTTCGCATAAAACAAACATGTAAGAAAATCGCATAAGCCATCAATGCTTTAGGTGAAGTAAACATGTTTAGTTTAAGTAAATATATGTCTATGGTTTTTCTAATTAATAAAAATAGATATCGTGAAAGTTTATTAATCAAATCATAAAAATTCTACAATATCTTCCGGAGCATGCCTACATATGCATCCTGAAAGACAGCAGCCATACTAGACATACTTTAAACAATTTGACTAGTATTTACCAACATATGACTCTATGTATTAGTACTATTAACTAAAATATAATGTTCAGTGTTTCTGAAAAAAATGGAAAAACATCTAAGCTGTGACAAAAAAAACGTAGAAAATTTCACTAAAATAAGTGTTCATACAAATGCCCTCCAGATTCAATACACAAATTTATTCTTCTACTTATGTTAATGACAGCTCTGCTGATATCACGTCGTCTTAAAGAAGTGAATGCATTCGTCACATTCATTCTTAAATCCTCCACAGTTTCATTCTCTTGTTTGTAGACTGAATGTTTGAGACAACCCCATAAAAAATAGTCCAAGGGCGACAGGTCGGGACACCTCGCAGGTCATTTTATAGCTCCCTGATTTCCAATCCATTTATTAGGGAATTTATTGTGAAGAAAACTTTTCACATTTCTACTGTTATGTAGAGGTGCCCCATTATGTTGAAACCACAAATTTAATCTCTTGGCAAAAGGCAAATTGTGTAAATAGTTGTGTAGTTCTGTTTCCAATATATTTATGTAAGAAACTCCTGTCAAGTTATCTTCAAAAATGACAGGCCTGATAATGTGGTCTTCACAAATTCCGGCCCACACGTTAAACCCAAAACGTACCTGGGACCTCACTTCCACATTCTGATGGGGATTATCTCTCGCACAATAGTGGTCGTTATTGCGATTAGATAGGCCGCAGTTTGTGAATTTGGTCTCATCGGACCATATTATGTTATTCGCAAAATCGGCTTCGGCAGATATTTGTTGTCTCAGCGAAGTGCACCAATTGAGTCGTGCTTCGCATTCACCCGGCAGTAAGCGGTGAGATATGTAAATTGTATAGGACTTTTAGCCTCGCGCCTTAATGATTCTATGTACTCTGGTCTGAAGAATACCAAGAGATTGAGAAATTTTGTTCGTAGATCTCCGTCGATTAGATCTAATCTGTAGATTAAATAACCAAACACATATTATCAAACCTATATTATATCCCATATTTGCATGTGGATTTACCTGCATTTCTATTCGCTCAATGGGTTCTTCAGGTACTCTGACCCCATATTTCTTGCGTGGCTTCAAAATGAACCATATGCGAGTATATGCTCGTCTAGTTGTTTGAAATATGTATAATGTGGCTGCTGCCTCTCGGGATACATGTGTAGATATTCTGTGGAAGATATTGTAGAATTTATGTTATTTGTATAATAAACTTTCACCATATCTCTCTTTTCTACATTAAAAAACGCCTTTTTCACCATTTCGACCAACAAAGTAACCAAAAACAACCAGGCAAGTCTTATAGACATTCTGATTCATATCGTCTGTGCTTAACCACTAATAAAAAGTACACAAACCACGGCTAAACGACTGCTGAACATCTTGTTCTTTTGGCAGTTTAAGAACAGCGGCCAAGTCATCCGCATAAAGGGTTGTATGATATTCTTTTAATATTCTAGGTAAACCATTGATGTAAGTGATAAATAACAATGGACCGTAAATTGATCCCTGCATTACTCCGTGTTTTATTTGAAGCCGTCGTGAATACACTTCGCTGCCACTTTCAGGATTGATCTGATAAAATACCGTGAGTCTGCCGGAGACTGGCTCGTGGACTAATAGATGCATTTTATGTGACCGTAGATTTGGCCACAGTTTGTTAGAGCCAGTATACCATCCTGGGAGTCAGCACCCATGTCTTTCCCACCCTACGGGTGTACGGCATGTCCAGATTGCCATTGTGACTATCGAAATTTTTTTCCAAGTGTGTGTTTCAACAGTTTTTGCTCTAAGAAGGTCCATAAGACCACTACACTACACTACACATTCTTTACTCGTTGTGCTGGTCAGTGAGCATTCTCGGTACCCATATTGGTTACGATTTGTGATATCCGAGTTTCTCTGTAACAATCGTGTAAGTAGAGGTAATAATAAAGCGTCCGTGCAAAGCAACCAATCTCGATATTATTCTTAGAGACCAACTGAATGAAATAATGTTTGATGACAAAAGATCAATATGTGTCTTCCAATTTAGTTGACAGTCAAGTACAAGATCCAAGAATTTAGCATTATTTGATGTCGTCAAAGCCTTCACCTCATACCATACAAGTAAATGCGCAGTTCACCAACAAAGCAACCAAAATCAACTAGGCAAGTCTTATTGATATTCTGCTTCATACTGTATGTGCTTAACCACTGATAAAAAGTACACAGACCACGGCTAAAATATTGCTGAACATCTTGTTCTTTGGGCAGTTTAAGAACAGCGGCCAAGTCATCCGCATAAAGGGTTGTATGATATTATTTGATATTCTAGGTAAACCGCTGATATAAATGATAAATAACAATGGACCAATAA
The DNA here is from genome assembly GCA_964006375.1 of Tillus elongatus. Lineage (NCBI taxonomy): Eukaryota > Metazoa > Arthropoda > Insecta > Coleoptera > Cleridae > Tillus > Tillus elongatus. The sequence continues at coordinate 17,327,914 of OZ023262.1, forward strand.
TTGATCCCTGCGTTACTCCGCGTGTTATTTAAAGCCATCGCGAATACACTTCGCTGTCACTTTCAGGATCGATCTGATAAAATACCGTAAGTCTGCCGGCTGCTGGCTCGTGGACCAATAGATTCATATTATGTGACCGTGGATTTGTCCACAGTGTGGTAGAGCCAGTATACCATCCTGGGATTCTGCACCCATGTCTTTTCTACCCTACGAGTGCACCACATGTTCAGATTGCCATTGCGACTCTCTAAATTGTTTTTTCCAAGTGTGTGTTTCAACAGTTTTTGCTCTAAGAAGATCCTTAAGGTCCACTACACTACACTTTACATTATTTACTCGTTGTGCTGGTCGGTGATCATTCTCGGTACCCACAATGGATCCAATTTGTGATATCTGGGTTTCTGTGGGACATTCGTGTAAATAGAGGTGGGTCCAACTTGCGGAAATTCATCAACCAGAGCACTAATCGTCAATTGCCGATCACGTCACAGTTTTGGGTTCACAATTTTTGTACACAAAAATCGAATCACAGCGCGCACTTTACAACAGGCAAAAGAAACGATATGCAGTCATCGACAGACAAACGCCTACTGAAACAATACAGCGTGGCGAATTGAAAACGAAACAGACCTATTTGCGTCCAGGGAATTTTTTTTTTATTAAGAAACGCTTAAACACGTCAATTTTAATATTGAGGGGGACATGTTTGGTATAAAACACAACTTTGTCACATCAACCCCTTAAGGGTAGTGATAACAACCCTTATATTTAAAATAAAGAACATCGGTCGAGTGTTACCTTATTTTAAAGCTCTTTCTTTTCTGAGTTCAGCACACTAATTTTTTTGGAAGTTTTATCATCTCGTTTAAAAATTATTCAAAGTTGGAGTTCCAAGAACGTATTTTATTCATTGTGATAAGAAATGCATTAATTAGTCAATTTTTTGTTAAAAAAAACTAAAAAACAAAACCAAATGTTCAAAAATGTTTATTCAGTTAAGTAGGTGTTCAAATTGTTGACCACCAGCTTCCATACAAAAGTACAAATTTGGTTCAAAACGAGCTCTGACATTCTGAAGCATTTGTGGAGTTATTAGACGGCATTCTTTAACAATGCGTCATCGTAATTCTTCCAGAGACTCCGGTTTTGTTGCGTAAATTCTACTCTTTAAATGACCCCATAGAAAGAAGTCTAAAGGAGTTAAATCCGGTGATCTAGGGGGCCACTCAATAGCACCTCTACGTCTAATCCATTGCTCTGGGAACTCTCTGTTCAAAAACTCCCTAACACGTTGTGAAAAATGCGGAGGAGCTCCATCTTGTTGAAACACTAATTGATTTTCTTGATAGCGATCATCATTTTCAACAATGTCAATTAGTAGAGGGTAAACGATATCTTCTAGTAACTCCAAATACCTTTCGCCACTCAAATTGCGATCAAGAAAAATTGGTCAGGTCAGGTTGGGTCAGCAGCAATTTGTCCTAAAACTTCAATCTCAGTAGTCTTATTTCTAACCCGAAATTCACGTCCAGGATCCGGTTTTTGGTTGGCTACTGAACCACTTTGTCGAAACTTTGCAACTAACTCCAAAATGTATTTTCTGTTTACATGTCTGTTCGGATGCCGTTCATTAAACAAATTTGCGGTACGGTTGGCACAGTCATCATTTTTGAAAAAAGAGTAATTACTTCAACTCTTTCTTCCACAGAATACACCATTGCGAAATTAATTTTCGATGGTACTATCAAGTATCAAACCGACCGATAAACTGAAATAATAAACCGCATTTCTCTCATTCCGATATGAAATGTTCTGATAGTCAATTTTTTGTTTACAAACCAACAAAACATTGACTATCAGCACATTTCTTATCGGAATGAGTGAAATGCGTTTTTGAATCTTGAACTGTGAATAATTTTTAAACGAGTTGATAAAACTTCCAAAAAAAAATAGTGTGCAGAATTTAGAAAAGAAAGAGCTTTCAAATAATGTAACACTTGACCCATGTTCCCTATTTAAAATATAAGGGTTGTTATCACCACCCTTAAGGGGTTGATGTGACAAAATTGAGTTTTATGTCAAAACATGTCCGCCTCAATATTAAAATTGATGTGTTTCAGCATTTCTTTAATAAAATTCTCTGGACGCAAATCAGTCTGTTTCGTTGTCAATGCGCCAACTTATATAACAACTGCACTAGCTTCGTATACACCCGATAGAAGGCCACGGACGCCTGAAACTGTGTTCAGCCCCGTTAATATATAAATATAAGCCGAAGGTCCTTACTTTATGAATATAAGTTTTATTTATCTGCTACTTAAAGACTTTTATATTTGGACATAGAATGGCTTGATATAAGATTTTAGCATATGGCTTTTTTCGGCGTTTTTATTTCTAAGTATAGTGTTCTTGTTAAAATGTTACACTTAAAGATATCTAAATGAGGAGAATGATACGGTATTGTTAATTAAACTTGGATTTAGATTATTGTAACCATATCCACGTATGTAGATAAATTTTAATTTAGTGAATAGCTCATATTGCAAGTAACTTTTTCTTACATATTTTCAAGGCATAAAAAACCTTAATATGATTTGGTTATTTGAAATCCAAAAAGAGTTCTAAGTGCTAAAATGATTTTGATTGTTCCTCTTTACTATAAAAAATATAAAAAAATATTGATATTATGAAATTTTCTGTATTTGGCAAATCCTTAAAAATCTATGTACTTAAATTTTAATAACGTAGTGTTAAAAACCGATACAGTGAGGTTGCTGGGGATTACATGTTTGTTCACCAATTCTCTAATTGACTAAAAACATTAAAATTATCAATCAATGATAACAAAAAATTTGTTGCAGTTTAATCAAAATGTATATAATAAACTTCTGTCTGTTCATTTTGTGATGGTAAAAATTTAAAGTAACTAAATTTGTATAATATTTACAATAAATTGCTATAGAAGTCGGCTAAATCACATTTCTGAGTACAGAGTAGAAAAAATGCTGTACTTGTTATGCGGCCACAATTCCATATGTTTAACGATGCCTTAAGGCGAAATGTATTACACTGTCTAAATAGTTGCAGTAAAAAAAAAGCTTTCATTTTTCATTACTTTTCGATACTATTTTGTACTTATTATCTATCTAATATTTATTTGCTGGCACAAAACTGGTTGCAGCCTTGTTGGATTTTATCAATTTTCAGTATTCTCAACCAGCGGCGTGGCTGTTTTGAGCTACAGTTTCACATAATCAGACATGGCCCCATCACAGCTTTAGAGGTCAGTACGGTCTTGGCGTGTTCACACGGCACAAGTCTTTATATTATAGAGGGTTTCAAGGAAGTACACTTTTAACAATAGTATTCATATCAATTCTGTGTTTTCATAATAAAACAGGCAATATATAGCCCTGGTTCTCTAAATCCTCTGACAAGGCCAGACTTGAAAAGGTCAAACCTCACAAAACGCTTCTACACAATAAAGGCATATTCCCTAGTAACTGGAAAACTGCTCGCGTACAACCCATCCCCAAGAAAGGATCCAAAGCGCTTCCTAGCAACTACAGGCCTATTTCTCTCCTTTCAGTCGTCTAAAGTGATGGAGAAGTATATAAACACCGAATTACTAAAATTTCTTGAAAAACACAGTCTAATCCACGACAGGCAGTATGGATTCCGTCAGCGCAGATCAACTGCCGACCTCCTTTCCTTTGTCACCCATTCTTGGAACAAGTCTATAGAACTACACGGTGAATCTCAGATTGTTGCTCTAGAAAAATCCAAAGCATTCGACCAGGTCTAGCACGCAGCGCTGCTTAATAAACTTCCGGCCTATGGCCTACCACCAAAACTTTGTACCTGGGCAGCAAATTTCCTCTCAAACAGGAGCATTTTTGTTGTTGTAGATGGCCATTCCTCTAAACTGTATCCAATTAATGTAGGAGTTCCTCAAGGTTCAGCTTTAGCCCCTACTTTGTTTCTTCTCCACATCAATGACCTCCTCTCTAGCACATCCAGCCCAGTTCACAGTTACGCGGACGACAGCATCCTCCACTCAAGTATACAATATTCTAAGCCTGTCTCTTTAGCCCAATTAGATTAGGATCGCAGACTCATGGAGGGTTCTGTCTCCGTGGATCTCCAGAAAATATTAGACTGTGGAAGTAGAAATCTTGTATAATTCAACCCCACCAAATCTCAGTCTTGCTTTCTTTCTCATAAGAGATACACCAGCCCTAGACCCATTACAATGAACAACCAAATTATTCAAAGTAATGGGTCCTTTTCTCTTATTGGCATTTCTGTGGATTTCGATCCACAGGCGGCTGCTAAGAAATTAGGGTTCCTCTTCCGGGCTTGCAATTACTTTTCACCAGCTAATCTCTATACCTTATATATTTTACAAATAAGGCCAAACCTCGAATACTGCTCCCACATCTGGGGTGCAGCTGCCGCTTCCACACTCGCTATCCTGGACTCCATTCAAAAGAGAGCTATACGTCTCATCAGTGACCCTACCCTCACCCAAAGGCTGCCATGCCTTGCCCACCGACGTGCCGTTGGTGACCTCTCTCTCTCTCTCTCTCTCTCTCTCTCTCTCTTTTATAGATATCTGCACGGGCACTGCTCAGAGGAGCTCTCCTCCATAGTTCCCCCACCTGCTGCACCCAACAGATCTGCCAGGGCAACAGAGCGAATGCACCCTTTTACTGTCCAGGTCACCAGACATAGAACAGTTAGTTATGCCCGCTCTTTTGTCCCGAGGACTTCCAAGTTGTGGAATTCCTTGCCGGTACATGTTTTTCCTTCTCCTCCGAACCTCCAAACCTTCATGTACAGAACTAACAAGTTGTCTCTTTCTATCTTTCCTCCTTGTCAACACCCACGGTGCGATAGTATTTAGGCTGTAGGCCCTCGTGGTGTGTTGTTGAAATTAAAAAAATATATATGTTATGTATTTTTTGAATGATACGAGCAAATAGACGCAGGTTACAATGAGAATCCGTATAACGATGTAAGACGTACTGCTTCGAGAATTATTTTTCTTTAATTGCAAGATTTAATTTCAATTTTATTTTAGCTGCATTTCTTAATACTGGAACCATATTTAGCAGAAACCCAGAGATGGCGCTTTACGCTTTTCTCCACTGCATACTTTAAAAATACGTGCTTTAAAGCCGACTTGATTGAGCGCAGGTATCACATACTGATAAGTCTTAACAAGGACTATACCGGTCTGTGTTTTTGTCATGGTTAGTGCTCCTGCGTGTGATACATTATACTGCATGGCTGAAATGATGACAATTTATTGCTTGTCGTGGTATTAGCCACGGGAGTAGTGGTTCTTGCTTGCTAGTTTCTTCCCACAGCTACCTCCTTACGCGGTGTGTGAGTAGAAGCTGCCGTAGAAGTCTAGAACCATCACAAACGCAAAGATGGCTTTATTAGATTACAATTAGACCGTACTGACGAGTTCTAATTAGAGCGAAACCGGTCTACGGTTCTAATTGTTGTGAGAATGCATCTAGCCTAACATACTTTGTCCCCATATTAGGGTAGAAATGGGTCAGGGTTGACATATTTATTAAATTGTTCGTTGGTTGTATACAGTCTCTATTTTTTTACACTTTGTGTTATTTGGAGCTGGCGTGACAACATACTACTTGGTTCCACATCTAGGTGGCGACACTCTCACCACTCTTCTTCTTCTTTGGGTGCCATCTCCACTAATGGAGGATAGCGACTACAACAGAAAACTCCTCTCTATCCTCCGCCGCTCTCATCAAGTCCTCAAAGTCCAGACCTGTCCAATATCTTATGTTTCTCAGCCATGACAGTTTCTTTCTGCCTACACTTCTTTTCCCCTCTGGTTTACCTTTAATTATGAGCTGGGGGATATAATATTTGGGGTTGCGCAATAAGTGGCCCAGATATGCTGTCTTCCTCAGCTTGACAAGCTGGAGAAGCTCTCTGTCGCTGTTCCCTCTGCGTAAGACCTCTTCATTTCGCACTCTTGCTGTCCATGGTATTTTTAGTATGCGCCGGTAGACCCACATCTCGAAAGCTTCCAGCTCACCACTCACTTAGTGTTGAGAGGATGGCTACTATAGCCGTATTACTTTATAGGTGTATTTTCGCAGCAATTGGTATGCCGTACTGACGAGTTCTAATTAGAGCGAAACCGGTCTACGGTTCTAATTGTTGTGAGAATGCATCTATCCTTACATACTTTGTCCCTATATTGGGGTAGAAATGGGCCAGGGCTGACAATTTATTAAATTGTTAGTTGGTTGTATACAGTCTCTATTTTTTAACACTTTGTGTTATTTGAAGCTGACGTGACAACATACTACTTGGTTCCGCAACTAGGTGGCGGCACTCTTACCATTCACTTACTACAGAAGAATGCTTTTTTGCAGGTTTTGAGCTATATGACAGGCTGTCGGAAACTATAAAAACTATTTAAAATGTGAATAAATTTAAAGCATTGCTGAAATCGTACCTTACCCATAATTGCTATTACTTCATTGCAGAATATTTGTCTGATACGCATGCGGCACAGAGCTAACATAAAGGCAAATTTTAATGTGTTTTGTTTGTTTAAGATGCTTTCTGGGTGTTTTTTTACAGGTCGTTTTTTTAATATTGTGTTTATTTTAATTATTGACGTGCTAGACCATTTGTAAATGGAATCCTCACAATTATAAACCAATTTCTTTAGTCACAATGTTTACCAAGGTATATGAGATGGCCTTAAAGGCAAGAATCGACAGATTTGTGAATAGGCATGAAATCCTGTCAGATAGACAATTTGGTTTCCGGAATAAACGTTCTACACAAGATGCAATAGAGCCAGTGACAGAAGAAATTTATACATCATTGGATGAAAGTAAACCTTCGATAGCAATATTCCAGGATCTGTCTAGGGCTTTCGACACGGTCTCAAGAAAGATATTGGTTGATGTCTTGGAGGGCATGGGCATTCGGGGATTGCCGTTGGAGTTGCTCCGGAGTTACTTGAATGAGAGGAAACAATCCGTAGAGATAGATGCTGTTAAAAGTGAGTTTGAATATACAGCACATGGTATCCCACAGGGCACCATACTGGGACCACTACTGTTTAACCTGTATGCGAATGCGCTGTATGCAGTTAATTTTCGGGGAAAGGTCTATGGATATGCCGATGATATCGTTTTAGTTTGTAGGGGCGAGATTTGGGGGGAGGTCAAGGGAAAGATAGCCGAAGATCTGTGAAAGATGAAAATATTTTTGGACAGCAGAAAATTAAAAGTTAATATCGATAAGACAGTTTTCGTTTCATTTTCCTGCTACGTGACGGGGCTGCCACAGTTCGCGGAGATAGCGACAAATGACAGGAGTACATCATTAAAAGTGCTGATAGCGGAAACAGTTGAATATCTGGGTAATCGTATTGATAACAATATGAGTTGGCACGACCAGATGAATTTTATTACTAAGAAAATTCGTTCGCAGTACAGTACATTTCGACATCGATCAAGGATATTAGATTTTAACACACTGAGACAAGTTTACCGAGCGTTAGTAGAACCACATATCACATATGGAATTATAGGTTTGGGAGGTGTACGAGATGTTCATTTGAGTAGTCTAAATGTGGCACAGAAGTATGTACTCAAGATAATTAGGCATAAGCCATATACATACCCAAGTGATGCAATTTACGCGGAATCGAACATAATGGATGCTAGACAAATGTTCTTCTTTAGATGTGTGACAAGACAGTTCTCCGAAGAAAAACGGTATTCCAGGTATGCCTACAACATGAAAAATACACATAGGATATTACCTGTCTCTCGTATGCAGAAGGCAGTAAGTCAGAGGTCGTATATCTATCAAAAACCTCGAATGTTCTATAAATTCCTGAAAGAATACGTACTGTTAACACTTTGAGACGGTTCAAGAGAGAAGTAAGGGAATATATTATGGAGACTCCTAGGCAGGAGATTCATCCGTTTGTTAATGTAGACACATAGAATGAAATCAGAAATCAGGTTTTTACGTGCACGTGTGTGTGTGTTGCTGTGCGCGTATATGACTGCGTGTATGTATGTGTGTGTATGAGAGAGACGGAGATAGAGAAGGAGGGAGAGAGAAGTATTGTAAGTGTGAGATGGTTGTATGTGTGGGGTGAATAAGAGAGATAGTGTGTATAAAAGTAAAGAGTATATGAGTGCGTGCATGGGTGTGTGTAAGAGAGTGAGAAGTATTGTAAATTAATTTATGACTGTATATCCTCCTTATAGAACACTAATATTGGAAAGATGCAGAGTGCTAATTGTGTTGATGTTCTTTATTACTATTGTAAAGTCGCACACAAGGTATTACCTTTCGCGACTATAATATTATAGGTTTATTATTGTTATTATTGTCATCATGATACTAAATTGATTTGAATTGAATAAACTTTATTATTATTATTAACTATAGCAAAATAAAATATTGACTATTGGCTTGTGACTATATTTATTTTGAAAAATATTCTTGCTAATGTTACGAGACATCAGAACTTCACTCTATCGGTTTTATATTAGGTATTATGTGTTGTAGATTTTAGTAAATATTTTTTTTAATTAATTATTAACCATGATGGTGACAATCATGGTTGTCTCGCTCGATTATCTTTCACTAGCTAAACATATAAACATGTGATTTATATATGTGAATAATTATAGCTGAATCTATTTCATGTAATATTTAATTCTAGTCTCCTAGGATACTAGCCTATAGTATATAAACACTACATTTGTGATTTTTCGAGCTAGCACCTATTCTAATAGTGTAAATAATTATTATTATTATATAATTAGGTAAAATGAGGGTTTTTACCTTGTTTATAAAACGTTAATTATTATATCAAAGTTCCCAAAAAAAGCATGACTATATTATGGAAAATATAAGTACAGAAATAATTAACAGCAACAAATGGTAATGGTTACATAGATACAATTAAAAAAAAAACAATTCACCACATCATATACCTGACGATTATTTCGCTAACAAATTGAGTCATAACTTCCACATAGCTGTGACAATCTACTCTTCTCAGAAAGACATTCTCATGAAATGAATTTAGGGTCCATGACTTGACATCAACAAAAAATATTCGTATTCCGGTACTCATAAACTTTCTTGTTAAGACACTTGAATTTTTAAAAGATTTTATTGACTTATAATTACACAGAATACTTATGAATGGAAAAAATATTACGACAAATTAAAAGGAGACTCAAGCAATAACAATGTAGGCATGTTTGTCCGGTTTTTTTTTTTTTTTTTTTTTTTAACCGGACGGATCCAGATCTCATTAACGACAACGTAGTGCCGTGAGATATCGAGGTACTGTGAGACTCGTACTCTTAGTACACCTACTCACTAAAACTCCCTCCCTAGGAGTATCGGAGCTTAGTCCATACCTCCGTCGGAAAGAATACACACAATGTTTCCATTTTGATTTTGCCGCGAGGGCGTTAGCGGGTAAGTATAAGCTTTGGACGCTTATGCTTATATGGAAGTTGCCCATCGTAGTCGTAGTCGGTGGCACTACGGAGAAGAGCATTTGGGTGAGAAGCAGCTTTTGCGAACTGAGTTGTGGATAGTTGAGTTATAAACTCAAGTATCGAAATCATTTCCAGATCAGAGTGAATCTGACTGTTTCTGACAAACCATGGCGCTCCGGTAACCATTCTCAGAATTTTATTCTGGATGATTTGAAGGGTCTTGATGTGTGTTGCGGACGCGGTGTCCTATGCAGGGGATGCATAGGTCAATGCTGGCCGGATGAAGACTTTGTACATGACCAATTTATTGTTTATGGACAATTTGGAATTTCTTTTTAGAAGTGGGAACAGCTTCGAGATGAACATGGAGGCTTTTCGTCGGGCGTGTTCAACATGGGGGCGCCATATTAAGTGTTTTTCGAGGAAAACCCCGTGGTATTTGGCGGAATCTTGCCAGGGAATTAGACGGTTGTCTAATGATACGTGTTCGTGAGGTGTATGTCTCCTCTTGAAAAATAGGACAGCTGAACATTTATCGGGGTTTATGGCTAGAAGGGATTTCCTATACCATGCTTGCAGCTCGACTACGGCGGTCTGAAGTCGTTCGGTTATTATCCTCGGCTGAATGGAGCTGCTGAGGATGGTAGTGTCGTCTGCGTACAGTGCGTATGTCACGTTTAGGGGGGCTGTCGGAATGTCTGCGACAAATATATTGTACAGCAGAGGGGAGATAGCAGAAACCTGCGGGAGACCAGCCGTGGCTGAGTATGTTCTAGATCTGGCTCCCAGATGTTTGACCTGGTACTTCCTCTGTTGCAGGTATGACCTGATTAGCAGAATCAGAGGGAGGGGATAATTAAATGATAGAAGTTTATTTAGGAGGCCCGCGTGCCAAACCCTATCGAAGGCTTGAGCAATGTCAAGAAATATTGCACCAATTGACTTGTTTTTATTAAATCCTTCGGTGATGTTTTCCACCACACGAAGGACTTGGTCAGTGGTATAGTGCTGGTGTCTGAAGCCGAATTGCTCGTCCGGGGGATATGATTATTTGAGGTGAATGAAGCTAGTCTTTTCTAAATCAGTTTTTCGGCGATTTTGCCGATGACTGGTAGTAGGCTAATGGGCCTGTAGTTCTGGGGGAACAGCGGATCTTTGCTGGGTTTCGGGATGTTGATAATATCGGCAAGTTTCCACATGGAAGGAAAGTGTTGAAGTCGCAGCATGGCATTCATAATCGTAACTAGGAATACCACGGCTTTGCGGGGGAGGTTTTTCAGGGCTACGTTGGAGATTCCATCGTATCCCGGAGCTTTCTTATTTTTTAATGAATTGATTATTTGGGAAACTTCTTCGAGAGTTGTGGGCTCGATAGTTGTGTCTGAGGTGACGCGAAGCGCACTCCTGACATATGCGGTGCGTTTTTGCTACGTGCGACAGATCGACGTTGTTATAATTCGGACTGAATTGCAACTCCAGATAATCTGCGAATGCAGTAGCTTTCTCCGCATCCGTGTAAGCGACACCGTTACGGCCGTGAAGTGGGGATATCGGAAGTTTTTGGGAGCGAAGGGCTTTAGCCATTTGCCAGATGGCATTGTCTTGGGTAGACAGCGTTTGCAGGCGCTCCTCCCAACGATTGTTGCGGAGTTCTTGTAGGGCGGATCGTACTTGTTTGATGAGTCTGTTTGCGTCTCGTTTGACGGTGGGGTTTCCGGTGCGTTCCGTCCGTGCACGCGATTTTTTTCGAGTATCATTTCTCTGATACTGGACGGAAATGAGGTTCGCCCGTGATCTGGTAACTTCCATATATATTCTCTGGTGGGGCGTGGACCAAAAGGCGGTTTCCACACGAGGTTGCTGTTTTGAAGGTGATCTTGGCAGGTAGCTGGTTGCTGAGTTGGGTATAGTTGTTTACCCATCCATGAATAGTTTATTCTTCTAATTGGGCCGCTATTATTTAACCCATTAATCAGCGACCTTGGGAGTTGAATCGGCATCTGTACTTCTTATATACAGTGTATGAGTTGGCTATTTTTATCTCGCGTTTTAACGAAAAAAATATAAATTTTCACAAAATCACCCCTGATTGATCCACTACCCCTGGGGCGATCTTACTCGACAGCAACGCGAAGCGTTTCTTTGTCGGCTGCTAACTGGATACCAAATTTAAAGATGATATCTCAATTCGTTCGAAAGTTATTGCGCTTACTAGCAGACAGGCGTATAGGCCGACAGACTGACTGACCGGCAGACAACAATTTTCGTTCCAAAATCAAGTTTTCTATATGTTTTGAGACTTTTTACGCTGTTGTAGCAAAAAAATTCGACATTTCTGTCCCTGATATTCCACTCGCACATATTCAACCCCTAGTTTAGTTTGAGCAGACCAGATGTTTGATGAAATTGAATGTTTTGTAATAAACAAACCCTAAAACGTTATATTACTCAGTTTAGCGCGATATTTAGTTATTTTTTCTGAAGTTATCGTGGCTACATACATACAGACATACAGACTGACAAACAAAACATTTTCCCAAATCATGTTTTCTATAGGTTTTGACACATTTTACGACGTTTAAGGGAAAAATGCCGATGCCACACTTCCACACGTAAATAGACTGTTTATTTATCGTTTGATGAAGCTGACTCTCTTAACCAAACGATCTGCAGGTGTAAAATATTTGTTGTATAGATGGTATGTGCTCATTACCTGTCATGTTGCACTTTGTTTCAGCATTATTCTCTATTGTTGTTCCTAGCGATGACTTCTTTATAACTTTTATTGATCTTTCGCTTATGCTGGTTGTCATAGATGTAGAAGTTGTAATAATGAATACAGTGGCAATCCTGCCTAGTAACAGGTGACATGAGGGAACGATCAGCAATGACAGGGAATAGGTACTCGGAGAGGAACACTATACGATTATGAATTACAATCATGATAACTTATTAATTGTACAAGTATGTAATAAAAGGCCCGTCTTACATCAAATGTACTGTGTACCCTTAACTAAAACTAAATGATAATCTAGAAAGTATTCTACCGAACAACACATAGGTAAATATGTAAAGAATTGTTTACATACATACGATCCTGGGTTGTATCAAATGAACGCTAAGGCAAAGAATTCCATGGAGCAGCAACCAGTCAAGTATATGTAACATAATTCAACGGTATATTTACGCTTAAAATCTTCAGCTCTAGACTTGCGTTTATCCATAAAAGCTTGTTATTGTATCTCCAACACTAGGTGTTTCAGTACAAGATACTTTCTTACATGATATATTCTGTTTTTAACTCTGTACCACCACTCACTGTTTTGCGGTATTCAGCCCAATTCTCAGTCATTTTTGCCTTCCGACCTCCGCTCCAACCGGCTCTGTTATCTGTTTTAGCAAGGTTTGTTTGTTTGGGTTGCCTTCCACTCTCCCAGGCAAACGTTATAAATTGGTTTAGGTGAGTTGAGGCTTCGTCAAGCTGCTCTGCAGAGTCCAGATCACTGTTCAGCCCTTGAACCCCTGAGTGAATATGCATCTTATAGGCATTCAAGTCGGTGAGCCTGGGCATCCTGCGCTCCCCCACACACCTAGTTGCTACCTCTATGTCGAACCTTATAATTTGATGGTCAGACATAGAGGCTTTATCTGATCTAGTTTTGCTATTCTATGTGTCATAAACGGGTCAGTCTGGTTACATCTAATACCTCTTTTCTGATCGCTTTCATCATTCCCGGCTAGGTAGGCAGGGGCTATTGCAATATGCCCTTTGGCATCCCCTGTTGACATTTCTACCAATGTAGCTGTCAAGTCTTAAGGGACGAACTCTGAAATAGTGGTAACATGTACATTACTATTAAGCAGTATTAAAGCGGCTCTTGGTCTGTCATGTGTGTTGCAGCAAATCAACCTGCATGATTTTATATTTAGGCCTTTAATTTGTCTTCTATAGAGCTCGGGCTCTTGTGGTAGCCATATGTTTATTTTTTGTCCAATAAACGAACTTTCAAGCACGCCCGTAGCTGCTTTGGAATGTTGAAGGTTAATTTGGATGCACTTTACAAAGAGCCATTATGGAGATTTTTATAACCTCATGAGCCTTTTTTGCTACCCCTTTGGATATTTCTTCCATCAGTCGCCATTTTGAGCTTTTTTATATGCTTTTTTTTATCGAGTTTACTGTCAAATGGGCTGTAGCTGGTTCAATCGTTACCAGCCACACCCTCAATGTCTTGCGGAATATATGGTAAGATAGGGTGTCTGTCTAAACCATAACCATATCTGAATCTTAAGATTTTTTCGGCCGTAGTTTAGTTGGTCAAATTATACATTTTAAGCAGCTCTTCACTATGTTCTTGGGCCCACTGTGGCCCTTTTGTGACACGATTCACCTGCTGAATCCAACTATTCGAGAGTTCTCTAAGAAATATTGGTTTCGGTCGTGACCATCGGCACTCGAAATAACTGTTTCGGTGACATTTTCCATGGTGTTTGCACGTGTAGCTAGAGAACAAACAGGCGCCTACGACAGAGCCAAGTAGGAAAGTGATTGACTCTACCAGAGGGCGCAGTATTCATTTACCCTACGCCATCTCTGCACGATGGATTTCTACCTTCAGCTTAGAGGATTTTTTCCAGGTTTACTCGTCGTTTACGTGTTACTGTTATTATTGTCATTAACATTTATTTTACCATGTGGGCCTTGGTAATTGTGATGGGCACTGGCAGATTATTTGTTTACTGCATTTTTTTGTGATAGGCCAAATTTAAGGCCCCCCGTTTGCTAGCGATCGAGTGTGTAGCCACGAAACCAAGGGTTCATAGCTGATTAGTTTAGGAGGACAATCTAAATGTAAGTGTAAAGTTATGCGGGGGTGTTTCCTTCCCCTAGCTTTATAACTGGGCGAGGACTTGGCAATAATCAGTAAAATTACCCTTGTTTGAACGTTTGTCAGTATGTATTTGCTATGAGGTGTGATTTTCTTCCTTGTTTTTTATTAGCATTACAATCAAGGGCACTTCTATTGTGATGTGGTCTGCTCTGCCCGTAGCTTTACAGTGGGGCGTGCCAGTGGTTTTTCTGGGAGAAATATAAGGGGGGCCCTGCATCCATAAACCACGAGAGAAATGTTGTGGTTTTCACCTACAAGAATGTTACGGGACTTGTGCCGAATAGGGGTGCTGTGCGGGATAAACAGGACTGAAACGAAGTTTAACTGCAAAGAGTAAAAGAGCAGGTGATCCAAATTCCCACTAAGCTCTTTTGTTCGCAATTCACATATATATTACCTTCTTCTTTGCTGCGCAGTACCCATTTTCACTCCAGGTCCCGGTAATTTCTTAGTGGTTCTCTCCACAAGCTTTCTCTGACTTTGTTAGCGATGTGATCGCCAAATCTACATCTTCGAAGTAAACTTATTTACGTTCAGTTTAAAATTTCGTGCATGTCATATTGTGACGTTATCTGCAAAAGCTAAAACTGCCTAGGAATGACAGTTTAGTCCGCTTAAACTTTTTATTTATCTACTGGCAATAGCGAAGATTGAGCTCGGTTTTCTAAAATGGTTTTGAAGATTTCATGAGTGCAAAATCGAGATACAAATCTATAAGAATTTTCTATAAAAAAGTAAGCTAATTTTGACTCATTCCTTAACAGAACTATAAACAGAAAATGTTTATATTTTCCATATGTGTGATCATGTTTTTTTTTTAATAGTTACAATTTAGATATAAGGTTCTTAATGTGTTTATTAAAGTCTGGTATACCTTACTCTAACACCAATTTACCAAAATATTAACAATGTATCAATTCCCTAAGTAAATAAGTATTTTAAGATTGCACCAGGTAAAGAATCTCTTAGCATTTTGCAGGACTTTGAATGTAAATATTTAAAATTCCTCTTTGACCAATAATAAAACTCTTTATATAACCTATACTCCTGATTAGAATCCACAAATTTTCCAAATTGATATAAGAAGTGTACTTTGAGTCAATTTGTTAGTACACCATAAGATTTTAATGTGTTTATATTTGTGTACTATTTCATTTCCTTAACCTGTCCAACTGAGATAACTGAGGGTCCAAGCATGATGTATCTCTAGCCTTAGAAAAACATGTTCTAACTACTGATAATTGTTTCAGATATCGCCATTAGTTTAGTTTATATACATGAGGTACGCAGGTCCGTGGGCAAAACCAATTTTTAAGCAGGTCATCCGAAATTTAAAATAGGAAAACGTGAGGTGATCGAGGTTTTGGTAAATGTATTTTTTAATTTCTGCTCAATTGTGCTGGAAACATTTTCAGTTTTGCTGCTCATCTTATTTGCGCCGTTAAAGCACAGGTTCGGAAGAAGATTTAGGTCGATTTGACTTTTAATTAAGACATTTAGCGCAGGGTCCATGAATTTGGCAGGATCTAAATTTTAGTAGTAGTAACTGTCAGCGAGGACTCTTTATCGTTTAGATATTTAACACTCCTGGTTGGCTAAGCAAGGTTGCAACATTGCTAGAGGTATTTGTTCTGTGAATTGTATCGATTCATATAGACATTGCTTGAATATCTGGGGGTTCTTTCTCGGGGGGTGCTGAGGCCGACTATATCGGACCGGAACCTGTGATGGGAATATCCTGATGCGCAGCCAAACGCACCTTAAAGACCTGGATGGAAGCAAAGAAATTTCAATAATGGCAAGATCTGCCATGATTGGCTCAACTAAAAAAACTTCTAGGGTTAACAGCTGAGAACTCTGGTTGGGCTGTATACAGGACATTACCGCCTGCGTCACCACCTGTAAAGAATTGCGCTTAGACAAGAAACCAAATGCCGGACTGTGTATGGAGAGTGACGAAGCAGCAGAGCACGTCTTATGTTCCTGTCTGGCAGCAGACAGAACCTGGCACCTACTATTTGGCAAGACTCAACTTGCACCAGAAGATCTGGATCAACTTTCGCCCTTAACATTTATTAACTTCTGCAAAAAGCTGGATTTGATGGAGGAGATACCAGAGAATTAGGCATGAGCCACAATGCTCAAGGTTGCAGGAGGGACTAGAGTGGCCTACTCGCAACATAACCTAGCCTACACAATTTAATATAAGCGACATAAGTACACTATGTGAAAACTGGAACCTGTGATGAGCACTGATAAGTACACTTGGAGAACCCAAATAACCACAACACATATTTCAAAGACCTTACGATCGTTTCGTTGACAATGTCAACGTCATCAGAGGATGAAAGATTCTAAAATTAAACTCAACAACTACAGTGTATTTATATAGCGTCTAGGTAACGAACTAGTCCAAAGTAAAATTGTCTTCAACGACCCATCGTTTGTCTATTGTGTAGTGAACCTACGAGGTCGAAAACCTGCTTTAATCTTCTGGTTGACAAATTTATGAGCTTTTATCTAATGTGAGGATAATGGGCTTAAAAAGAAAGGTACCGAGTTATTTAAGGAAGCTACACGTTCACTACAAAATCAGAAAGCAGGAAAGAATACAATAACGAGACTTTAGGCCGTGTGCTGTTATGTGCAATTTTTGTAAAATACGTAGTACACCTTTTGGATATTTTTTAAGGTAGGGCATTGGCATCGGCCTTAGCTACGGCCCTGGAGGTACGTCAAATAATAGTATAATATTTGGTTACATTATGGAACAAACTCCAAAATTATACAATAAAAACACAAATATTAAAAACAATCAAAGTACAATAATTTCTGTTTCAAAACATTCAGAATATTAACCCGGCGTCAACCGGGTGAAAAATTTAGACACCATCTTATAGACCCCAAATTTCCAAGTGAAAAAAAAATTATGAATTCTTGTTTATACATAAGAGTTCTTGGTTATGCTTAAAGTGAAATAAAAATTCAAAAGTATGTAGAAACTAATGTTTTCTAGATGACAGTCGAAAAAGAAGCAAGTAGCAAAATTTTTACATCGGAAAAGCCTATATTTTTGGAAAAATTTCAAACAAAAAAGTAATTCTTATGAGTTAAAAAAGAAGAATGTCTAAATATAATTGTCCCAAATTGCCATAGTAGCTCCCCAGCATTTAACAAAACTACACGTCGCCAGATTGAGTGCAACTTTCACAAATGAAATGTAGTTGCTCCAAGCAAAGACATTTTCCACACTGCTCACAACTGTAATTAGATCTTTTATCTTCATTTCTGGGACGCACTTAACATTTCCCACGTCCTTTCTTCTGTTTTTTAAACAAAAAGGATTTGTTTCTCTTGGTATAACGACAATTGTAAAGCCAAGTTCTTTCGTCAGTCGGGAATTATATTTTCTTTGCTACAAGGTTGGTTCAACTGCCGCTAGTCGCAGCTCTTCTAAAAATACATATTTCTAGGAATAGTTGTTGGTATTTACCTTATATAAGACCTGACTATTGATTCCAGCTGCTGTATCCATCAGGGAAATAATATTCTCAGTGGCCACCTTCTGCAGTTCCGAGCTACACCGTAACTTACTGATAACTCATCAATAGTGTCTACCACGCCTTTGGTAGAATTGAAAAAGCTTACAATTTCTGATAGTTACCTATCGCTGGTCATCTCATCTATTTAGTCATCATGATGAAACGAAAAGTCCAGAACTAAATTCTTACCTTTGGTATATATGATACTATCGTATAATGCTTTTGAAATGATAATTTTGAAGAATTTGGTTGCCTATTTTTTACGCCTAACAGTGCTAATGGTAGATATCTTTTATTCTTTCTTATAGTTTCTACCGATGTCAAGCCATACCTGCTACGTAAAATATTCACCAGTTCATAGAAGGGGTACCTGTCATATAACGATTTCTACTCAAAATCGGTGCTACCATCTTTTGCACTACGTCAACGTAGTTCGCTGCTCGATTCATAAACTCCTGGCTGATTTCCTTCACAGACTTCCATTATAAGTATATAAACTGTATGCGCGTTCACCATTGCCTGAATATTAATTCCATATTTAGCAGGCTTATTGGGGATATACCGCCCAAACAAACAGCGATCACAAAAAGTGCCCAAATTATCATTGATAGTTAAATTTCGGCGCAGTGTAGATGCTTGTTGACAGATTGAAACAAATTTCTCAAGCACACCCCTAATAGCAGTAAGCTTATCTATATCGTGGCGTTCTTTTCTATTATCGATGCCAAATTTTAACCACTGCATCATGGATGAGAACCGGTTGAATGCCATTACTGTACGAAATATATCAATGCTCGTTCCATTTCTTCTCCAGAGATGGCGATGGATATTTTGTATACCCCAGCAAGATGCAGGGTACCAAACATCGCCTCTATTTCACCTACATCAGTAATATCACAGTAACATTTACCTTTATAGTTTGGAGCCTTTGGTTATCATAATGTTACGACAGTCGTTACTGCTCTCAACAATTGTTGAATTTAATACCAGATTTCTCTGGTGTGTTATTGTGAGAAGTTATCTGTTTGTAGAAGGTGTGTTGTTGATATGAGGCAATGATCAGATTTACCTAGCAAAGCCAATGTTATTGCTTTACAGTTTTGGGGGCTAGTCGTCATGAAAGTGTCAAGAGTATAAGCTGTATGGTTACTTATATCTGCAAGGCGAATCAGAACAATTACTAACTATGTCAGATCTCGCCTGGAGGCAAATGATCAGCGTTTCGTCCTTCGCCATTTACAGAATTCGAAACTTTGACCCAGTTCGTAATATGGACATTAAACTTGTCATGCAAGATAACTTTGCAATTCGAGTTATTTTGTACCAACTTAATCAACTTTACTAGATAGGATTTTTTTTTAATTCATCATTAAGAAAAGCATTACCGCAGCCTGGAAGCTTTGTGGGGTTCGATAAGAAAATTTTATGAAAATAAGATCGTAAGAAATGGCCTCTAAGACTTTTGTCTTTGCACTGAAACGTCTCTGTGGGTAACTACGCAAACATTACCTTTGAACACGAGAGCCTCATGAAATTCACAACTCAGGCACAGAATATTAGGTGGCACTCTAAAGTAAGAAATTTGAGTTTTAGTAAGAACTAGGAGCTGGAGTTGTTTGCCCTGGATATGGTGATGAACAGCACCTAAATTAGCAATAAATGTTCGAAGATGTGGTGGAATCATTTAAGAGCTGTAACCTTAATCCAGAAATAGGAGGATGCCAGTTCTTGGGCTTAAGTCGTCCGCCGCTTGATCCACAGGCAGATAACCCAAATGGGAATTGACGGCATTGAGACAAAATATTGGCTATATTCTCTACGTTATCAGCATCTATAAGGTCAAATGATGGTACTACCTCGGGTCGAGAGCAAGTCTCTTCTTTTGGGACTATGGGAAGGGATTGTATAAGCAGGTAATGTAGAAATAAATTAGGTAGTTCACGTTCCTGAAAAAAAAGTTTTGTTGGATAGTGGCATTAACTGCGGCAGTAAGGGCCTCTTATGGCAGTCAGGTGAGTTTTCGAGAATTCTTAATATAGTCAAAACCAGCGCTGATGTCTTACTTTCTTGTACTATTGGACCTGCCTTAGAAACGGAACACATGTTCACGAGCCTGGAAAATTAAATTAATATTTTTATTTTTAAGCAATTATCTGCGAATCTTGAAAACTTTTCAGCTTTAAACAAAGCGGTGATCGGCAAGGTTTCATACTTGAACCGTTGTTATTTCTTATGTATATTAAATACAATATCATAAATGTAATTGCGTTTTCTTTTTGTGTAGATGAGACGGTTTTTCCTGGCACGAATGCTAATGAGGAGAGTACCGTTAAGTATTCTTACCTTCGGTTAAAAGGAAACATTATTTTTGAACGTCGCAGAACTAAAATTTACTAGCATATGTAACATCTTTTTGATTTCAGAAGATAAATAGAAAACGATTTGTTTCATTTTATTTCATTCAAGTGTGCATATATTTGAAGCAATTATCAGGGGTTTGAAAAATACTATTAGTGAACCTAATTTTGCACCCTTTTGGTTTTGGCACATATTGGAATTTTTCATTCACTGTAATTGAACACTGAAATCTCAAGCGTATGTGTGCATTTTCTGCAAGCGTTGTTATAAAAAAATGTTATTTACTCTCAATTTTGAACAACGTTATTTATCGTCTCCAATATTTTTAAAACCTACAGTGTATAATGATGTATTTGAAAATATATAAATTCTTTAAAGTTTTATTGTTTCCTTTTTTCTTTAATTAAACACTTTTTCCCTTATCCTAACAACAAGGATTTTAAGCTAAAGAAATCATGTCAACGATATAGTTTAACCCTTTATTTAGCAATACCTTTATATCGTATCAAGAAAATAAAGCCAAAACGTGAAAAATCACCAAAATAATATCATACAACAAAATTCCAGTTGAAAATTGTTTGTTTTTGTTTTCTTTTTTTTTTACAAAAACAAAGTATGTTTCCTCCAGGCAACATTGCCATATGCTGCCTGGAAGCAACATTGCCAATGTTGCTTGAGAGCAGCTGTGCCAATATCAAAAAAAATAGAACTCATTCTTATGTTAATTGAAATGGAAAGATACAAAGGTTTCGTGTTGGTACAAAAACTGCTCGACCGGCACATAAGGGGCGGTGTACTGCAAGCATATGCCCTACACTGCTGACAATATGCATACAGAGCAAGAGTCTGAACAGAAACAGCACTGCACCAACTGGTGCTGAAACTGGAGAATACGCTGGAGAACAGGGAGGTGGCGATGGGGGCCTTCCTAGACATAAAGGGGGCCTTCAGCAACACCTCATTCGGATCTGTACTGGCAGCTGGAGCGGGGAATAGATGAGACCTGCTGCAGGTGGATCGGTTTCATGCTCAGGGACAGGGCGGTGTTCACGTCACTCGCGGGAGGGACTCTGCTGGCGGGAGTCGCGGGGGTTGTCCGCAGGGGAGCGTTGTGTCTCAGCTGCTCTGGTGTTTAGTCGTGGACGGCCTGCTGCTAGAGAGGCCTTTGGGAGGGATGTACGAGGTACAGGGCTATGCGGACGACATTGTCATCATAGTCCGAGGAAGGGTTAGACAGTCAGTGTGGGAGCGCATGCAGACAGCTCTTAAAGTGGTGGAAAGGCGGACGGTTGGCCAAGGGCTAGGGGTGAGCCCCCAAAAAGCAACCGTCATACCGTTTACGACGAGGAGGAGAGCCACATAACTCTCACTCTATCCGGTAGAAACATCCCAATGGCCAGGGAGGTAAAATATCTTGGGTCCGTATTGGACTCTAAGCTAACCTGGAATGCTCACGTTGAAAAAAATCCTGCCTAAGGCAGTTATGACCCTAGCCGTCACTAGGTGGCTATATGGAAAAAACGTGGGGACTAAGACCTAGTATATCACGCTGGCTGTACGCAAGGTTGGTCAGACCATCGTTAACATAGGCGGCACTGGTCTGGTGGCTTAACATGGCACATTCCAGTGCCAAACAAAAACTAGGCAAGCTCCAAACGATTGCCTGCCTCGGCATCACAGCGGCTATGACGTCAACCCCAACAGCCGCAATGGAGGTGATGCTGGATCTGCCCCCCCCCCCACACACACACACACACGTAGTAATCATGGGGGAGGCCAGGCTAGGACTATACAGACTAGCCTGCAATGATAAACTGAAGATCAACCCAGGCTGCAGGGGCCACTGCAAAATTCAGGAGATCGTGAAGGAGTCAATTCTTGAAGTGGTGTCAGACTTCGCAAGCCCACGGATCTGCAGAAAAAACAAGTGGTAATCCCCGACTCCGGGCCTACCACGGGACGCGCTCGTCTGGTTCACGGACGGATCCGGCGGGAAGCATGTGACGGGGGCAGGCGTTTATTCGGAAGGACCGAGGGTAAGTCACAATATTTCCCTCGGAGCTCATACAACGGTCTTTCAGGCCGAAATGTACGCCATCGTGCACTGCGTCCGAGAGAACAAGAGGAGGGGCTACACCAACAAGTGGATCCTCACAGACAAAGACAACCAGGCAGCCCTTAAGGCCTTAAGTAGCCCACGGGTGAATTCCAGGCTGATAAGTGAATGCCGAGACGAGACGAGCGACCTGGCTGGCCAGATTGAGATCACCTCCATTTGGGTACCGGGTCACTCCGGTATCAAAGTCGATAATAAAGCTGACAATATCGCGAAGAGAGGATGACCAGAATCATTTATGGGACCAAAACCGGTCCTGGGCGTGACGAAAAGCACTGCCAGGGGATCCATTAAGTCCTGGGTCAGAAACGAGCATAAGGTATACTGGGCAGACTGTCCAGGGCTCACATAGAAAGTCAGTAATTGAGGAATCTAGTTCAAAAAGAACTGTGGGGCTGCTAAATCTTAGCAGAGGTCAGCTCAAGAACATAACAGGACTCTTGGTGGGACACATCGCTGTCAAGAAACACCTGCATAAAAGGGGCAGTTCGAGGGGGTCTGACAGGCAGACTCTGTGGCGAGGGGGAGGAATTAGCACATCTTGTGCGAGTGTAGAGCTCTGGACCGCAAAAGACAACTGATCTACGGACAGCCTAGACCGGAGACAGAGCAATATAAAACTTCACCCTACCAATTGCTGTGCAGGCTAGATCAAGTCACAGTGATTTTGGAATAGGTGGAGTAGATAATACAAAGGGCATACACAGTAAGCCAAAGGCTGCGGTGCTATCGGGGCGGCAAAGACGCGGACAGCCCCAAGGGGAAAAAAACGTCACAGCTTCGCTATGAATCCACTTGACTACAAATAGTTTATTAGCAGCATCATATTAGAAGTCATAACTTCCTCTGCCTTCCTTTTGTAATCTACAATCGCTTTTCATAGGGCAGTTCTTTAGCCTGTCATAGAATCGATGTTCATCCTTTTTTTCAAGTAAACTATTAGTTGAAAAGAAAAAAAATATCAAAAAATATTTTGGACTTCAAAATTTGTGGAATGGTTTTACATAGATGAATCACTACTTGTCCACCGAAACCAGATTTTTGCTCAGCTTCATTTAGCTCTTCAGTAACAATTCTTCTTTCAATGTAGGTATGGTAAAAAATCATATATTTCCCCCGACACACCACAATGCACAAAAAATTTTATGTCCCCACTTGTGGGGTTTATTCTGGATATATTGACACCGATTTCCTGCCCGTGTACCCTTATAGGGTATCATCATTTCATCTATAGAATGACATGATTCGTGCTCAAACTGTCTACATTTATCACGCACAGAATATAAAAGATTTTGTATTTTCCAAAGCCAGTATCAGTAGATCCCTGATTTTCGACATTTGAAACATGTAAGAAAAGTCTAACTTTTTGGAACCTTTTGATAGTTATTTCGTCGGCGATTTTGTGGTATCGAAAGCTCTGGCTCCAGTAATCCAAATATGGTGGAAATTCAATAACGCTCATCAAAATAAGCATTGCAATAAACTGTTCCATTTCTTTGATGGATGTATTCATTGAATTTATTGTTACTTGAACTGAATAGACTTTTTTGTTCCCCCAGGGCTCGTCCGCGGCCTTGCCGCCCCGATGGCACTGCAACCTTTGGTTGATTTTGCATACCCTTAGTCTTACTCCACCCATTCCAAAATCTGCAGCGATTGGTAGGGTGAAGTTTTATATTGCTCTGTCTCCGGTCTAGACTGACCGTAGATCAGTTGTATTTTGCGGTCCAGAGATTTACACTCGCACAAGATGTGCTGGGCTGATTCCTCCCCCTTGCCGCAGAGTCTGCATGCGAGGTCCCCTTCGAACCGCCCCATTTTATGCAGTTGTTTCTTGACGGCCATGTGTCCCGTCAAGAGACCTGTTATATTTCTGAGCTGTCCTCTGCTAAGATTTAGCAGCTCCAGAACTCTCTTTGAACTGGGTTCGTCAATTATTGACTTCCCATGTCTGAGCCCTGGACAATCTGCTTGTGTTGGTTTCTGACCCAGGACTTAATGGCTCCCCTGGTAGTGCTCTTTGACACGCCCAGAGCCGGTTCTGGTCCCGTAAATGGTTCTGCTGACCCTATCTTCACTCTGGTCGACAATTTCATTAATGAGTTTAGTTGAGAAAAACTTGAAAAAATATTACAGTAGAATCACTTTATTCTTTTGATTTTCAAATATTACGCGATTTTCATCGTTTTGTAATAAAGGGATGTCTTCTTTGATCCACTAAGACTCTTGCAGTTGAAAACTCTGCGTTTGCAATTTCTCTGCCAAAGCTGCAAGAGAACTATTTTCTTCTGGCTCTTCCGGTATGAGTAAATTTGAAAACGGAATTTCAGCTTCCGAGTCCCAGCTACAATATTCTTCAGTTGATATCAAATTGTTTCTTCCAGCACCAGTCAACAATAATTCTTGATTTCTAGGCAGCATGGTTAAATTTTTATTATCTGATGCATCTGATAAATCGACATAAGATATATTGCCACCTTGAGCAGGCAGTAGTATGGCTCGTTTTACAGTCTTAATAAAAAAGTCTGGCATCAAACACCCATAGCATCCATGTTTTAAAAAATACAGCGATTCTGGTGGCAGTGTTCCCGGATCTCCGGGAGAGGGGTGTGCAGGAGGCGCCGATATCAAGATTTAACATATCCTTCTCGAACATATGTGGCCTAAATTCTAACCTGAACTCCGTCCACCATTTCCTCCAGGCTAATAGGCCCCAACTCCTCTACCTCACCGAAACTCAAATCAGTGCCAAAACAGACACTAATCACCTTAATTTCCCGGGGTATGAGCTCTTTACTTCTTTTAGATTGCATGGAGGTGTGTGCGCATACGTCCGTAGCAATCTACCCTGCACCAGACTTCCCAATTTAGAAGCTGGAAGAAATGACATAATTTGGATAAAACTCTCTCTCAGGGCTGCAACTAAATTCATCTGTTGCATTTACCGGTCACCCTCTGACAACAACTTTGTCAAGCTCTGGGACTACCTTTCTAAAAAGAACGACCATCTTATTTCTGAATATCCTTCCTCCGAGGTCACTATTCTTGGTGACTTCAATGTACATAATAAGGATTGGCTAGAATCTTCAAAAACCGACCTACAAGCGAGAGCAGCGGAGGCCTTTGCAGTCAGAAATTCTTTAACCAATATGGTTCAGCAACCTACTTACTTACCTCGCATCCCAACACAAACCACGGCATGGTCACTGCTTCTTGCGCAACGCAACCCGAGGTCACACACTCATCACACCAACGTATCGTTTGGCACTACATCTCCGCGAACTGGGACGAAATGCGGGATTACTTTCCTTCAATTCCATGCGCGTCTGTCTGCTTCTCTCATGCTGACCCCTCTGATATCTTACAAAACATCACCGAAATTATCCAAGCTGGCATGGAATTATTTATTCCACGTACACAGAAAACCTCCTCAGCCACTCAAAAGCCTTGGTTCTCTCAATCCTGTGACAAGGCCAGACTTGAAAAGGTCAAAGCTCACAAAACGCTGCTACACAATCCCAGTCAAGAAAACCGTCAAGCATTTAAGGACACACGAAACCGCTATGTCCGCATTCTTTCTGAGGCAAGAAACTAGTTTAATAACCACATCAAAAACAAAGTCCTCTTAAGCTCTAACGGCAGCAAACCCTTCTGGACTCTAGCTTAATCTATTGGGAATAATTTTTGCAAAAGCACCTTCCCACCTCTTGTTTCCGTGGATGAAATTGTTTCTACCGCCCTGGGGAAGGCCGAACTTTTTGCATCGTTGTTCGCCGGCAATTCTACTCTTAACTCACCTCCAAATGTTCAGCCACCAACAGTCCCCAATGTCGCGCATAAAATGACTGATATCATTTTAAAAAGTAAAAAGGTACGAAAGATGCTCTTTTCTCTTAATACCAGGAAAGCCTCTGGCCTTGACGAGAGCCCAGCAATTGTTCTCAAAAAATACGCACCAGAACTTGCTTCTGTCCTGACTCGTCTGTTTCAGACATCTTACAATAGAGGCATATTCCCTAGTAACTGGAAAACTTCTCGAGTACAACCCGTCTCCAAGAAAGGATCCAAAGCGCTTCCTAGCAACTACAGGTCTATTTCTCTATATCAAGTCGTCTCTAAAGTGACGGAAAAATATATAAACACCGAATTACTAAAATTTCTTGAAAAACGCAGTCTAATCCACGACAGGCAGTATGGATTCCGTCAGCGCAGATCAACTGCCGACCTACTTTCCTTCGCCACCCATTCTTCGAACAAGTCCATAGACTCGGATTTACCGTGTCTTCCACAGAACTACACGGTGAATCCCAGATTGTCGCTCTAGACACATCCAAAGCATCCGACCAGGTCTGACACGCAGCGCTGCTTAATAAACATGGCCTACTACCAAAACTCTGTACCTGGACAGCAAATTTTCTCTCCAACCGGTGCATTTCGGTTCGTGGATGGCCATTCCTCTAAACTGTATCCAGTTAATCCAGGAGTCCCTTAAGGTTCAGCTTTAGCCGCTACTTTGTTTCTTTTCCACATTAAAGACGTCCTCTCTAGCACATCCAACCCAGTTCACAGTTACGCCGACGACAGCACCCTCCACTCAAATATACAATATTCTAAGCCTGCCTCTTTAGCCCAATTAGATGAGGATTGCAGACTCAAGGAGGGTTCTGTCTCTGTGGATCTCCAAAAAATATTAGACTGGGGAAGAAGAAATATTGTACAATTCAACTTCACCAAATCTCAGTCTTGCTTTCTATCTCATAAGAGATACACCAGCCCTAGACCCATCACAATGAACAACCAAGTTATTCAAAGTAATGAGTCCTTTTTACTTGTTGGCATTTTTGTGAATCGAAATGTCAATTGGCACCAACATGTCACATCAATTGCAGAAGCGGTTGCTAAGAAATTAGGTTTCCTCTTCCGGGCTCGCAAACACTTTTCACCAGCTAATCTCTATACTTTGGATACTTCACAAATAAGGCCAAACCTCGAATACTGCTCCCACATTTGGGGTGCCGCTGCCGCTTCTACACTTGCTATCCTAGACTCCATTCAGAAGAGAGCTATACGTCTCATCGGTAACCCTAACTTCACCCAAAGGCTGCCAGCCTTTGCCCACCGCCGTGCCGTTGGTGACATCTCTCTCTCTTTCTCTCTCTCTCTTTCTCTCTCTCTCTCTCTCTCTCTCTCTCTCTCTCTTATAGATATCTGCACAGCCACTGATCAGAGGAGCTTTCTTCCATAGTTCCTTCACCTGCTGCACTGAACAGATCTACGAGGGAAACAGAGCGAATGCACCCTTTCACTGTCCAGGTCACTAAACATAGAACATCTTGTTATACTCTAGCTGGTTTAGCTGCTGGACAGCATCATCAGACAGAAAACCAAAAGAAAACGAACATTTGTGAAGTCAGAGAAATAGTCCCTCCGTCTGTATTTAGTATGAAACGGTTTCACCAATAAGTGAAAATCGGAGCCTGCGATGAGCACTGATAAGTACACTTGGAGAACCCAAATCACTACAACACATTTAGAAGACCTGACAATCGTTTCACTAACCAAGTGAGCGTCATCAGAGGATAAAATATTCTAACTACTTTAAAAACTAACATCACTTTATATACTGGATCTTAGGTAAAGAGACGGAACCGAGAGAGGGGAACTAGTCGTAGGAAAATTATGCAGTGTATTGTATTTTTATCCCCCGACGAGGTCTTTGAACTGTCTGTATTAACTTATCTAAAAAACTTGTATTTTCTAACAAATTGTGTTTTATTATTGTTAAAATAATTTTACTACGCTTGAAGTTTCATGTTTATTCAAATTTCTAACGAAAAAAATTAAAAGACACAATCAGTGATTTAGAAAACTTAATATTATACATAATTTTTTGTTCTTTTTTTTTATCTTTGCATTTTTTTGTTGTCAATTTGACGCGTTTAATTGCGCATATTTTTGTCTTTCTTGTCTGCATTTTTTCCGTGCCTTGCTTATCACAATTTGTGTTCATAGATTAAATTTCTGCTAAAATTGTTAAAATGTAGCTCACAAAAGAACTCGTTTAATTACTACGATTCTATCTCACTATGTGTGTGTGTGTGTGTGTGTGTGTGTGTGTGTGTGTGTGTGTGTGTGTGTGTGTGTGTGTGTGTGTGTGTGTGTGTGTGTGTGTGTGTGTGTGTGTGTGTGTGTGTGTGTGTGAAGAGTGGTTTGGCCTCGATCTTGTAGTCTCATTGGCCACAGACTTTTTTAGTTACTTTGAATTTCTAATTTAAGTGGGAAGATTGCACTTTCATGCAGAATTGCCATATCACACAAATTTCAGTCATCTAGACCTATACTTACAATTCTAGTATTTACTTATACTTATATGTTATAGCTATTTTACAGCTTTTTTTTTCCTTTTTTTTTAGATTATTTATTTATATATTTTTTCTATTTTTTTTTAATATTTTTTTCTTTTTTTTTCTTTCTTTTTTCCTTTTTTTTTCTTTTTTTATTATTGTTTTTTTACATTGATCATTTTTTTATTTTTTTATTTATATATTTTTTACTTTGATTTTTTTTTTGTTATAGGTATATATTTTCTTCTCTTTTCCACAATTATACAATTTCACACTATATACAAACTATATGCAATTCTACAATATATACAATTAAACTGTTTTTATCATATTATTCACAAATATAAAAGTTCCCAATGTATGTACAAACTATATACAATTCTACAATATATACAATTAAGCTGTTTTTTCCCATATTCTTCACACATATACAAGTTCCTAATTTGTGTACAAACTATATACAAACTCACAATGTATGTACAAACTATATACAATATATATGCAGTGAAACTTTATATGTGTATTTTATTTTGACTAAGAAATGTAATCAAGGCTATGTTAACAAATTTATCTGATTTAAACAGCAGACTGGTCAAATTTAGAGGTAAATAAATATGTTTGCTAAATAGTTGTTCGTACATGGTTTTACGTCCTTGTTTGTAAAATCTACATTGGAAAAATATGTGATCCAAGTTACATATGGTACTATTATCACAGCTATCTCACTATATATGCGTAGAAACAATATCATCTAGAATGCAACGAGGCTATAAAACTTCCACTCGACAGACTAACGGATTTAAAGGATTAACTGCATGTGAAGCTGCAACAGCTACTGTAAACATATTAAAATACAAAATGTTACATTGCATGGTAGGTTAACATACAGGTGGTCCGTCGAAAATTTACACTATACATATTTCAGTAACACAGAAAATTTTTCACATAAATTTTGCACACGTAATAAGCAACATTCAGGAGATTTAAACAAAATATTTTGACAGTTATGTCGTTTCCGCGTGAACCGGAAACTGACGCCATCTTTGTTATTTTACAAATAATACACTTTATTGTTATTGCAATTGATAGCCTATATAATTTTAATGTAGCCTCATGCAACATACCATATTTGTAAAATTTACAGCTTCCTAGATATCTATAATCTTAGAAAAATTAGAAAATTTATGCTGACCCCTAAAATAATTAACCCCCTTCCAAAAAAAAACATTAGAATATTCAGTATTTGATGTTTTGCAGTCTATCAGTCAAGATACAAGTGTTCAGTGGAGAATCAGCAAATCTTTAAAATTACACAGGTGTCTACAAGAGTTGTCAAAACTTTAAATTCAAAGATATCCCACAGCTTACTTTTTTTAATAATACCCACAGTTTTAGTGAATTTTGAGAGATATCGCGCTTTAAAAAATATTTTTTACTTTTTTTGTTAATAAAAATTGGCCGTTAAGATATGATGAACGAACTCCTCCATGCCATTAACAAAATAAGGGTAATTTCCAAATTTGGTCCAAATCAGTGAAGTATTTTTTGAGTTATCGGTTATATATATATATATATATATATATATATATATATATATATATATATATATATATATATATATATATATATATATATATACAGGGTGGCGCATTGAAAACAAAACAGACCCATTTGCGTCCAGAGAATTTTTTTTTAAGAAACGCAGAAACACATCGATTTTAATATTAAGGGGGGCATTTTTTGACATATAACTCAACTTTGTCATATCAACCCCATAAGGGTGGTGATAACAACCCTTATATTTCAAATAGGGAACATGGGTCGAGTATTACATTATTTGAAAGCTCTTTCTTTTCTGAATTCAGCACACTAAATTTTTTTGAAGTTTTAAGTTAAGTTAAGTTTTAAAAATTATTTACAGTTGGAATTGCAAGAACGCATTTCAATCATTGTGATAAGAAATGCACTAAATTTTTCGTTAAAAGAAACTAAAAAACAAAACGAAACGTTCAAAAGTGTTTATTCAGTTAGTTCAGTAAGTGTTCAAATTGTCGACCACCAGCTTCCATACAAAAGTACAAATTTTGTTCAAAACGAGCTCTTACATTCTGGAGCATTTGTGGAGTTATTAGATGGTATTCTTCAACAATGCGTCGTCATAATTCTTCCAGAGACTTCGGTTCTGTTACGTAAATTTTACTCTTTAAATGGCCCCATAGAAATAAGTCTAAAGGAGTTAAATTCGGTGATCTAGCGGGCCACTCAATAGCACCTCTACGCCCAATCCATTGTCATGGAAACTCTCTGGTCAAAAACTCCCTAACACGTTGTGAAAAATGCGGAGGAGCTCCATCTTGTTGAAACACTATATGATTTTCTTGATAACGATCATCATTTTCAACAATGTCAATTAGTAGAGGGTAAACGATATCTTCTAGTAACTCCAAATACGTTATGCCACTCAAATTGCCATCAAGAAAAATTGGTCCAATTAAACGGTCTCCAAAAATGCCAGTCCAGACATTCAATTTCTGTGGAGTTTGAGGGTGGACTTCGTGAAAATTTCTTGGATTATTATCTGCCCAATAACGACAATTATGACGATTGACTGTAGAGTTTAATAAGAACGTACACTCGTCTGAAAAACAGATATTGAACAGAAAGTTCCCGTTATCAGCTATTCGTGCAGTCATAACTTCACAAAACTCCAGCCGCCGATCAAAATCATCTTCATTCAGTTGTTGTAGAAGATGAATTTTATACAGGTGAAATTTATGACGCTTCAATATTCGCTAAATAGTTCTTCTTTTGATGTTTGAAACAGTGGCCAATTTTCTCGTGCTAAAAGTTGGGTTTGTAGCAATTTGTCCTAAAACTTCAATCTCAGTAGTCTCATTTCCAACCGGAAATTCACGTTCAGGATCCCGTTTTTTGTTGGCTACTTGGTCGAAACTTTGCAAATAACTCCAAAATGTATTTTCTGTTAAGATGTCTGTTCGGATGTCGTTCATTAAACAAATTTGCGGTACGGTTGGCACAGTCATCGTTTTTGAAAAAAAAAGAGTAATTATTTCAAATCCTTCTTCTACAGAATACACCATTGTGAAATTAATTTTCGGTAGTACTATCAAGTATCAAACCGACCGATAAACTCAAATAATAAACCGCATTTCTCTCATTCTGATAAGAAATGTTCTGATAGTCAATTTTTTGTTTATAAAGCAACAAAACATTGACTATCAGCACATTTCTTATCGGAATGAGTGAAATGAGTTTTTGCATCCTCAACTGTGAATAATTTTTAAATGAGTTGATAAAACTTCAAAAAAAATTTGTGTGCTGATTTTAGAAAAGAAAGAGCTTTTAAATGATGTAACACTTTGACCCATGTTCTCTATTTAAAATATAAGGGTTGTTATCACCACCCTTAAGGGGTTGATGTGACAAAGTTGAGTTTTATGTCAAAACATGTCCCCCTCAATATTAAAATTGATGTTTCAGCGTTTCTTAAAAAAAATTCTCTGGACGCAAATCGGTTTGTTTCGTTTTCAATGCGCTACCCTATATATATATATATATATATATATATATATATATATATATATATATATATATATATATATATAAACATTTTAACTGACCATGGAAATGAGTTCCATAAATTTTCCGAAAGTCTCACCATCGAAGTCTCTCTATTAGTGAATTTTCTTAATGAAAATGAAATGAGGAAAAGTAATCTCGCATTTCGTTCCAGTTCGCGGAGTTGTAGTGCCAAACGTTACGTGAGTGTGCTGACTGTGTGACCACGGGTTGCATTGCACAGGAATCAGTGACCATGCCGTGGTCTGAGCGACCCAGGAGGCGGTGACTGATATCTTATAGCATTCAGGTTTTGTAGTAAGAAGGAGATCCAAGGGATTTGAACTGTGTGTTGGGATGCGAGGAAAGTAAGTAGGTTGCTGAACCATATTGGCTAAAGACTTGGGACTGCAAAGGCCTCCGCTGCTCTTCCTTGTGGATCGTTTTTGAAGATCCTAGCCATTCCTTATTATGGATATTGAAGTCACCAAGAATAGTGTCCTCGGAGGAAGGATATTCAGAAATCAGATGGTCGGTTTTTTCAGAAAGGTAGTCAAAGAGCTGGACAAAGTTGTCAGAAGGTGACTGGTAAATGCAACAGATGAATTTAGTTGCAGCCCTCAGGGAGAGTTTTATCCATAGTATGTATTTTCTTCCAGCTTCTGAATTGGGGAGTCTGGTGCAGGGTAGATTGCTACGGACGTACGCGCACACGCCTCCATGCAATCTAAAGGAAGTAAGGAGCTCATACCCCGAGAAATTAAGGTGATTAGTGGCTGTTTTGGCACTGATTTGAGTTTCGGTGAGGAAGAGGAGTTGGGGCCTATTAGCCTGGAGCAAATGGTGGACGGAGTTCCGGTTAGAATTTAGGCCACATGTATTCGAGAAGGATATGTTAAATCTTGATGCTGGCGCCCCCTGTACACCCATCTCTTGGAGATCCGAATGGAGGGGTATTTTACTTCTGGAATCTTTTGTACAAGGAGAAACCATCATCATTTTTGCTTATAAGGGAAACAAATTGACTTAGGTCTCAAAACTTTCATGTCTTCTTTATCAAATTCTTTTTGGTACAAAAACTCGCTAAAAAATTCTTTGGAATAACAACAATCAGACTAGATAACTGTAAAGTGAAATTAGATTAAAAAAATTGATAAAAAGCAAAGTCACTAACCAGGATTATAACTCGTCACCTGGGAGTCGATTATACGATGTAAAGTGACCACTGTACACATAGCCCACTGAGGTACGCACTATATGCATTTACCAGCAGGAATATCCTATTGTTCAAGGCTTAACGATTTACATAAAACAATTTTGTTTTACAATGGATTTTTTGCTTATATTTTAACGAAATCAAGAAAAATAACGACTTAGACACATATCTTTAAGCTTGTTTGTCATTTCTTGTAGTTATTTTAAGTCACATTCTGATCAATCAATTTTTACATTTTTAGCTTTCTTGGATCAGATTTACTTAATTAAAAATTCAGTTTACCTCTAACTTTTTTGTCTTTTAAGATAGAGATCTAAATTTTGGTACATGTAATTTCCTTTTATGACAAAAAACAACGTACCAAATTTGGTTGCCTTCATTTTATTATTTCCAGAGATAAAAATTGTTTTCGAAAGAAAACACAACAATTTTCATGAAAACCTAGGCCGATTTACCGTGACTAACGAACTTCTTCAATCCACTTTCAAAAGGAAGGTATCTGCCAAATTTTATCAAAATCGGCCCATTATTTTTTGAGTTATCGGTGTGATACATATATATATATATATATATATATATATATATATATATATATATATATATATATATATATATATATATATATATATATATATATATATATAAAAATTGAAACTGACCCCGGATATGTGTTCTGGGGTGCCTAATTAGCGCTCATTTGAAGAAATTTTTTCCATATTCAAAAGTCGGGATCTCCTCATTAGTGATTTTTTTTAAAGAAAATTCACTAAAATGGAAACAATGTAGGAAATGTATAGTGAATAAAACGGTTTATTATTATTATTATAGAACTTCAAACAATTTTCCTTAAATAGCCTAAATGTTGACTATTACTCCTACGAAATTTCAGAAAAAAATATTCTGTTTTTACTGAAATGTGTATTGTGTAAGATCCAGACTAGACACCTTGTATGTAAAGTCACGAAGATTATTGTCTCTATACGTTAACAGCTTATTCTAATTTAAACATTGCTTTTCTTGTTCAAATATGTTGAAAATAAAGAAATGGAAAATTCCCTACACCTTATCTAATCATATAATTTGGACCGTTTAAAGAGTTCAGGTTATAAAAAATTAGATTAGTAGTGTTTGTCTATTATGGTAGTGACAGAAAAATGCAATTTTTAATATATGTTTTCTTTTATTACGTTATATATAACCAGACAAGAGCGCAAAATAAAAATGATCTCATTGAATTACCTTTTGTGCACATTAATGATTTTCATGCCAGGTAAGTACTTTTTTGTGTATAATAGTTTATCTAGAGTACAAAGTTTAGCGAGTTTTCATGCAAAAACTAATTAAAATGACATTGGTC
This sequence comes from Tillus elongatus, assembly GCA_964006375.1. Taxonomy (NCBI): domain Eukaryota; kingdom Metazoa; phylum Arthropoda; class Insecta; order Coleoptera; family Cleridae; genus Tillus; species Tillus elongatus. The sequence goes on from OZ023262.1 coordinate 17,362,860, forward strand.
ACAAATTTCGGATTTTCGTAAAATTTCTTCAGAAGGGCTCGAATTAGAAACCCGCTTGAAACGTTAATTGAATATATATATATATATATATATATATATATATATATATATATATATATATATATATATATATATATATATATATATATATATATATATATATATATATATATACAGGGTGTCCAACTAGTGCGACAAAGCTCAATATCTCCTGTACCATTAAAGTTAGGGCCAATTTTTCTAGGGAAGTTACTAAGGGTTAAGATATGCAACTTCTAAAGTTATTTTAGACTATGCAGGGTGCTCCAACGAGGTGGTGCGGGAATAAATTCATGTTTTTTAAATGAGACACCCTATATATTTTTTCATATTTCCATTCACCATAAACTTCTGTATATAGCACCATAATTTTCATGACATATTTTTGCAAAGTTGCCAAACAGATTGGAAAATTCCCATAATTTGTGAAAAAACATGGTTTAATTAAACGTGTAATATTTCTCAACTTATAACAATTAGAAACAAGATATTTTTATAATGCAAAGAGGAATGATGACAGAAGTCTTCTGATGTAATACGGATTGATGTTTTTGTACAGGGGGGTTTTCTATAGCCATGCCAACATTACGAAATTTAAACCGAATTTTCGTAAGTTTTTAAGTGAAACACCCTGTATTTGATTACTCTATATTGTGGGGATTTGATTCTCTTTAACTCTTGTTCAGGTCATTCTGTGTCTATCTTTGCTACTTTTTGCGTTATTTCAATTATAGCAAAAAACTGGATGTTTTTCACCATTGTCGTTTTTCTAGTCGCCTATGACACATAAAATAGAAATTAACTGTTGTCATTTTAGATACAATGTCAGTTTGGTAGCTGTTCTATTTGACAAGGTTAATATCAACATTATAATAACCATTTACTGATAATTGAAGGGATTTAGTGCGTTCTTTGTAGCAAAACTATTTAAAATGACTTTTTCAAATGACGAATTGGTGGATATGATTTTTGTATTGGAAGCTAGCGACAAAAACTGCTTATTAGCAAGGAGGATATATCATCAAAAATATCCAAACCGAAGACAACCCAATCGAACGGCGTTTGAGAAGCTATTGAAGCGTCTTAAAACAACGATAAATGCAACCTATAAGAAAAATGTAAGAAGAAAACATGTTTCAACCGAAGAAAGTCAATTAATCTTTTAGCAGTAATTGAAAATCCACACATTTCCAATCAATTAGATATTGGACGAACATCGATTCAGAACATACTGAAAGCAAACAAGATGCATCCTTATCATATCCAGTTATTGCAAGAGTTGAATGAAGAAGAGTTTCAGAGGATAATGCGTTTATGTGCATGGGTACAGGAAAAAACGAGGCAACAACGGATTTTGTAGATTCAATATTGTTTTGTGATGAAGCAACCTTTTATAAAAATGGAAACGTAAATACGCATAATTTTCATTATTATGCTACAAGCAATCCCCATTTTATAAGAACTCGTTCACAAAACAGATAGTCCTTAACCATTTGGGGCGGAGTTGTGGTAGAATATGTTATTGGACCGCATTTTTTTGATGAAAGAGTAACTGGACAAGTATATTTGGATTGTTTACAATACGATTTATCACAGTTATTGGTGCAGATACCAAATGTTATTCGTGAACGTCTTTGATTTTTACATGACAGAGCCCCCGTGCATTATACAGGGCATCTCATTACCTTTTCAAATGAAACATATGGCCAGCAGTGGATTTGCAGAGGGGCGCCAGTACCTTGGCCAGCTATATCACCAGATCTAACAAAAATGGATTTCAGTGTATGGGGATTTGTAAAAGATCAGGTCTATAAAACACCCCCTAATACAAGAGATGATATGAAAATTCGTATTAGGAACTGTTTCCAAAGTATTACTCGGGAAATGTGTATAAACATGACACATTCTTTTGAAAAACGTATTGAATTATGCACTCAAGTGAATGGTGCCACTTTGAACAATTAATTGCGTAGTAATTTACTTTATAAATTGTAAATAACACATTTTTTAAGAAACGTATTGAGTTGTGAATTCAAGTTAATAGTAGCCTCTCTGAACTGAACGGTTAATTATGTAATGAAACAATTTGGAAATTGTAGGGAATCTTAAATTGCTGAGATGCTTATGTCACGTATCCTGTAGTATGAATAAACTATTTTGATGTTATTATCTATGATATTTAATGACATTTTATGTAAAACGAGAACAGCCAGTTTTCATTTTATGTGTCATAGGCGACTAGAAAAACGGCAATGGTGAAAAACATCCAGTTTTTTTGCTAGAATTGAAATAACGCAAAAAGTAGCAAATATAAACACAGAATGACCTGAGTAAGAGTTAAAGAGAATCAAAATTCCTACAATATGAAGTAATTAAATACAGGGTGTTTAAAAAACTTACGAAAATTAGTTTTAAAGTTCGTAATGTTGCCATGGCCATAGAAAACCCCCTGTACAAAAACGTCAATCCATATTGCATCAGCGGACTTCTGTCATCATTCGTCTTTCCATTGTAAAAATATCTTGTTTCTAATTATTATAAATTGAGAAATATTACACGTTTAACTGAACCATGTTTTTTCACAAATTATGAGAATTTTCTAATCTGTTTGGCAACGTTGCAAAAATGTGTTATGAAACTTGTGGTGCTAGGTACATAATTTTACGGTGAATCTAAATATGTAAAAGCATACAGGCTGACTCATTTAAAAAACATGAAGTTTTTTCTACACCGCCTCTTTGGGGCATCCTGTATAGTCTAAAATAATTTCAGAACTTGCATATCTTAATCCTTAGTAAATTCCCCAGAAAAGTTTCCCCTAACTTTAATGGTACAGGAGATATTGAGCTTTGTCGCACTAATTGGCCATCCTATATATATATATATATATATATATATATATATATATATATATATATATATATATATATATATATATATATATATATATATATATATATGTATATATATATATATATATATATATATATATATATATATATATATATATATATATATATATATATATATATATATATATATATATATATATATATATATATAGGTGTCCCATGATCGAACGGTCGATGGAACCAGACGTATATGGAAAACCAAATCGATCTGAAAATTTGGGTGTAACCATAATCGGCTCTATCTATCCAAAATATTTCAAATTTCGCGGTGTTGCCGCTTCTGCTGAAAAGTTTTAGTAGCTCTGTTATTTTAAATAGACCATCCTGTATAATTTTTTTTTAGAATTCCTAGTTTAACTTAAATAACTTTTCCCAATATGGTCCTATACATATCAGGTGGTTCCCCATATATTAATTAACCCTTATATTACTTCCACATCGTCCCAACGTGTGGAAGTATCGCATCGGCGACAAAAATTAATTCTTTTTTGCTTAAACCTCGTAAAAAGGGTCAAAACATATAGAAAACATGGTTTGGGAACGACATGTTTTTTATTTGTCGGTCTGTATGTTTGTCGACCTGTATGTCTGTCTCTTTGTAGCTACGATAACTTTAGAACGAATTAATATATCGTCTTCAAATTTGGTATACAGTTAGCACCCGACAAAGTAACGGTTCCTATTGTTATCGGGTAAAATCACTCCAGTGGTAGGGGATGAATGGGGGGTGATTTGATGAAAATTGATTTTTTTGTGTGTTAAAACTCGAGTAATATAATGTTTTAGGGTTCGTTGATTAGAAAAGTTTCAATTTCATAAAATATCTGATATTCTGTGCGGAAATTAAATTAGGGGTAGAATTTGTGGGGGTGGAATATTTTTGACAAGGATTTCGAAATTTTTTTTGCTAAAACGGCGTAAAAAACTTGATTCTGGCAGGAAAAATGTTGTATCTGTCGATTTGTCGGTCTGTCAGTCTGTCGGCATGTACGTCTGTTTGCTAATAGGCGCAATAACTTTCAAATGAATTGAGATATCATCTTCAAATTCGGTATCCAGTTAGCACCCGATAAAAAACTCTTCGAATTGTTTTTGGGTAAGACCGCTTTAGCGGGTAGGGGAGAAGGAGTGATTTGGTGAAAATTGACATTTGTTCAATAATACTTGAGCAATATAACGTTTGAGGGTTTATTTATTAGAAAACTTTTAATTTTATCAAACATCTGCTTTTCTGTGCTGGAAATAAGTTAGGGGTTCAATGTGTTGGGGGTTGAATATTGTCGGCAAAATTTTTGATTTTTTTTTTGTTGCTAAAACAGCGTAAAAATTCTCAAAACATATAGAAAACTTGATTCTGCAAGAAAATGTTTTGTCTATCGGTCGGTCTATCGGTCTGTCAACATGTACGTTTGTCTCTTAATAAGCGCAATGACTGTCGAATGAATTGAGATCTTCAAATTTGGTATTCAGTTAGCACCCGTGAAAGGAACGCTTCGGGTTGTTTTTGGGTAAGACCGCTTTAGGGGGTAGTGGAAAAATAAGGGGTGATTTGGTGAAAATTTAGATTTTTTCAATAAAATTCTAGTAATATAACGTTCAAAAAGTTTATGGGTACAGGAATACAAATATTTTTTTGTAGTCAAGTCATGGGCCCTAAATTCATTCCATGAGAATGTCTTTCTGAAGAGTATAAATTATCACAGCTATGTGGAAGTTATGATTCAATTTCCAGCACTTTTTTTTAAACAAAACACATGATTAAACCTTAATAATTTTGTACTCCTGCATCCTGTGAAGCTAGAATTGTGGCTGTGGTTTAAGAATAGTACAGTCATTTCATAAGTCACTAAGTGAGTAGCGAACGTGTCGCCACCTAGTTCGGAACCAAGTACTTGTTGTCACGCCCGCTCCAAATAATACAGAGTATTAAAAATAGAGACGGTATACAACTAACTAACAATTTAAAAAATTGTTAGCCCTGGCCCATTTCTACCCCAATATAGGGACAAAGTATGTAAGACTAGATGCATTCTCGCAACAATTAGAACCGTAGACCGGTTTCGCTCTCATTAGAGCTCTTCAGTACGGCATACTAATTGCAGCAAAAATGCATCAAAAATAACACGGCTATCGTATAGCCAGTCTTAAAACACTAAGTGAGTAGCGAACGTGTCGCCACCTAGTTCGGAACCAAGTACTTGTTGTCACGCCCGCTCCAAATAATACAGAGTATTAAAAATAGAGACGGTATACAACTAACTAACAATTTGAAAAATTGTTAGCCCTGGCCCATTTCTACCCCAATATAGGGACAAAGTATGTAAGACTAGATGCATTCTCGCAACAATCACCACAACACATTTTAAAAGACCTGTATTTTTTTGGGAAAAGAACCACACCTGCGTTCCGATAAGCCAGGCATGTATATATATATATATATATATATATATATATATATATATATATATATATATATATATATATATATATATATATATATATATATATACAATGAGGCTCTCCAAAATGAGATAGGTCAGTTTAAAAAAGAAAAAACCTGTGCAATTCAGTAACCCCTACAATGGCGGGAACCGGTCACTGAAATATTTCTCGATTTTATATCATGATGACCATACGTTTAAAATATGTTTTGTTTGCTCATCAACTTTATTTTTTTAATAACAGATATGTACGCTATGACCCCTTCAGTAAACTGCATAATTGGTCGGCTTAAGTAGTTCGGTCGGTTAGCAAAATTATTTAAACCGTTTTTGTTTTTTAAAATAACTTTTGACGACCTATGACCGAAAAAAAAACATGAAAAATTCCCAGAGGTGCCTAGGTCTTAGGTACCAAGATAACTCAGCTAGTCTGAGCTAGTTGGAGGCGGGTTACCTTTAGCTGATTTATTTTGAATGTGTTTTGATTGTTATTAGTATAGCACACTGATGGGCTCTAATGAGAGCGAAACCTGTGGGCGTTTCTAATTATGGTTTAAATGAATCTAGCTTTACATACAGGGTGTGCCAGTCAGAACCTCCCACCTGTAAAATTTGATTTGGGTTCTCCAAGTGTACTTATCAGTGCTCATCACAGGTTCCAATCTTCACTTAGACAGTCACACAATAGAGAAATCGATCCAATATTACACAGGTGCTTAAAAAGTATTACCCTATTTTTCCAGATAGAAAGTTGTTTGTTGAAATAGAACTCCCTGTATATTGCCTAAAAAATTCAAAGATAATTAAATTTACTTTCAAATGATAAAGCATGTTTCTATACCTAAATCGCCAAGATTTCTGAGAAAAATACATTTTACTAAAAAAAAATTATATCAACTTGTATACTAGTACATTATTTAATTTCCATGGTAACTAAAACTAACAGGGTCAAACTAATATCAAACATTTTGGCACTTTGATTGGTAATCCGACAAAAAATTGGTGAAAATAACTATTCAAACGAAGTTTTAATGCAACTATTTATTCTACATGGGCAATGTCATCGAATTATAGCCAGAACCTGACGGAATCCATACTGCCTGTCGTGGATTAGACTGTGTTTTTCAAGAAATTTTAGAAGCTCGGTGTTTATATACTTTTCCATCACTTTAGAGGCGACTGAAAGGATAGAAATAGGTCTGTAGTTGCTAGGAAGTGCTTTGGGTCCTTTCTTAGGGACGGATTGAACTCGAGCAGTTTTCCAGTTACTAGGAAATATGCCTCTATTGCAGGATGTCTGAAATAGACGAGTCAGGAGAGGAGCAAGTTCTGGTACGCATTTTTGAAGAACAATTGCTGGGATCTCGTCAGGGTCAGAGGCTTTCCTGGTATCAAGAGAAAAGAGCATCTGTCGTACCTTTTTAGTTTTGAAAATGATATCCGTCATTTTATGCGCGATATTGGGGATTGTTGGTGGTTGAACATTTGGAGGTGGGTTGAGAGTAGAATTGCTGGCGAACAACGAGGCAAAATGTACAGCCTTGCCCAGAGCGATAGAAACAATTTCATCCCCTGAAACAAGAGGTGGGAACGTGCTCTTGCCGAAATTATTCCCAATAGATTTAGCAAGAGTCCAGAAGGGTTTTCTGCCGTTGGAGTTTAGGAGGACTTTGTTTTTGATGTGGTCATTAAACGAGCTTTAGCCTAAGAAAGAATGCTGACATAGCGGTTTCTTGCGCCATTAAATGCTTGACGGTTTTCTTGACTGGTATTGCGTAGAAGCGTTTTGTGAGCTTTGACCTTTTCAAGTCTGGCACTGTCACATGATTTAGAGAACCAGGGCTTCTGAGTGGCTGAAGAGGTTTTCTGTGTACGTGGAATAAATAATTCCATGCCAGCTTGCATAATTTTGGTGACGTTTTGTGAGATATCAGAGGGATCAGGATGAGAGAATCAGACAGACGCCCACGGAAATGAGGCAAAGTAATCCCGCATTTCGTCCCAGTTCGCGGAGTTGTAGTACCAAACGATACGTGGGTGTGATGACTGTGTGACCTGGGGTTGCATTGCGCAGGAAGCAGTGACAATGCCGTGGTCTGAGCGACTAAGGGGGGCGGTGACTGATGTCTTCTGGCATTCAGGTTTTGTAGTGAGAAGAAGATCCAAAGGATTTAAGCTATGTGTTTGGATGCGAGGAAAGTAAGTGTGTTGTTGAACCATATTGGCTAAAGTATTGCTGACCGCAAAGACCTCCGCTGCTCTCCCTTGTGGATCGGATTTTGAAGATCCTAGCGATTCCGTATTATGGACATTGATGTCACCAAGAATAGCGACCTCGAAGGAAGAATATTCAGAAATGGTCGTTTTTTTAGTAAGGTAGTGCTGGACAAAGTTGTTGTCAGAAGGTGACCGGTAAATGCAACAGATGAATTCAGTTGCAGCCCTGAGAGAGAGTCCAATCCAAAATATGTCTTTTCTTCCAGCTTCTAAATTGGGGAGTCTGGTGCAGGGTAGAATGCTACGGACGTATGTGCACACGCCTCCATGCAATCTAAAGGAAGTAAGGAGCTCATACCCCGGGAAATTAAGGTGATTAGTGGCTGTTTTGGCACTGATTTGGGTTTCGGTGTTGGAAGAGGAGTTGAGGCCTATTAGCCTAGAGTAAATGGTGGACGGAGTTCAGGTTAGAATTAAGGCCACATATATTCTAGATGGATATGTTAAATCTTGATGCCGGTGCCCCCTGCACACCCCTTTCCCTGAAATCCGAATGTAGGGGTGTTTTATCTTCGGGATCTTTTGCACAGGGAGGAGCCATCATCATTTTTGTTTATAAGGGAAACCGATTCATGCACCAGAACCGAAAACGTCCGTTGGGACTTCACCGGTCCCTTGATGTAAGGGGTGGTACCTCATCGGGCGTAAAAAAATCCTTTACTATCACGCAAAGGAAAAGTCCACGACCACCTACCAATATATTATTGTTCTAAGTATGAAAAACTATTACTTAAATGTTAAATTTATTTAATGGAAAATGCAAATTCTCTTTTATTTCATTAAACAAAGACATACTTGAAATTAGATTTATTTCTATAAAAATCCACTACCTTACGGTACTGACTGCGTACAGACTGTCTACGTTTCTATTGTTTTTAACGCTAGGTCACCTTATTCAAGGTAACCTTTGTCCCTTGATTTTAATTCTTGATGTTTATTTCTTTAGCTTATTTAGACTATACAAATTCAATAAACCTGTTTGTCACATATTTTGCTATATTTGGCAGGAATAATATTAACCTAATTACCTTAAAATCATTCTCATTGTAGGCAACGTTATGTGATGTCAACAGTTCCCATTTAGATAACTTTTTAATCACCTTTTCATACAACAATGGATCAATAATCACAATAGAGAAGATCATGTCACAGCACCTGTCATTTGTAGCTGTGGATTCAGTGTTCTCTAAAACGATCTGAAAATACATCACTGAAAAATCCACCCACCTGCCGCTATCATTCATACACACTGACAGCTGAAATCAAAATGAAAAAGTGAAGCCAACAAAATGATACGGGCTTTATGGTTGCATCCTCATGTAAAACCTGGACGCTAATTTACAGAGTTTACGGTCAATATGTATAAATGTATTTTTTGTTTGCTTTTTGCTTTCTCCTGCTTAATATTAAAAATATGGACGCAGCAAGTGCATTATGGCAGTGAATTTTCATAAAAATATATTTAGTAACAAATATGTCTTTTTTAATGAAAGCAATCATCAAATTTGGTTACCAGTACAATCTATGGTTGTTTTTTTTTGTGTGAGGGGAAATCCATCATGGACACCCAGGCACGTATTGGATCTGCTGCGCTGAGTAGTGCCGGACTCCTACCACCTAAAACCCCTCGTTCTCTCCATTTATCCACCGGCGTCGGCGCATGTCTTCGGGAGGCATGGTGGTTTGTTCTTTCTTCAAGTATTTTCGCCCTACGTTTCATTGGTTTGGGAGTTCGCTTGGTCCTGGAGTCTCTGTTCGCTTCTCTTCGTTTCCATGATCTGTCTCACCATCGCCCTTACTTCCTCCCAGTTCCGCTTTGAGCTGAGCTTCGCTGCGATTAGGTTGCCAGTGGTGAGTAGTTCCCCGGTGTTTATCTGGCACCTGGACCTTATTTTACCCCACCTCTGGCAATAGAAAATTGTGTGATCCGCGTCATCATATTCTAGACAGTATGGACATCTTAGGTCCTCTGTAATGTTGAATCTCTGTAGGTATGCCCTGAATTAGCCGTGGCCTGTCAGCACCTGGGTCAGGAAGTAGTCAGTTTTCCCATGTCCTCGGGTTTTTCAAGTTTCAATATTGGGGATCAGCATCACTGTCCATCGGCCCTTAGTCGACGTCTCCCATCAGTCTTGCCATCTGGTAAGCGTTGTTTTTCTTGCTTATTCTTTGTTTTCCTCCATACGCTCATGTATTAGAAGATCAACAGGCGACACGCATACCACCACTTGAAGTGCAGCCGTGGAAGTCGTCCTGTATCTGCCTGCCACCGTTAGGAGCATTTTCTCTGGGCTTTCTCCAACAGATTGGCGTATTTCTGAGTTTCAACCACTGTGTGCCATATATCCGCTCCATATAGGAGAATATATAGATGACACCGCACAGTGTTGCTCTCTTTTGACTTCCAGGTCCTCCGATATTTGGGACTATTCTTCCAAGAGCCGATGTGAGGCGTTCCGCCTTGCTAATTACAGATTTCACGTGTTCTCCAAACGTCAGGCGCTGATCCAGTCAACTCCCAGATAACTTATGAATGCCTTCGGGGCTGTTTAGAATCCGTGCAGTTGAAATGTTAAGTTTCAGCACCTTCTGCTTCCTTTGAGAATGACAGCTTCAGTCTTGTCTGGGGATAACTCGAGATAGTGTCCCCCCATCCACACGATTATCCTGCGGAGAGCTTCGTTGACATCCCGTTCTTGGACTTGTGGGTCATCTCCTGTTACGAGCACTGCGAGGTCGTCTGCATAGGCTACTGTTTTCTCTTTTCCCCGTAGCTCAGCTGCAGAACGCCGTCATAATACATTTCAGAGTGTGAGGCCTAGCACAGATCCCTGGGCACTCCCGTGGTAACATCCAGAGTCTTCTTGCTTGTAATTTGAAGCCTCATATCCTTGAAGTAGTTGGATATCAAGTTTACCAAGTACTGTGATATTCCCCTCCTCCTCAGTTCTTGGATGATAATACTCCAGGTAGCGGTGTTAAATGGATTTGCTACGTCAACCGTAATGAGGGCAACCTCTACAACCTCCTCTATCGCGTGTATTGTTGATCTACCCCTTATAAACCCAAACTGGGATTGGGAGAGGCCCTCCAGTTCTATATAGTAGAAACTATGTACCATATTTCATCAATTAAGCTTTTCAACAAAACACCCAAAAAAGTTTTTTCCATAAAAATTTACAAACAATTTTTTCACGAAAATCTGAAAACATTTTTTTAAACACCTTATTGTACATTTATGAGCCTTTACTTCTGAAACACAAAATACAGAGTGTTCTATTTGAAACAATTGAGTTACGACAGTTTGATTTTTTTTTATTCATTCACTATTTGAGAGCGCCCGGTGCATGCCATCTCGATTTTTTCATTAAATAATATAAACGGAAACCGCTATGAATGCGTCATTTGCATTAGACTTTGATTATTTTTTTGGTAGAAACGCCGTATCACAATTTTTAATATGTGCTAAAAATATGAAAAGTTGCAAAACAATTAAAATACCCGAAAACAAACATGCATTACAATTCGATGGAAAATGCAAAAATGCAATAATATAAGGGATGTTAAATTTAAAAAAGAAAATCTGTATCACCAACGACTTATGGGCTACCTGTGATTGTCGAAATAATTTTTATAAGATGCCGTGCAAAATGCATCTATTCAAATTTGATGAATTTAATGAAAATGCGCTACCATAACGCACTTCTTTTCTTACAAACATGCATTATATTTCGATAGAAAATGCAAAAACGCCATAACATAAGGCATGTTCGATGTAAAGAAAAAGAACATTTGTATCACCAGCGACTTATGGGCCATCCTGTGATTGTAAAAATATTTTTTTAAGATGTAGCTTAAGACACCCTAAAATTAACGTATAAAATTGTTTCTCGTATCTTGTAAAATAACAGTAATATTGAGCTTTACCATAGAAATACGTCACTCTGTATATATGTAAACAAAAAAACTGAAACTAACCCTGGATATGGGTCTTAGTTGCGCTTAATTGACAAAATCTTTTTTTAAATTAAAAAGTCGCGATCTCCTCAATAACGCCTATCTTGTACGAAAATTTGCTAACAACTAGATAATTAAACCATAAACCTATAACTATAACTAAAACTACTGCCAAAGCATCTGAGAAAGGGTCTATTTGAAATGGATTTTCTGGAAATATTTTAGTAAAAATTAAGGATAATGACAGTTGACGCTGAAACTTAAGGACTTGTAAAACACATTTCTTGCAACGTTTCATCTACATAGCCCGTATTAGCTTCAGGTGCCTGGCCTAAAAGTTGCCAATTTTGACGTTTAAAATCACGACTTTGATGTTTTAAGAGGAAAAGTTATCAAATTTTCAAACTAATTTTTCTGGCACTTCTGGACCGTTTTCCGCTAAAAATGCAGCCTTTGTCTGTAACATACATCTCAAAAAATAGAAATGATATGGTAACCAAATTTAGCATGTAGGTTAACGATGTTAAAAGGAAACCATATACCAAAATTTATATTCTAGTTTGCAATAAAAAAAGTTATAAAAATATTTGGTGCCAAATTATTTCTATGAAAATTCACTACCATAACGCACTTGCTGTGTCCAAACTTTTTACCAATAGGTATATGGAAATGGCGCATTTGGAGGGTTTTTTGTTTGTATTACTCGTCGAAAAAGTCGATGCCGTATACAGGAACTCTCGAATAGTGACTGAATTTGAAAAGTTTTCGCAAAAATGTTTTTAGCGTTTACCCTTAATAAAGTGATAATTAGATTCCTACACGAGCCTCGGTGATCTAGGGGTAAGAACGGGTACCTCTAAATCTAGTACTGGGTTCGATTCCCAGGGTTTCCCTTTAAGTTTTTCAGTACAAACTGTAATAAATTAACATCAACCGAGGTTCTGGCATTATATTTGAATTTAAGTTTTAAGTTGAATATCTGCAAGTTGGGTTCTTCGGACGCGGCGTAAAGCCGTCGGTCCCGTGTTCATGCGATGTGGAGCACGTTAAAAATCCCTATTCTCCTTACAGAAGGGAAGGGGTTCGGCAAAATTTCCAGGATAGTGGGGTGAAACTGCTCCCCGTCGGTGATTGGCCATAGTCGCGGAAATGGGCCGATTTTAAAAGTAAAAAAATAAATAAATGAGACATGCTATACACAAATTGAATTATTCGTGTGTAGATTATTCGGTTTGCGGCTCATCCGTGCTGGGAAATTGATCAAAGTTTCAAATCAGGAATGGATTGAAATTTCAATTTTTTTCGTTTCCTGTCGCACAAATATAATAAATATGCCTAATAAAAACCAACGACCATCTAACAACGGGTCTGTCTATAGAACCTGTAGGTAGTGTAATAGTATGTATATGCAGAATAAACTGTCACAGATTGCTTATTTTGTTGTGATGAATTTCTATTTATCTCCGACACTGTCAACAATAAGAACGCCGAGAAAGATTTATATTCGGGAGTGTTTATGCTAAGGTAATAAATTTTAATTGCCCATATCTTTTTCCACTTGATCTTATTTGTGATTGCATAGGCGGCAGAGCAGAAATATACAAAATAAACTTTTCTTGAGAGAGAGAGACACAGCTGGGAAATATTCTGTATGCACTTTCTTTTCAATTTATGAAGGTTACCAAAATTACTTACTTTGTCAGTTAACTTTCGATTGCAAAGCAAGTTTGTATGTTCACGGTCTCTTTTCTATTAAATTCGATATATATACAGGATGTCGCTGAAGCGATAAAGACACGTTTTAACTATAAAATAAAAACTTGAAATTATCATAATGGATCTACTTACTGTTTTCACTGAGCCTCTATTATTTTGGTGTTTTGTGTGTATGCGGGTGTGTTAATATATATATATATATATATATATATATATATATATATATATATATATATATATATATATATATATATATATATATATAAAACACCCGCCTACTGATGAAATTTAGAGACAGAGCAAAGGCAAGGTTTAGAAAAGATCCGTGTCAAGCGACCTGGGACTATTATAAGGGATTGCGGAATGCGGCAACTGTAACAGCCAAAACCGAGAAGAAAGCCTACCTATCTGAAAAATTTAAATCTGGGGACATAAAGACTGTTTACAAAGAACTGGAACATCTAAATATTGGCACCAAGAGAAAGAAAAGATTACCTGAAGCTCTCAGGGATCCCCATAAAGTCGCTGATCACTTTATGAACATTAGCTTAAGTCAGGATCCTACGGGGAGCAGCATCAATGGGCCTGCATTTTTCGGGGCGATTAGTGGTGGGAAAGAATTTCAGTTTTGTTTGGTCGATGATCCGACGGTGCTCTGGCACATAAATGCGATCAAGACCAATGCAACAGGACGTGATTGATTAAGCAATACTATGATTAAGCTTTGTAGCAGGTATATAGTTGGCTTCATAACACACATAATCAACTCGAGTATTGTGGAAGGCTATTTTCCAAAAATCTGGAAATGTGCTATCGGGCTGCCGTTTACAAAGGTGGCGTATCTTACGGAGCTAAATCAACTACGGATAATCAGTATATTGCCGATATTATCAAAGCTGCTGGAACGGGTGCTGGACTCGCAACTTAGGACTTACTTGAGTGACAAGAACATTTTATCTGACTTTCCGTCTGGGTTCCGGGCTAATCATAGCTGTGCCACTGCACTGCTAAGGGTTACAGACGGCATTTTGCGGGCCACAAACCAGGGTATGCTGACACTACTGGTGATGTTGGATTTTTTCCAAAGCCTTCGACACCATAAATCATAATATATTGCTGAAAATATTGAGAGTTGTTGGGATGGGCTCGGAGGCTCTGGCTTTGATCAGAAATTACTTGGGGGAACGCTACCTTATTGTGAGAATTGGCAGCTGCGAGTCGGATCCGCGTCTCATGGAGAGTGGTGTGCCGTAGGGCTCGGTCCTTGGGGCCCTGCTTTTCGCTATTTACGTAAATCATTTCCCTAGGGTCATTCAGTATTCTAAAGTACAGATGTACGCTGACGACATTCAGATATTCATTTCCTTTAATGCCGCAGAGCTTTCGGATGCACTGGAAAAGGTGAATTCCGATCTGGATTCATTGTACAAAGTGTCCAAAGATCAATCGCTGTGTCTAAATGCGAAGAAGTCGGCTGCTATTTTGTTTGCGAGTCAGATTCTTGTAGAGCGCTTAAAGGTAACTGTAAGGGTCATAATCAATAAGGAGCCTCTAGAACTTTTGGATGAGGTGCGAAACTTAGGTGTGATAGTGGATAACAAGTTTAGATATAAACGGCATGTTAGTGCCTGCCTTCAGCGGGCCTACAACAACCTGCGTCTGCTGTACCCGCAAAGGACTTATCTTCCGACTGATGTTAAGCTAATGCTTGGGAATACCTTAGTCCTCTCGCAGTTTACCTATTGCTCGGAACTATATTCGCCATGCTTGGACGGTTGCGATTATAATCGGATACAGATACTGCAAAATTCCTGTCTGAGGTTCGCGTATGGTATTCGAAAATTCGAACATATCTCGCATAAACTAAATGAAGCGAAGTGGCTTAATATGCGTAATTGTTTCACGCTGAGAGCAGTAACATTGTTCCATTCTATTATTGTGTCTAGAGTCCCAACATATTTGTATAGAAAGGTAACGCACATAACTGATGTTCATAGCATTAACATACGGTCGAAGGGCTTAATTTCACCACCTAAGTACACGTTAACATTGTTTAAACGGTCTTTTACCTATCAGATATACGCTATATACAATAGTCTTAATGAGAGTGTTAAGAGCTATTCTGTGCATTCCTTCAAAAAGAAACTGTCGCTGATTATGCGTGGTGTTTGAGCAGGTTGCCGGGTTGGCTGTTGACTGCCAGTTTTGCATATGGGCGTAAGTGGTAGAGCAGGGGATGATTTTACATCCGTCTGAACTTCGTCCAATTCACAGAGTTTATCAATATTTTCCTTTAAATTATGCACATGGAACTGTGTTTTTGTAAAGTATGTTGTATTGTTGTATTTTTTTCTTTTTAATTGTGCACTCGAGTATTGTATTATTTACTATAATAATAATAATAATAATAATAATAGATTTATTATTTCAAAATACAGTTCAATAACAATAACATACCTAGATCTACTGAACATAATAAATCTTGGAGAGATCCACAAAAGTCAGAGACTTGTGTGTGGATACATCTAGACCAAGCAAAGTATACAAAACTAAGTAATGAACACAAGAACACACACACACACACCCACAGGCGCAAAAACCAAAAACACCCACCAGCACACTCACACAAACACATTCTCTCACACATTTTCACATGTACAATGTACACTCTCACAAATGTATATAATAATAAAAAAAAGTGTGCATATTTAAAATGATTACTGTGCGGTACAACATCGCAAAAGATATCATACGACCTGCTCAACACCTATCTGTGTACTAAACCATGAATGATGTGTGTAGGTTTCGAAACCCATGCTTTCACCATCCTCACATAAGAACGTAAAGTTGGTGCAGTTCTGATATTGACTGGAAGAGTATTATAAATTCTTGGTGCAATATAAGTATAACTACGCTGGCCCACAGTCTTAATTGCTCTGTTCGTTTGAGCGGCCGCTGCTGCGTTTAGCCTAGTTATGTACGAATGCTCTATTCTAGAGACGCGATCATACTTTATTACGTACGTCAACACAGCCAATGAAAAAAGTTGCCTAATATCATTAGCTCCTGCTTCAGCGTACAACGATTCAGACGGGTAAGTGTAGCACTTATTATAAATTAGTTTCAGGAACCAACGTTGAATTATATCCAACCTTTTCAGGTGACAACTCAACGCAGCACCCCAAACAACAATCCCGTATGTAAGAAGGGGTTCAACCAATGCCGAATAGACCATTCTAAGACACACCGTTGTCAGAAAGGTTTTTAGGTATTTAAACTTATACAAAATGATCCTCAACTTTTTAACAACCACACCAACATGCTCATCCCAACGCAGATGTTGATCTATGATGATCCCCAAATACCTAACTTTTTGTGCCGCCTCAATTTGGATACATTGGTCATTACAAACTATTTGCAGTGTATTAAATGACGGCAGGTGTGACTTATAGGAGGCAAATGCAACATACTTCGTCTTCTTTGTGTTAATAGTCAACCCATTGGCATCAAACCACCCCTTAATATTCACAAAATCATCTTCAATTTTGGTCTTTAGCCGCTGCCAAGAACAATCTTCATATAGAATTGCAGTATCATCTGCAAAACCAATGACTTTACCAGCTGTCTGCACATCAAATATATCATTGATATACAAACTAAATAACAACGGACCCAGGACTGTACCCTGAGGAACGCCAAATTCAATCACCTCAAAATCGCTGCAGCTGTCGTCAATCCTTGTGCACTGCCTTCTAGACCGCAAATAATCCCCAATCAAAAGCACCGGAACACCCCTAAAACCGATACCCTCCAATTTTTTGAGAAGAATCCTGTGATCAACAGCGTCGAAGGCCTTTTCGACGTCTAGAAAGATGCAAATACTTTGTCTTTGCTTATCCAGGGCAGAATAAATTCTTGTAGTTAGGGTATTTAACGCATTCTGTGTTGACAGACCCTCTCTGAAGCCAAACTGCGATTCTGATAAAATGTTATGCTTCTTTAAATAGCTTGTTATTTTCTGAAAAATAATTTTTTCGAAAACCTTGGCCACATTCGATAATAAGGATATCGGCCTATAATTTGGCATTTTGTCCCTGTTTCCTCCTTTAAACAATGGTTTTATTACTGTCTTCTTTAGAATGTCTGGGAAGATACCAAGTTCTATGCATCTGTTGATTAGGATAGTCAGCGGGACTGCAATAACATGTACGAGTTCCTTCAAGTTCTCCACAGTGATCGAGTCGAACCCAGGAGCTTTTTTTACCTTCATACCCATTATGCAATCAATAACTTCGGACTCACATGTAGGTGTTAGAAAAATGCTGTATGGCTTCATATCTACCTTAAGACCGGCCCCCGAAGACGGTATTTTTTGTGCCAGTGCTCTCCCTACGGATGAAAAATATTTATTGAATGCGTTGGCTATTTCCCCCGGGTTGGAGTTATTTAATGAGTTATCACCCCCTAGTTGAATGCTTCCTGCAGGATCCTTTCTCTCTTCCTTAGTTAGCCGATTTACCGTCTCCCAAAGCTTTTTAGGTGAATTGGGGTGGAGGCATATTTGTTTTTTGACAAAGTTTGCTTTTGCGCACTTGATTATTTCATTTAGCCTATTTCTATATCGCGCAAACTGCAGTCTCTTATCCTCATCACCAGGGCTCTGTATCATTGTTCGGTATAATCGATTTTTTGTGTTTATCGACTTAATTATACCCTCCGTTATCCATGATTTCCTGGGTCTATTCTTGTTCTTTATTTTAACCCTAACTGTACACCTTCCCAGCACTGATTTAAGATACTCCACAAAGTTTTCCGCAGCAATGTTCAAACTTTCAGAGCCACAAATATTATTCCAATCTGTACACTCTAGTTCCCTGCGTGCCCTATCATAATTTATGTAACATTTTACCCCTAATTTATTGATTTTAATTTCTTTCTCAGAGTTCACTGGGAGATCCAATAGTACATAAAAATGGTCAGTGATAGAAGTGTGGTAAACCGCGCCCATAAAATTGCACTGCAACTTGGAACTCACAAAGAGGTGGTCAATGCAAGAGGCAGTGTTGTTCAGTACCCTCGTGTGTGTGTCCACGGCATTAACAAACCCGTGCTCAGCAAGTATATTAAGGTATTCCTGACTGCTGGACTCGTTTTCAGAGAGGATATCAATATTTAAGTCTCCAACCATGATGTGATGGTCTTTACTAACCCTTCGACTTTCAGCCAGATAAATCTCTAAACATTGATTAAAGGAAGCTAAATACATGGCTGGCGATCTATAGATAGCAGTAATAGTAACGTATTCCCTACCCATTTGAAGTGATATTTCAACAGCTCGACACTCTGCTAAAGAAATTATATTATGCGAATATTTAATTGTACTTTTTATGTATACCAAGACACCATCACACCTATTGTATACCCCTCCGCTATATAGAATGTCATATCCCTCCATCTTGAAGATGCTTGCACAATCGACCTGCCAAGTCTCAGTCAGAACGATCACATCAAAACTACAAGACATCTGAGACAACACTACCTGCAATTCCTCAACATTTTTACAAATGCTTCTTATGTTATTATGGAACAATTTTAGGCTGTTTGCTCTAAAAAAAAAATTTGCATTGAACATGGTCGTACAACAGCCTAGTATTGCAAACCGGAAGCTGAAAATCGCGAATATACTGGTCCATTGCTAAATAAATATACACACGTACATATGAAAACTGTAAATCCTAAAAACAAGCGAATTAAACGTAGATTAAAAACTCTGCAAAGATAAAATATAAACGAAAAACTCAAAGGTGTACATACACATATACAAACATATACACACATACATGTACCCACACATATACAAAATATGTATGATTTTATCACAATTCAGTCTATTTATTTCTAGCCTTATTTCTCAGGTTGCGATCCTCACCACTCCTCGCTGGGATCCTCTTCTGCCTGGCCAATTTTTCTGCGTCTATCCTAGGCTGCGTGTCGTATTTGACCCCCCTGTTGACAGGGGTCACAGATGTTCCCACCTTTTGTTGACCTGCATCCGTCTTCTTGGACCATATAATGGCTTTTACTTGACTTTCTTCTATACTTCTATCTTCTACTGTTAATCCCAAGTCTTCAAGTAGGGTTGGTCTAATCGGTGTATTCGGTTCACTACTTGCTCTTATCGCAATTTCATCCTCACCTATTGTTACGGAGTCTAGGTCAGTTTCACAATCTCCACCTTCAAGTTGTTTGGCCGTATAGGCGCAGCCTCCAATCCAGAGCTTGTTTCCCCTTATATAGGCCTGTTGATTTTTATTACGGGCCTCTTTTAGGCTATTGTAAAGAATTTTGCGCTCTCTCTGGTCTTCCGGTCTTACTGTGTGAATAAAAGCTATTTTATTATATATATATATATATATATATATATATATATATATATATATATATATATATATATATATATATATCGTCGCCTTAGAAAGAAAAACTCGTATCTCAGAAAATGCAAATTTTACAGGAGGCGAAAAAAAGTGATTTTGGGAAATATTAAGTAAGATTTGAATAATTTGAAGTACACATGACTTAATATTATTCATTTTCTGATTATTCATGTGCTTAACAGAAGTTTGCCTTTTCTTGTCATATTGAAAATCGATTTACGTGGTTTTACAATTTGTGATTACAAGATATAAGTGCTTTTCATATTTAACGTTGATATACGTGGTTTAACTTCTAGTGGTCCGAAAGGACATACGAGGTTTTCATCTTTATAATGAAATTGATCAGAACTACATTGATTGATTTTATTAATTTAACTAATTAATTTTCAAGTTTCATTTCATCATGTAATATCTACCGAGGTTGACAAAATATTTGCAAGGCTCAAAAGTTGTTGCACAAGTGTTCAATGTGTTTCAATTAATACAAAACTTTGTTTATTTGATGTTTTTAAAAAAAAATCTGGTTTATCATGATGAATATCAAAATATAATGGCAGATTATTATTGTATAGTGTATGATTTCAATATAATTTCATAGTCATTTTAAATTTAATCAGTTCAAGCATAGGATAGGATACAATAAAAGCCAAGACTGAGATCAGAAAAAGTGTTTTATTAGAAAATAAAAAATTTCTTTGATTTACATTTTACCTTAAATCTTTACATTTACTGGAATGATGCAACAACAAGTTCCTTTGTCACATAATTTGTTTTCAGCGTTTGACATGTGAGGTAATGCATCATAGTAGCTGTGAACTTGTCGTGGAAGCACGGATTTCATTTCCTGTAGATGCTTAAATTTGACTGCTTGGAGTGGAATTTTGTTTTCATATAAGCATCCGACTGTAGTCTCACTTGATATATTTTTCAACCTTCTAGGGAGATTTGAAAAATCTTCGTTGAAGTCTAATTTTACCTGAATATTTCCATCAGGTGTATATTTTATACATTTGAGATTAGTTACAACTGGGTCACCTTTCTTTTGTCCAGGTCTGATGGATGTTACGAACTTCAAATCACTGAATTTCTTGAAAAAAGTATGTTCTAGATATTGCACTTTGAATGGTGCTGGATGAATTCTTGCTGTTCTGCAAGCTTCAATGTAGGCAACTGGAGAATAAATCTCACGATTTTTTATTTTTCTTTCAATGCAACTATGCATAGCGTCACACTCCATCTGGGTGTGTCCCTTTTCTAAAAATTTTTGAGTAATAACGATACCTAATTTCTTTGAAATCAGAAGAAGTGTGTTAGCCATGATAGTGTTCCGGTTTTGGTATGTACAACCGTCACTATATATAATAATATTGTTACCATTCTCCACCTCATTTATAATAAAGTTATACAGAATGCTTGCGAATTCATCAGCATTCAGTTCCCCCTCAGTTTCGTCCCACAAATAACAGTAGCCAGCCCCTGTTTTCAGATCATACAAAGTAAAGTTGTGCACTTTTAGTTTAGTGCGATAGTATAGCGCCGACGCTTTTAGGGATGGGCAAAGTAAAACGGCCTGTAAGTCCATTGTGAATACTGATGTATTATTGTCATCGCTAGTCTTATCGCTCTCTTTTTGCTTTCTTGCCTCATCTTTTCTTCTAATGTGCTCTTTAAATTCTTCTTCTGATACATTTCCGCTTTTATAAGCACAGCAAGTGTCGCACTGGTCTTTTTTGGGGCTAAACAATGCTAAGTTGAACTCATCAAAAACAGAGTAGAAAGTAAAAATGGATGTTACAGGGTTATCTTTGTTTAGAGATTTACAGAAATCTTTATATAGCCGGAACAGTTCTGCCTTTGATTGCCACCTAGGCTCAAGATAAAGTTTTGTTGAACTCTTCCGACAATAATGAGATTCAAGCTTAGGCAGGCTTTCAAAAAAATCTGATAAAAGTTTTCTAACTCTGTCGGTCTGAGGTCTCCTTGGTGAGACTTCTTTTCCATTGCTTTTTTTATGTGTTCTTGCGTTCTGTGCATTGTTTTCAGAATCATTTTGTTCTGGTAACTTTGATACCCAATCATGTACCGCCCACTCTCCAATGCTGAGTGTAGATAGGAACATCCTTTTGCATACTTTAACACGCTCGCCAGCTTCATCCGGTTTCAAATAGTAGACAAAAGAATAATGGCGCCGTGAAGCTCCTGCAGCTTCAACTGTTCGCTGTGCCACAGGTCTCTTGTCAACTAAGCCGTTTATGAAAACTTGTTTCTCACCATGGTTCAACCTATAAAATTGTTTGAAGATCTTCTCTCTCATACTGTCAACAATCTTTGCACAGCCAAAGCCTCTCAAGTTTTTTTCCACACATGAACAACGGCTCTTCATGATTTTTTTTGGCCTCTTCACATCGAAAACAGCTTTACCTGCTTCAGTTTTACGTCTACCAAAATACTCTAGTCCTTGAGACCTCTTTAGTTTATTATCATTTGCGATCCACGATTCTTTGTTGCCTTTTCCTCTTTTAGCTCTTTTACGTTGGGAGGAAATTTCCTTGCTATAAGTATGGTCTTCAGGCACATCACTTTCATCTCCCGAGGGTATGTAATCCTCATCTTCATGATTAACTCTTTCGGGCACTCTGTCAATTTCTCCTACGTTCGCAATATTAGTTTCCATTAGAGTCACACTGTTTTCAACATCAACTACAGGCAGAGTATCTAGGTCTAAGTAGTTTGCAACTAAGTTTGAGTTCGAAGTTGACAATAAACTATTTTCTTTGAAATTGCTTTCAGCTTTCGGCTGTTCTGGGATTTCATCGAATATAATACAGTTGGTTAGGTCTGTTAAAATGCCGGGGTTACCATCATTCGGTTCCAAGACAAAGCTGTTGTCATCTTCATTTGGAACTAAAATGTAATTAGATATGGTTGGAACTATGTTGTCATCTGTATGTTTAGGAAGAGTGGAATCCTCAGTGGAAGTAACATCTTCAATGTAGGTAGCTTGATTTGTATCTGATATATCAATGAATTTTTCGCCATCTGTAATGAATGAATTCAGTAAAAACAGAACGTTTTGTTACCAATAATATAAATTACTATCAAGTACTAGTATAGTATTACATAGAAAACATGTGCCCCTACATTAAACATTATGTTCCATGATAATTCATCACTTACCTTTTTTTCTCACATCTCTGTTAGAACGTGATGCTTGGTTCAAAGCCAACTCTAATATCAATTTAGTTCGACTGAATTGACTCATAATTTCGCTCTCTGAAAAGATATCAATCATACATAATAGGTTTTGAACTGTTATACATGCCTCGAGATCGCTTATTAGGTTTTATTTTATCAACAACTAAAATATTTCGTTTGCTATTATATTGGCGTTTGCAAAGAAAACCTCGTAATTCAAGGCTGAAGGCTATTGGTGCATATAGATACCCCAATATCAACACACGCATGATAAGTATGAATACCACGTATATTTGAATTAAGAGGTTTTCATTCTTAGTCAGTCGGACCTAACCTCAAATACAAGGTTTTCACATTCAGTCTTAATGTTTTGGTGGTACAATTACAAGGAATGGTAACTAATATCACAACTGAAAGACAAACCAATATAAATATACTTACTTAGTAATATTACTTGTATGCTTTAGCTGCAAAAAACACCTCAAAAATCACTGAAACACCTGCAGAAAAGTTCACAAGTTATACGTGGTTTTCTCACTTGACTCAGTTGCCTAGCGATATACGTGGTTTCTATTTTCGTCTCTAGAGGGCAGCACGCAAGTCATTATTTTATAACGGCTTGCGAATAGATGAGATACAAGGTTTTCTATACAATAATGCAATAAAATAATTTTAGATTTTTTTTGAGATACGAGGTTTTCATTCTAAGCCGACGATATATATATATATATATATATATATATATATATATATATATATATATATATATATATAGGCTGGCTCGCCCATTGGAAACGAGCTGGCAGCCATAAGATTTTGTCGAAAAAATCTGAGACACGTCAATACTGTGAAAAAAAAAAGATAATTCCCAGCGCATAACCAACAATAGTTGGTTACTTCGAAATATCGCGAATATTATTGACATTTTGTCACCGCCAAATAAAGTAATGGAGAAGCGCTAACTAGCCGTTGTCGTTGGTGAACCAGCGGCATTATCCAGGCAGACTGCCGATGGTTGCGTCTTTGCTGGGTACTTAAATTTAACTTTTTTTTCTATAACGTCGGTCTACTACCGTGACTATGGCCAATCACCGATGCCAGAGAGAAGTTTCACCTCGCTATCCTGGACATTCAACTTGCTCAAGTCCAATGCCACAACCTCGGTTGATGTAAATGTTACAGTACATACCGAAAAAGTTAAAGGAAAAACCCTGAGATCGAACCTAGTACCCTTCGGTTCAGAGGCACACCTTCTTACCACTGAACCACCGAGGCTCCTAATTTCAACATAAATAAGTTTGAATAGGCTCAGTGATATGCTTAGGAGGTACATTGTGTAATGTCTTACAAAACTTATGAAAAGTGCTACCATAACGCAATTGCTGCATCCCAAACTTTTAGGCTACATCCTTCATCCACTCTGTGACTCTGGTGCAGTAGGGCTTCTGAATTAGCAGGCTGGGAAGCGTCGACAAATATTGCAGATTCAGGCGCTATAATACAAATTGAAAACTCTACGAACCTGAAAATACATGTTAGGCCTAAAACGGATAACACTCTGACGTGTTGTGATAATTTTTTATCAGATAACTGTAATTTTGACGATGTTATATTAGGTTTAAATTTAGAGTAAACTTTTAATGCATTTCTGGGAACTCTTATCACGTCAGCAAATAAAGGGCGATATGTCAATTTTTGTGGAAAATGGGTCATCTGCGTCATCTGCTAGCGGTTTAAAGTTGCAGCAAATATCTTAAGTTTAGAAAGTTTCTTAAGGTACGTAATGAGAAGCTTCATCCAGACAGCAAAATTTATTGATGAGGTGCCCTACGCGTTTCGGCTATACAATAGCCATCATCAGGGGCAAATCTAAAAATTGTAATAAAAGGTCTGTCAGAAAACATTGTCTTCTAGTAGGCAATTGTGCTGGTTTAAGCACAATGATCTCAAGTTAAACTCTACATACATCATCAAGACTAAAATCTACAGTCACATAGCAGAACATGTCTAAAATAGGTTAAAAAATCAATGTTACATGCCAAACATAAAGTAAAAACTACAAGTCAATTAAAAGGTTACCTAATTAACACTAAAGTCAAAAACATGCAGTCAAAATGGGCTAAAGGCCATAATTATCAAAAACAGAGCATAAGTTAAACTAGTTAAAAAAGCCAGTCAATTTAGTGCAAAAGCTAAAAAGACAAAACTGAATCTATAAAGCGAAAAAGGCAGTGGAGTGAACTGACAGAGCAAAACACAACAGGAGGCCACACAGTCAAGCAGAAACCCCATGAGAACTCATAAGGAGATTGAAAGTTCCATAAAGAGGTGATACGAGAAAACAAAAAGGCTTCAATACTTACTTTCCAACTCTCCAAAAATTAGACTCAAACTATACACAGGTTGCCAAGGCTGGAGCCTTCATCTATTGCATCAGCGGTCCAACAACAACATACCCAAATGTGCCGGAAAATCGACTCATGGTGACATTAGAACAATACAAACGACAACTTAAACACAAGACGAGAGTGAACGTCGGCCATTAATGAAAACTGCAATAAAGCAGATGGCGCTGATTAGACGGCGAAACGGTGAACCAAACGCAAGGACAGAACGGCGGAAATGTCAGAGACAAAACGCGGAGAGGAGGGGGAGCCACAGAACAGCCAACTTTATATATACATTGTGCTTCAGCCATAGAGGAACCATAGACTACTGGTAATATTAGTTGACTAAATGATTGTACAATGAAGGAAAATTGGAAATGTCTGTATTGGACAGGTTCAAAACTTCGTTTCTGGAACATTTGACATGCTTGAAAATTTCCATCTCTTCTAAGATGAATTGTTCTACTCCAAAACTTGAGGGATGTAGGATCCTGGCATCATTATTCTTATTGAAGCAGTGGCCACTCTCTCTTAAATGACTACCAAAGACTGACGTCTCATTGTTCATCTGATTTCTGCTCCTGAGGTGCTCTGACACTGGTGCTTAATGATCTTCCTGTTCTACCAATGTAAACGGCATTGCAATCGGGGGCACCACATGTTAAACGATAAACACCTGACTTCTTAAGGTCTGGTATATTGTCCTTGTTGTGGATGAACATATTACTAACTGTGTTCATAGATTTGAATGAAAACTTCACATTGTCTCTCTTGAGGGCTTTAACTATAGTGTTTGAAACTGGGCTACAAAACGTAAAGGGGAAATATGAGACTCCCTCTGGCTGGGTGAGCGGCAAACTAGTGCTGAGTTCTACCAAGAGCTGACGGCTCTTTTTCCTGACCATCCTATCGACGATATTGATTGGATACTCGTTGTTAACTGCGAGCTGCTTGATAAGGTTCAATTCTTTGACGAAATTCGTCCCCGACAGTGGGACTCTGAACAATCTGTCGACTAGGAATCTGATTGAGGCCAACTTGTGAGAGATGTGGTGGCATGACTTGAACGGGATAAGGTGGTCCGTTTGAGTGGGCTTTCTGTATATGTCGAAAACAATGGAACTGCTGCTTCTGTTCAGCTTCAAATCAAGGAAACTTATGGAAGAGTTGACTTCTAATTCCATGGTAAAATTGATGTTGACGTGTAGATTGTTGAGCCAAACCAGGAACTGATGAAGCTGCTCTGTGGTACCCGACCACACCACGAGTATGTCATCAACATAACGTGACCAGAAAGAAATATGATTTAAAAATAGGAAGTTTCTTTAAAAAAACTTTATTCATCTGAAGCAGGAGTTTACACAACAAAAGCAGACTATAAACTAAACTAAGATCTAATTCTTTTAGGGCACAATAATTCCCTCTACAATATAATTTATACTACATACAGACTTAGAGATTACTTCTCTGGCTTCACTCTTCGGTTTCGATTCTCTAGGTGGGGGAAGTAGCCAGCGCGTGAGATAACTGGAGCGAGTGGCCCTTCTGAATTCTAGATGTTCTAGGATGTTCTGCAACTTTTCTGTAACTAGTTTCGCTGCTTGACAGCATCCTCAGACAGATAAAAATTGAATTAATACAAAATCATGACAGTTTCACCCAAGTAAGGGCAATTATCAATTTTCTTAATGAAAATTCACTAATATGTACATATTTATGTATGCATTTATTTATTTTTAATTCGTTTGTTTTGCTTATCTTTTATTAAAATAAATGCAGTGCTTACTTTGCTTAAATACACCTTCTTGATATTTCTTTGTTTATAATTCATAATGACATGATAATTCAGATTATTTGATAATTTTGATTGGCCTGGTTTTACAGATTATCACTGCTTATATTGGTATCTTCCGATAACTTTTGATTTTTCACTACACATATTTTCTTAAAACATGTTAAGAAATTTAGCAGGCCTATTAAAAATGCCTTAAAAACCTACTATTTAGGAGTTCAGATACAAAATTCATGCCTGATCCAAAATTTCCACACATGCGTTGCTGATACCGCTCATCAGTTAACCGTCATAAACCTAATAAAAATTTGGGTTAATGTGTATATTTATATACACGATTCTCTAATCACCTGCTCCTGGTTTTAAGACTTTTATCACCAAAAAGGTGCAGAACGGACGTTGGACGTTGTAACCAGGTATAAAAGACAACTTAGGTAAATAAACAAATTGATTGACACTATTTTAGCGAATTTTTGTAGAAAAAATTCACTAATGGGGAAATCCCGACCTTTGAATTTTGAAAAAAATTTTGCAAATGAGCGCCGACTAGGACCCCTAGAACCCATATCCGGGGCCAGTTTCAATTTTTATATGTTTATAAATATATATATATATATATATATATATATATATATATATATATATATATATATATATATATATATATATATATATATATATATGTTGTGCTGAGAATTGCAAAGGCCATATAAAGTTATAAAAACAAAAATGAAAACCCTTACGGAAACTAATATGATAACGTTAAGTTTCGATTATTGATTTAAAAATGTAGATTGTCAGATATACAAAATTGAGGGATCAGATTAGTAATGGGGGGTAGTAGTAGTACCACTGGCCAGTAGCAAGTACAATACTTACGGTTTACACGTAATGCATATGGGTTCTCTGTAGATTGTATACATATCCACATCTTTCGACATATTTTACTGTACACTAAAACAGAAAACAAAATAATAACATTAATATACAAGCATATTCGCTATTATTGTTAGTCAGTGTTATTTGGAGAAGCAATGAAAGATATAATGCCATAATTTGTTAAAATGATCATTAATTAAATTTTTAAAATTTATAACTAGCAAATTTGGAAAGCATCTCAGTTTAAATGAATTTAAAAGAGCCAAAAATCTATATGCAAATAGATTAAACTCTTAAGCATGAAATACATACCAAAGAATTATGTTATAAATCAATTACCTAAAGGTAATGAAAAAACCCCTTGTATAATGTACTTAGATGTAAGTTTAGTTATGTGAACAATGAACTGGAGTTTACCAAATGACAGTGTTTGTGTTGTGAAAACTTTTAAATCAAGATTGCAGCATATAAACTTAATTAATTTATAAATTTATTGTTGACTGTGGTTATGTTGAAAAGTAAAGTTAGGCCAAATGTCATTTTTAAGAATAATGATGTTTAAACTTACCGGAAGAACAGCTGTCAATATATGTATTAATAATGTCAAGAAAGGATGCTTTGATATCAAATATTAGATGAATTTTGGGCAACATTTCCTCTTTTGTTATGAATTATTGTTGGTTGTAAAAGAAATTCAGACGCGAGAGTAGCGTCATTCTTGCTTCCCATTTAAATATAAATATTTTAAAGTATATATTGTGTAAAGAAGATCCAATTTCCCACTAAAACAAACAGAAGAGGTTACGTGAAGTTTTTAACGTAATAAATTACAAGATAAACAGTAAATATATCAAGAATACCTACATTTAAGGATACCCACCGCCATTAGCGAGGAATTAAGGTTTGAGATTTAATTATTTTTATCTAAATCAGCACAAGGAGGCAAACCAATTTAGTTAAAAGACAGCATATTTTCTGTCGATAATACGTCAAGCAAAAGCGTTCATGGGAAAATAAGATTTAATGCATAAATAGAAATCTTAGTTACATTTTACCATAGTTCAAAATTGAGAACGTAGAGGGAGTCAGGAGTGCAGGTCACGGATCCATATTTGTTGTTACGAACATTTGAAGAACAGCCGAAAAATTCGGTTAATAATATTAATCATTGTAATTTAATAGTAAGCTTGAAAATTATTAACAACGGATCCGTTTAGCTTTAAATTTATAAAACTCTGTCAATAAAAGTTGTTATAAAAATTTTCCAAAAACATAATTCTTTGAAACAAAAAACCATAATAAGATAAAAATAAGGTTAATATAAACATTTGCAGGCTATTTCCTTTCCCCTATTTTAGCAGAATCTACCACTGAGATAACGTAAGTACATTAGATATTTTGATTACAATTTATTTGACATAATTATATATAGTAGAAGGGTATGCAACCCATATAACATTGAGCTAGCTGAAAATGATAAATACATACACGTATACCAAATTTCAAACACAAGAGTCATAAACATTTTATTCAGATAAAATTTTACATTATAAAATATACAGGATCACCCATAAAACATGGTGTAAACTATACAAACAAACTGTACAAAGTACAAACAATAAAAAAAAAGGTATACACCCATCTACAGGGTGATCATTTTCATATAAAGATCATTTTACATCAATATCATATCTATAACATAAATATCATTTTAATATAAATAAAAAAAATTAAAGTCAATCAGTATAATATATATGTATGTATGTATGTATGACACCGATAACTCAAAAAATAATGGGCGGATTTTGATAAAATTTGTCACGTACCTTCCTTTTGTAAATGGCTTGGATAAGTTCGTTAGTCAGGAAATTCGGGCAAGGTTTTCCGGGAAAATTTTGAGTTTTCGTTCGAAAAAAAATATATATCTCCGGAATTAACAAAGTAAGGGCAACCAAATTTGGTACACGGGCTTATATCATCATATGCCAAAATTTAGCTCTGTAGGTTAAAGGACAAAAAAGTTACAGGCATTTAAAGAAAAATAAATTTTGGTTTTCCTCAAAACGTCAAAATCGCGATTTAAAACGTCAGAACTGGTAATATTTAGGCAATTAACCTGAAACTAATATGAGCTATGGAAAGAAAGTGTCTCAAGAAAAATGTTTTACAAAGCCTGAACTCTTGGTTTCAATTGTCATTGTCCTTCATTTTACTAAAATATTCCCACAAAATTCATTTCAAATAGACCCTTTCTTTGATGCATTGTCAGTAGTGTTGGCTATAGGGTTTATCGTTTGATGGTATATCATTGTCGAATTTTTGTAAAAAATCATTAAAGCTCAATATATCCGTTATTATGCAAGTTACGAAAAAAAATGTATACATTAATTATAGGGTGTCTTGAGCTACATCTTAAAAAATATTTCCACAATTACAGTGTGGCCCATAAGTCGTTGGTGTTTTAAATTTTCTTTTTTTTTTAATCGAACATGCCCTATGTTATTGCATTTTTCATCGAAATATAATACATCTTTGTAAGAAAAGAAATTCAGGACGCAGCAAGTGCGTTATGGTAGCAAATTTTCATTAAATGCCACAAATTTGAATAGGTCAATTTGCTATTAACCTATAAGGTTGACCAGGAAACCAGTTTTTTCTGGAACAATTTAAGTTGCCTTCCCGAAATTGTTGTAGATTTTCAAACAATAAAGTTATTTTGATTAAACATGGCACATTGTTTCTACTATATAGATTATACTGGTAACCAAATTTGATGCCTGCTTTCTTAAAAAAACATATTTGCTATTAAAAACATTTTAATGAATATTCACTACCATAACGCACTTGCTGTGTCCAGAGTTTTTTAATTGTAATGCTGTAATTCACTTTGTTCATTTACCCAAGTTTACAATGGATTTACATCAAATATCATATTACATAAAAACGACCACATTCATTAATGCTCTTGTTGATTTTAACAATACGTTTTTATGGTTTTCAGATTTGAAGCAACAGCGCCAGACTCAAGTGCTTGCAAAAATAAAAATTGTATTGGCGGGTTCTCCCGAATGTATGCTACAATTATGAGACAGAAGCAACAAAACAATGACACAATTATTTTAAACGCTGGCGATAACTTTCAAGGAACGTTATGGTACAACATACACAAATGGAATGTCACGCAATATTTTATGAACAAAATACCTTTTGATGCGACGGTAAGTTTAAAAAGTCGGGACGCAGCAAGTGCGTTATGGAAGTTAATTTTCATAAAAATGTTTTTAATAGCAAATGTCTCTTTAATACCAGCAGGCATCAATCTGGTTACCGGTATAACCTATATAGTAAAAACATTGTCCCATATTTTATCAAAATAACTTATTGTTTGAAAATGTACAAAACTTTTCCGAAAATAAACTTTAAATGTTTCCGAGAAAACTAATTTCCAGGCCAACGAACCTTAGGTTAATATCAAATTGAGTTATTGAAATTAGAAGCATTTAATGAAATTTCTCTACCAAAACGCAGTTACTGCGTCTCGCTTTTTACAAACATGTATACATACATCGAGACGTCGCGCAGTGTAAACGTGTTCGTTGATCTCCGTTAATTATAAGTGAAAATAATGGGTTTAGCTCCAGAAAATCAAAAAGCAGTGTATAATTTACGTCATAAGACTAACAGTCTATGTAAGGAAGAGGAGAAAAATTTAAAAAGTTTGTTTACACTCGAAGAACTAGAGTCTACTGTTAAAAAAGTAGTGTGTATAACATTTAGTGAACTTCTGGACGAGATAATTCGACTTAAACAGGAAGTGGTTAACTTGAAAGAATCTAACATTGATCTTGTTAGATTACTGAGCGGAAATCTTCCTCAATTTGGTGTTTCGTCTACTAATTTGCAGGTAAATAACAGCATGCAATTAAACGGCGACGGTGAAAGTTTTCTAGACAGGTCAAGTTCATCAACGGAAACCATTATCTCGGTGGTCACTGATAAGCCGGATTCTGATAAATCGGCCGAGACAGCACCAGCAAAAAAACATGTAAGTAAAAATAATGAAACTGGGCCAGAAGATAATATCTGGCAGAAAATAAACAAAAATAAAAACAAACATTCTCGACATATTAATGATCAGAAGGGAAGACCTGGTGAAGTTAAAAAGCAAAACAAAGCTAGCTTGAATTACATCTCTCATGATATAGTCACAGGCTGTGGTACAGACGAGACTACTATACAGGGTGTTGCAGCGACTTCGTGGTTTTATGTGGGGCGAATTAAGGGACAGGTGTCTGAAGAGGACATGAATAGTTTTTTCAAAACAAGATGGCCTCTCATCGATATGCGATGTGTCAAGTTAAACAGCAAGGGACAAAACAGCAGCTTTAGGGTTGGTATAAACTCTGAAGCAAAACATACTATTTTAGATGGTTCATTGTGGCCAAGAGGAGTTATCATAAAACCCTATACATTTTTTCGTCGCAGTTATGAGAACACTTCCGAATAGTAGTGAGACTGAATTGAATGACAACTGTTCCATCAATAATGCCGTACAACAGACAAGCTTAAGACTTCTGCACTTAAATGTTCAGTCTTTGAGCAATAAGATAAACGTTATAGAAAACTTACTCTCTGAAAAGGATCCATCGTTTTTGTCAGTAAATGAACACTGGATGTATTCGGAGCAATTGGAGGCAGTCTATTTTCCTGACTATAAACTGGTGTCACATTTTTCGAGAACCATTCATTCGCATGGTGGCTGTGCTTTGTTTGCTAAGAGAAACATTAGTGTAGATTGTAGTGAACTTAGCTTTATCAAAAAAATATCAGTTGAGCTCTCTTTCGAATGCTGTGCTGTTCAGTTTGACGGGAATACGTGTATTGTGTCAATTTATCGATCACCTGTTGGAGATTTTGATTTATTTCTTTTGAAATTTTCTGAATTGTTAAATAAGATTTGCTTGAAGTATTCCTCGATAGTTATTGCAGCGGACTTAAATGTTGACGCATTGAAAAGCTCCCCGCGTCTCAGTTTATTAAATGATATTTTTGAGTCGTACAATCTGCATTCAGTCGTGGACTCTCCGACAAGGATCACAAAAGTAGGTGGTTCATGTATTGATTATATTTTGACGAATGTTCAGAATTGTGTAGATTGCAGGAATGTTAGTCCTGGCTTCTCGAATCATAATGCTGTTAGTTTTGACTGGCTGCCTCTTGTTAATATAACTAATGGACACAGTAATGTGTTTCAGTTTAAAAGATCATTCTCACAGCTTGCAATTAAACAGTTCAAAAGGCTACTTATTAATATAAATATTTTTGATGACGATGGTTTGTGCGAACACACTTCGGTGGATGACGTATTTGAGGTATTCTGGGAACATTTTAAATTTGCGTTTGATGCAACCTTTCCCGTTAAAAAGGTAAAAACTAGGAGTAACACGGGCCTGCGATATCGTCCAAGCGTCAATGTCAGAGTTCAAACTGCGAACCTTAAAGATCTTAATATATTGCGTAAAAAATATAGCAGCTCAGGGATTAATATAAGATCAGTAGTATAAGACTGAACAAATTAATAAATGATGAAAAGCGAAACTATTTTTCACAATTGGTGTCTAATTCGGATAATAAGCCTAAAGTGCTGTGGAATTTAGTAAATTTGGTAAGGAATAAAAAACCTAAGTTATCTGAAGTTTGCCTCACCCATGATGGTGTTGAAATAAATGACCCCACGGTTGTGGCTAATATGTTTGCGGATTATTTTTCTACTGCCGTTGCTTCTAAGTTAAATAGTCATTTCCCAAATGGCCTTTCGGATCGTTGTACTGTGTCGGTTAATTGTCCCCAGTCATTAATGTTTGCACGTCCAGTTACTGAGGATGAAGTTAGAAATATTATTCTGGGCTTAAAAAATAAAAAATCGGCTGGGCTGGATGGCATTCCATCGTTTATTTTTAAGTTGTGTGATGAATTACTGATGCCTCTAACTAAAGTGATTAACCTGTCGTTGCTTCGGGGTGAATTTCCCTCACGATTGAAAATTGCTGCTATCATATCTCTGCATAAAGGGGGAGATAAAAACAACATCGAGAATTATAGGCCTATTGCGTTGCTAAGTATTTTCTCCAAAATATTCGAAAAAATAGTTTCGCAAAGAATGCAAGAATACTTGGACGGAAACAACTTAATCTCGAACCGACAGTACGGTTTCCGTAAGGGGCTCTCCGCGGAATCAGCGGTACTGATTTTGTGCAGGCGACACTGGAAAGGATGGATTTGGATGGAATACACGGTGGGGTTATTTTTTGATCTGTCCCGTGCGTTCGACACGAAAATTCTGGCTTTGTTTGTGACAGACTTCATTATATGGGAATTAGAGGGAATTTGAACAACTGGATTCGGTCATTTCTGTCTAACAGAAAACTTGTTGTTAGGATGGGCGATGCCTTATCAGACTCAAAAGTCATAAACACTGGCGCCCCACACGGAAGCATTTTAGGCCGGCTGCTGTTCCTGCTTTATGTTAACGACTTGCCAAAACATATATCAAATGGATTGGTATTCATGTACGCTGATGATACGTCAATTTTAGTCTCAGCCTCAAATCTTCCATCTCTCTATAAAAAAATTAATAACGTTTTAAATGAATTCAGCAGCTGGTGTACAAAAAACAATATGATTATTAACTATGACAAGACGGGGTTTATTTACTGAAGCTAATGTGTTACGTATTTAAGAAGAGAAATAATTTGCCACACAATTACAATTTACATAGCTATAACATTCGCTTTAGAGATAATATATATCTGAATAAACCTAATAATTCATTATATAAAAAGTCGCCGTTGTATGCGGGTTCTTATTATTTTAATCTGCTGCCTAATCATATTAGGGATTGTCGTACCGTGACGCAATTCGAGAGGGAGCTTAAGCAGTATCTGTATTCGAGGTGTTTTTATTCTGTCGATGAGTTCGAAACTCACTTAAGGTCATCATAGTTGTTGTTATGTCGCATATATTTAGTCTTTTTGATGTCTTATTTGTTATTTCGTGGTGATATAGTGTGTGACTGTTTGTGTTTATGTGAATATTTTGTACATGATTTTACTTATTGATTCTTATGTTTTATAATTTTATTGACGTGTCTATCTGAAACATTGTATCAGCTCATGACAAATAAATTTATCTATCTATCTATCTATCTAATATTTTGACAAAAAAATGCAAAAGTGCAATAATATAAGGGATGTTTGAAAAAAAATTGTAGGTATCACCAACGACTTATAACCCATCCTGTGATTGTCAAAATAATTCTATAAGATTCGGCTCAAGACACCCTAAAATTAACGTATACAATTTTGTCTCGTTTCTTGTATAATAACAATCATATTGAGCTTTACCGTAGTAATGCGTCACCCTGTATATACGTAAACAGATAAAAACTGAAACTAAACCCGAATATGGATTGTAGAGTGTCCAGTTTACACTAATTTGAAGAAATCTCTTTGCGATTCAAAAGTCGCGGCCTCTTCATTAACGAAGTTTTTCTACGACAATAAGCTAAAAATTAAAAATCGTTAAACCATAAACTTAACTGAAACTATTTCCAAAGCACCAGAGAAAGTGCTTATTTGTAATGAATTTTCTGGAAATATCTTATTTAAATGAAGGACAATGCCGATTGATGCTGAAACTTAAGGGTTTGCAGACGACTTTTCTTGCGACATTTTCTTTACATAACCCGTATCTGTTTCATGTTCTTTGCCTAAATGTTGCCAATTTTGACGTTTCAATTCGCACTTTGACGTTTGAAAAAAATCCCAATTTTTTCTTTAAATGCCTATAACTATTTGGCTTTAAACCTACAGACCCAAGTTTTGGTACATAGTTGACTTTTTATAATACAAACACGCGTACTAAATTTGGTTGCCCTTACTGTGTTATTTCCGGGGAAAACGCTATATTTTTGTAAGTATCAGAGTAACTCGAATGAGACTTTACATGTGGCTAAAATAGTGCAAATATACCTATGTTGTGAATTTTAAGTAATTTGGTACACAATATTTAGAGTTTTTCCAAATTAAAAATAAAATCCCAAAGTAATGCGTTGAGACGACTTAGTGGTTAAAGCCCCGAAAATTTTGTATTTTGTTTCGGAAAAAAATTATAACTCCGGAAATAACAAAGTAAGGAAAACCCAATTTGGCAGGCGTGTTTGTATTGTAGATGGTGAACGGTGTACTAAAACTTATGTCTCTAAGTTTAAAGACACATAGTTATGGGCAATTGAAAGGAAGTATGGGGTTGTCCTCAAAACGTCAAACTCGCGATTTGAAACGTCACAATTGGCAACATTTAGGCAAAAAATCTGAAAGAAATACGGATTATGTAAAGAAAATGACCCAAGGAAAGTGTTCTGCAAACGCTTAAATTTCAGCTTCAACCATCATTTTCCTCCATTTTAGTAAAATATTTCCAGAAATTTCATTTCAAATAGACGCTTTCTCTGATGCTTTGGCTGTACTTTTAGTTATGTTTAAGGCTTAGCGCTCTATAATTTTTAGCTATTTCGTAGAAAAAAAGTTCGGGACGCAGCAAGTGCGTTATGGCAGTGAATTTTTATTAAATGCTTCAAACTCGGATAGGTCAATTTTCGATAAACTTAGAAAGTTAAATTTTGGTGTGTAGTAAGACCTTTCCCAAGGAAACGTATTTACCAAAGTTCATTAAAATATCTTTGTAATTTTAGGAGCAAAAAAAATTTTTTGAAGGGAAACTCAAAATTTTTCCGGAAAACCTTGTCTGATTTTCCTGGCTAACAAACTCATCCAAGCCATTAATAAAAGAAAGCACTTGCCGAGTTTCATTAAAATCGGTTAATTATCGGTTGGATACATACATACATACATATATATATATATATATATATATATATATATATATATATATATATATATATATATATATATATATATATATATATATATATATATATATATATTGACACTGAAACTGACCCCAGATATGTGTTCTAGGGATCCTAGTTCGCGCTCATTTGAAAACATTTTTGCAAAGTCTCATCATCGATACCTCTCCAATAGTGATTTCTTTAAATAAAAATTCACTAAAAATCGTAAAAAAAGGAGACCTCGACTTTTAAATTTTGAAAAGTTTTCTTCAAGTGATTGCAAACTAGGCCTCCTAGAATCAATATCCGGGTTTAGTTCAGTTTTTATCTGTTTACATATATACAGGGTGACGGATTTCTACGATAAAGCTCAATATAATTGTTGTTACACAAGATGCGAGAAAAAGTTGTGTGTGTGTGTGTGTGTGTTTTGTTTCTTTAACGTCGGCCTATTTCCGCGACTATGGCCAATCACCGACGCCAGGGAGCAGTTTTACCTCACTATCCTGGAAATTTTGCCGAACCCCTGTCTTTCTGTAAGGAGGGTAGGGATCTTTAACGCGCCCAACATCACATGGACACGGGACCAACGGCTTTACGCCTCCTCCGAAGGGCGGAACGTGCAGACATTCAACTTGCTCAAATGCAATGCCAGAATCTTGGTTGGTGTTAATGTTACAGTTTATACTGAAAAAGTGAAAGGAGAACCCTGGGGTCGAACGCAGTACCCTTCGGTTCAGAGGCACACGTTCATACCCCTGAACTACCGAGGTTCTACGAGAAAAAGTTGTATTCGTTAATTATAGGGTGTCTGGAGCCGAATCCTATAAAATTATTTTGACAATCACAGGGTAGCCTATAAATCGCAGGTGATACCTACAATTCTTTTGTCGAACACCCTTATATTATTGCATTTTTGCCTTTTTTATCTAAATATGATGCATGTTTGCAAGAAAATAAATATAGACGCAATAAGTGTGTTTTGGTAACGAGTTTTATTAAATGCTTCAAATTTCAATAACTCAATTTGCTATTAACCCAAGGTGTTGGCTAGGAGACCAGTTTTCTCGGAAACATTTTAAGTTCATTTTCGGAAAATTGTTGTACATTTTCGAAAAATAAGTTATTTTGATAAGATATGGTACATCCTTTCTACTATATAGGGTGGCGTATTGAAAACGAAACAGACCGAATTGCGTCCAGAGAAAGTTTTTTTTTAAGAAACGCTGAAACACGTCAATTTTAATATTGAGGGGGACATGTTTTGACATAAGACTCAACTTTGTCACATCAACC
The DNA here is from genome assembly GCA_964006375.1 of Tillus elongatus. Lineage (NCBI taxonomy): Eukaryota > Metazoa > Arthropoda > Insecta > Coleoptera > Cleridae > Tillus > Tillus elongatus. The sequence continues at coordinate 17,401,099 of OZ023262.1, forward strand.
TCTTAAGGGTGGTGATAACAACCCTTATATTTTAAATAGGGAACATGGGTCGAGTGTTACATCATTTGAAAGCCATTTCTTTTCTGAATTCACCACACTATTTTTTTGGAAATTTTATCAAGTCGTTTAAAATTATTCACAGTTGAAAATGCCAAAACGCATTTCACTCATTCCGATAATAAATGTGCTGATAGTCAATGTTTTGTTGGTTTGTAAACCAAAAAATTGACTATCAGAACATTTCTTATCGGGATGAGAGAAATGCGGTTTATTATTTCAGTTTATCGGTCGGTTTGATACTTGATAGTACCACCGAAAATTAATTTCACAATATTGTATTCTGTAGAAGAAAGAGTTGAAATAATTACTCTTTTTAAAAAACGATGACTGTGCCAACCGTACCGCAAATTTGTTTAATGAACGACATCCGAACAGACATGTTAACAGAAAATACATTTTGGGGTTAGTTGCAAAGTTTCGACAAAGTGGTTCAGTATCCAACAAAAAACGGGATCCTGAACGTGAGTTTCCGGTTTGAAATGAGACTACTGAGGTTGAAGTTTTAGGACAAATTTCTGCAGACCCAACTTCGAGCATTAGAAAATTGGCCACTGTGTCAAACATCAAGAGAAGAACTATTCAGCGAATATCGAAGCATCATAAATTTCACCCGTATAAACTTTATCTTGTACAACAACTGAATGAAGATGATTTTGATCGGCGGCTGGAGTTTTGTGAAGTTATGACTGACCGAATAGCAGATAACGGGAACTTTCTGTTCAATATCTATTTTTCAAACGAGTGTGCGTTTTTATTAAACTCTACAGTCAATCGTCATAATTGTCATTATTGGGCAGATAATAATCCAAGAAATTTTCACGAAGTCCACACTCAAACTCCACAGAAATTGAATGTCTGGACTGGCATTTTTGGAGACCGTTTAATCGGACCAATTTTTCTTGATGGCAATTTGAGTGGCGAAACATATTTGGAGTTACTAGAAGATATCGTTTACCCTATACTAATTGACATTGTTGAAAATGATGATCGCTATCAAGAAAATCAATAAGTGTTTCAATAAGATGGAGCTCTTCCGCATTTTTCACAACGTGTTAGGGAGTTTTTGAACAGAGAGTTTCCAGAGCAATGGATTGGGCGTAGAGGTGCTATTGAGTGGCCCGCTAGATTACCAGATTTAACTTCTTTAGACTTCTTTCGATGGGGCCATTTAAAGAGTAGAATTTTCGCAACAGAACCGGAGTCTCTGGAAGAATTACGACGACGCATTGTTGAAGAATGCCGTCTAATAACTCCACAAATGCTCCAGAATGTCAGAGCTCGTTTTGAACAAAATTTGTACTTTTGTATGGAAGCTGGTGGTCAAAAATTTGAACACTTACTTACCCCAATTAACATTTTTGAACGTTTGGTTTTGTTTTTTAGTTTTTTTTTAACGAAAAATTGACTATTTAGTGCATTTCTTATTACAATGAATGAAATACGTTCTTGCAACTCCAACTGTGAATAATTTTTAAACAAGTTGATAAAACTTCCAAAAAGATTAGTGTGCTGAATTCAGAAAAGAAACAAATCTCAAATGATGTAACACTCGACTCATGTTCCCTATTTAAAATATAAGGCTTGTTATCACCACCCTTAAGGGGTTGATGTGACAAAGTTGAGTCTTATGTCAAAACATGTCCCCTTCAATATTAAAATTGACGTGTTTCAGCGTTTCTTAAAAAAAATTCTCTGGACGCAAATCGGTCTGTTTCGTTTTCCATGCGCCACCCTGTATAGTTTATACCGGTAACCAAATTGATGCCTGCTTGCTTTAGAGGGACATATGTGCTATTAAAAACATTTTAATGCAAATTCACTTCCATAACGCACTTGCTGCGTCCAGAAATTTTATTATTTGAAATCTGCACCATATTGTTGATTTCATTTACGAAGATGTGTGATTTTAGGTTTTAGGTAACCATGAATTTGATGACAAACTTGAAGGAGTGGTGCCTTTCATAAAAAGCCTTAAGACTCCTGTAGTAGTATCGAATATTAATGACAGGTATGAACCAAGCATCAGAGGCACCTATACAAAAAGCGTCGTTATTGAAAGAAAAGGAAAGAAAATAGGCATTATTGGTGTTATTATCAAGGGAACCAACGTAAGCCTTATACACTTTTAAGTTTTTCGCATTACTTCTCTGTAATTGCTTCGTTAGCCTTTACACTTTGCCCCAAACCCCTCTTCTAAAGTAGTATAAAGATTAATTACTCAACGAAAAACCTATTAATAATTAAGCTGATAATTCAATATGCAGGTTAAAATTGAATAATTTTAAACAAAGATTTAGTAGAGGTTTTTCCTGGCGTTATTTACTTCTAAAATATGTATTTGGTCATCTAATATATCAAATTCTACTGGATGTAATTTATAAGCAAGTTCTGAATGGATTACCTTGATATAAAGAAGCAAACTATCACGAATTGAAAACCATTTCTTGGATTCTTCTTTCAGCCAGATGAAACTGGCTTTTCTAATAGCAATTTTTGATTGATTTGATGTTGTAGTAGTTGTTATGATTACGTACTTCGGGATGACCTTCTTTCTATATATATATATATATATATATATATATATATATATATATATATATATATATATATATATATATATATATATATATATATCAAGGTAATCCATTCAGAACTTGGTTATAAATTACATCCAGTAGAATTTGATATATTAGATGACCAAATACATATTTTAGTTAGTGAATTGAAATTTAAAAAAAGCTTAACATAGTTATTTACTTCGTTTTTGTTTCTTAATTTGTCTTGAAAGTGTAATTTGTCAATTGAATAAAACTCTGAATGCAGCAAGTGCGTTATGGAAGTGAATTTTCATAAAAATGTTTTAAATTACAAATACATCGCTCTAATGCGAGCAGGCATCAATTTGGTTACCGGTATAACCTATATAGTAGGAACAATGTAGGTACCATATTTTCTCAACATAATTATTTGAAAATGTACAAAAATTTTCCGAAAATAAACTTTAAATGTTTCCGAGAAAACTGGTCTCCTAGCCAATGAACCTTAGGATAATAGCCAATTGAGCTATTGAAATTTGAAATAAATAATAAGAATTCGCAACCACAATGCCCTTGCTGCGTTCATACAAACATTTTCCGAAAATAAGGTTAGATGTTGGTTTCCGAACCAACAAAACTTACGTTAATAACAAATTGAGTTATTGAAATTTGAAGGATTTAATGAACATTTGCTACCAAAACGCACTTACTGCGTCCAGATTTTTTTCCTACAAACTTGCATCATATTGCGATAAAAAATGCTAAAATGCAGTAACAAATTTGTTCTACGAAAATTAGCTAAAAACTATAGACCGTTAAACCATTAACTTCACTAAACCTACAGCGAAAGCATCAACTTACCGAAACCGACAGCCAAAGCATCAGAGAAAGGGTCTATTTGAAATGAATTTTCTGTAAATATTTTAGTAAGACGAAGGGCAGTGACGGTTGAATCTGAAACACCCTTCTTGCAACATTTTCTTTTCAGAATCCAATCGGTCTATTATTTTTTGAGTTATCGGTACGATATATATATATATATATATATATATATATATATATATATATATATATATATATATATATATATATATATATATATATATATATATCGGATCTCCCCATTAGTTGATTTTTTTTTAAATTCCGTAAAAAAGAATATTTCAATCACCAACGACTTATGGGCCACCTGTAATTGTAGAAATATTCTTTCAGATGTAGCTCAAGATATAATTAATGTATACAATTTTTTTTCGTATCTTGCATAATAACGGACATATTTTTTATTAACCGATAAACTCTATAGCCAACACTACTGCCAAAGCATCAGAGAAATTTGAATTTTGAATTTGAAATGAATTTTCTGCGAATATTTTAGTAAAATAAAGGACAATGACGACTGAAACCTTAGGCTTTGTAAAACAGTCTTCTTGAGACATTTTTCTTCCATAGCTCATATTATTTTCAGGTTCGTTGCCTAAATATTACCAATTTTGACGTTTTAAATCGCGACTACTTTGACGTTTTGAGGAAAACCCAAATTTATTTTTCTTTTACTTATTAACGTTTAAGTCTCACATAGAGCATATTGTTAACAGCTCACTTAAAATGGCGGGTTTTATTTTTCGCTATGGTCTAGAACTTGGGAGCATTGACGCACTAAGGGCTTTATATTGTAAGATTATTATTATTATTATTATTATTATTATTATTATTATTATTATTATTATTATTATTATTATTATTATTATTATTGTTATTATTATTATTATTATTATTATTATTATTATTATTATTATTAGTGAATTTTCTTAGAAAAAATTCACTAATGAGGAGATCTCGACTTTTGAATTTTGAAAAAATTTCTTCAAATGAGCGCGATCTAGGACCCCTAGAACCCATATCCGGGGTCAGTTTCAATTTTTATATGTTTATATATATATATATATATATATATATATATATATTTATATATATATATATATATATATATATATATATATATATATATATATATATATATATATATATATATATATATATATATATATATATATATATATATATATATATTTATATATATATTTATATATATATATATATATATATATATATATATATATATATATATATATGTATCACACCGATAACTCAAAAAATAATAAGCCGATTTTGATAAAATTTGGCATGTACCTTTCTTTTGTAAATGGCTTGGATAAGTTCGTTAGCCAGGAAAATCGGACGAGGTTTTCCGGGAAAATTTTTAGTTTTCATTCGAAAAAAATTCTTATCTCAAAAAGTAATAAGCCGATTTTAATAAAATTTGGCATATACCTTTCTTTTGTAAATGGCTTTGACAAGTTTGTTACTCAAGAAAATCGGACGAGGTTTTCCGGGAAAATTTTGAGTTTTCATTCGAAAAATATTCTTATCTCAAAAAGTAATAAGCCGATTTTAATAAAATTTGGCATGTACCTTTCTTTTGTAAATGGCTTTGACAAGTTTGTTAGTCAAGAAAATCTGACGAGGTTTTCCGGGAAAATTTTGAGTTTTCATTCGAAAAAATTTTTTATCTCAAAGAATAATAGGCCGATTTTGATAAAATTTGGCATGTACCTTCCTTTTGTAAATGACTTTGACAAGTTCGTTAATCAAAAAAATCGGACGAGGTTTTCCGAGAAAATTTTGAGTTTTAATTTGAAAAAAATTTTTATCTTAAAAAATAAGAAATCCATGATAACCAAATTTGGTAGGTAGGTTTACGATATAAAAAGTAAACTATACACCAAAATTTAGATTTCTATGTTACAAGAAAAAAAAGTTATAATAAAATATTTTGTGCCAGATCATTTCTATGAAAATTCACTACCATAACGCACTTGCTGCGTCCAGGCTTTTATTATTATTCTGATCTTTTGTTTGCCAGACTTAAAAATTTAGCTGTATATTGAGTATATTATATATTCCGCTACACTATTTTTATTTTGAACTCATCGCCTATTTTGTTATTTTTTTAGCACATTTCGAATACTGAAAACCTAATATTTTTGGACGAATCATCATCCGTGAATGCTGAAGCAGAGAGACTTGTGCGTGAAGAAAGTGTCTTCACTAACATAGTTTTATCACATTGTGGCTACGAAATAGAAAAAAGAATGGCAAGAAACTCGACTGGAAAAATAAGTATGATAGTTGGTGGACATTCTCATACGTTACTATATAGTGGAGGTAATTTCCAATACACACATCGGAAAGATATAGGGATATTATTAAAAATGCACGTATTTTTTTCTTGATATCATTTAAGAAGAAAAAAAAATGTACGGTATATGTAAGTGTTTAATATTACATAAAATCAAATGTTTTATTCAAAAACCTATATATATATATATATATATATATATATATATATATATATATATATATATATATATATATATATATATATATATATATATATATATATATATATATATATATATATATATATATATATATATAATATATATATATATATATATATATCCTGAAACACACTATTTTATTAATTTTTCAAAAACTTCCGAGCATGTGAGAAAATTTTTTAATACAAAGTATGACCTCCACGTTGAGTAATTACAACTCTACATATATTGCTCATAGACAAAATGAGATTGTCAAGGTCTCCTTGTGCTAAACGTGCCCACTCCGCTGTCAGAAGCGCCTGGAATGTAAACGCATTGTTGATGTTACCCATATGTGGAGTAGTTCTTCGTTGAAGCATATCCCAGAGATGCTCTATCGGATTCAAGCCCGGAGATTGTGGTGGCCATGTTAAAATTTCAATTCCTGCGTTATACAACCAGTTGGTTACGATGCATGCGGTATGTGGACGGGCATTATCATGCATTAGGCGGAAGTTTTGACCAACAGAGCCTGCAAATGGATGCACGATGGGTTGAAGAATGGTATCCAGATATAGATAAGCTGTTAGGAAGCGATTTGGAAAAACGAGTTCAGTTCTGCCGCCAATAAATATTTTGCCCCATGCAATTATTGTACCACCTCTGTATGTGTACACTTCCTGAATATGTCTTAAGCGTTTTGCATCTCCAGATCGTCTCCACACCCTTATTCGTCGAGAATCCGGATGGAAACCAAACCTAGATTCGTCTGTGAATAAAACTGTAGCCCAGTTATCTGCAGTCTAATTCATATAATTTTGACACCAGTCCAATCTTGCAGCGCGACTGCCTCTGGAAATAGGTGGACATCTGAGTGGTGGTCTACTAGAGAGGTTTGCTTCGTGAAGACGATTTCTTACAGTATCTAGGCTAATGGTTACATTATGCGCCCTTTGCAGAGTCGTATCCAATTTAGGTACCGTAATTGTAGACTGCTTTCTGGCAGTTAAACATATAAATCTATCCTGACCTGCCGTCGTAAAGCGTCCTCGTCCTGGATGTTGCTCGACCGGACTGCCAGTTTCCCTAAAACGCCTCCATAAACGACTTATCACAATTTGGGAAACACCAATTCGTTCAGCTACTTCATTCTGTCGCATGTCCGCTTGAAGAAGGCCTACCGCTCGATTCATTTCGTCTAAAGCCAAATGTCGCCGTTCCACGGTAAAACACAATATTTTATATGCAGCTACTAAACAAGAACTGAGGAATGACTGAATTCGAAACTAAATTCAACGGTACATATGAAAATTCTACTTTTATCATATATCGGGTTTATCAATTTTGATATCATTTTAACTTTTTTTAACAACAGAAGGTTTTATATTGAGTGATTAATTAAATACATACACGGTGAGTGCAATTTGAGCGATTCTAAAATGAATTTGTTTCCTTTTTTGAATTATTTAAAAATATTCCTAGACTTTTCCGATGTGTGTAGTTACACCGTTCGTATTTAGGTGAAGTAGCATAAATGATAGCAATGACTCCAGATGTCAGAATAGTGCGATTGAACTAAACATGCTTTAGTCGCATCCATGCGGGGTTACAGCTTATTTAATATTGAGTATATAAATACACATTTTGGCGAAAGATCCAAATGCTTCGACACAAAAAGTTGTTTACATTTAGCACAACGATGAGAAGTATTTTTAATTAATCTTATTCGAACTTCTTCTTAGGAGGCACTGCATTAAATAGTGTCCGCTAAAAGTTATGTTTTATTATTAGCGATTTTTTTTTTAATTCGCTATGAGGAGTGTGTTTATATATATATATATATATATATATATATATATATATATATATATATATATATATATATATATATATATATATATATATATACAGATCTCCTTATAAGCGAATTAAAAAAAATTATATATATATATATATATATATATATATATATATATATATATATATATATATATATATATATATATATATATATATATATATATATATATATATATATATATATATATATATATATATATATATATATATATATATATATATATATATATATATATATATATATTTATATATATCCGACCGATAATTCAAAAGTAATAGACCTATCTTAATCAAATTTGGTGAGTACCTTCCTTTTGAAAGTAGCTTGGATAAGTTCGTTAGCCAGGAAAATCGGACCAGGTTTTCCCGGAGAATTTTGTGTTTCTTTCTAAAAAATTCATATCTCCGTAAATAACAAAGTAAGGGCAACCACATTTGGTACGCGTGTTTGTATTATAAAGAGTGAACTCTGTACCGATGTTTGGGTCTCTAGCTTTAAAGACAAGAAAGTTATGGGCAGTTAAAGAAAAAAAAGTTGGAGTTTTTCTCAAAACGTCAAACTCGCAATTTTAATGGTAAAAATTGGCAATGTTTAGGTAAAGAATGTGAAACAAATACCGATTGTGAATAGAAAATGTTGCAAGAAGAGTGTTCTGCAAACCCTTAAATTTCAGATTAAACCGTCATTGCCTTTCATTTTACTGAAATGTTTACAGAATATTCATTTCAAATAGACTCTTTCTCTGATGCTTTGGCTGTCAGTTTAGTTAAGTTGATGATTTTTAGTGAATTTTCGTAGAAAAAGTTCACTAATGGGGAGATCCCGACTTTTGAATTTTGAAAAAATTTTTGCAAACGAGCGCGAACTAGGACCCCTAGAACCCATATCCGGGGTCAGTTTCAATTTTTATATGTTTATATATATATATATATATATATATATATATATATATATATATATATATATATATATATATATATATATATATATATATATATATATATATATATATATATATATATATATCACACCGATAACTCAAAAAATAATGGGCCGATTTTGATAAAATTTGGCATGTACCTTTGTTTTGTAAATGGCTTGGATAAGTTCGTTATTCAGGAAAATCGGACGAGGTTTTCCGGGAAAATTTTGAGTTTTCATTCGAAAAAAATTCTTGTCTCAAAAATAATGAGCCGATTTTAATAAAATTTTGCATGTACCTTTCTTTTGTAAATGGCTTTGACAAGTTTGTTAGTCAGGAAAATCAGACGAGGTTTTCCGGGAAAATTTTGAGTTTTCATTCTAAAAAAAAATTTATCTCAGAGAATAATAGGCCGATTTTGATAAATTTGGCATATACCTTTTTTTTGTAAACGGCTTTCACAGGTTTGTTAGTCAAGAAAATCGGACGAGGTTTTCCGGGAAAATTTTGAGTTTTCATTATAAAAAAAATTCTATCTCAGAGAATAATAGGCCGATTTTGATACAATTTGGCATATACCTTCCTTTTGTAAACGGCTTTCACAAGTTTGTTAGTCAAAAAAATCGGCCTAAGTTTTCCGGGAAAATTTTGAGTTTTCATTCTAAAAAAAATTTTATCTCAGAGAATAATAGGCCGATTTTGATACAATTTGGCATGTACCTTCCTTTCATAGATGGCTTTGATAAGTTCTTTAATCAAAAAAATCGGACAAGGTTTTCCGGGAAAAATTTCAGTTTTTATTTGAAAAAAAATTTTTTCTTAAAAAATAAAAAATCTATGATAACCAAATTTGGTAGGTAGGTTTACGATATAAAAACTAATCTATACAACAAAATTTAGATTTCTATGTTACAAGAAAAAAAGTTATTATAAAATATTTTGTGTCAGATCATTTCTATGAAAATTCACTACCAAAACGCACTTGCTGCGTCCAGGCTTTTTGGATATTTATTTGTAGGTTTAGTGAAGTTTATGGTTTAACGGTCTATACATTTTTTTAGCTAATTTTCGTAGAACAAATTTGTTAATGCATTTTTGCATTTTTTTATCGAAATATGATATAAGAAAAAAATCTGGACGCAGTAAGTGCGTTTTGGTAGCGAATTTTCGGTAAATTTGCAGATTAGCTCCCGAACGCTTTTAAAAAAACTGTTTTCAGAAACCTGCCTAGCCCTATAGTAGAAACAATGTACCATATTTTATCAAAACAACCAATTTTTTGAAAATGTACAAAATTTTTCTGAAAATAAACTTTAAATGTTTCCAAGAAAACTGATTTCGTAGCCAACAAACCTTGGGTTAATAGCAAATTGAGTTATTGAAATTTGAAGCATTTAATGAAAATTCGCTACTAAAGCGCACTTTATTTCTCGCTTTTTTCCACAAACATGCATCATATTCCGATAAAAAATGCAAAAATGCAATAATATAAGGGTGTTCAAAAAAAAATTGTAGTTATCACCAACGACTTACGAGCCACCCTGTGATTGTCAAAATAATTTTGTAAGATGCTGCTCAAGACACTCTATAATTAACGTATGCAACTTTTTCTCGTATCTTGTATAATAACCAGGGCTCGGATTATATGCAATTCGCATATTTTTTGCATAAGTTGCCTATTTTAGTTATGCCTAAATTGCATATTTCCATATATTTTGCATATTTTACAATTTTTAGGGGTGTCCGTATATAACAAAAGCCATATACTTGTTTCAATGTAAGCGACTGCTAAGGTAAATGTATAGGCCGTTCATATGTAGCTGGCGGAAAGGAGATTCCAAATTCCTGGTATTGTATAGTTCAAGCGCTTCACTCAGATATAAGACAGTGCGCTAGACAGGTTGAGCTACCTCTGGGTTCTTAGAATCTACCGCCGCCTAGCTTTGTACGTGCTATAACTAAATGAAACTAGTAGCTAGTAGGTGAGAGTATAAAAACCAATTCTTGGAAGGATTGTCGGTAATGGCGCTCTTTTCTTTGTACTTTACATCAACGTGAAATAAATAGCAAAATGCAATTTGTAGGCATTGTAAAAATGTAAAATTCGTAAGAACTAGAGTTTTACGCTCGCCTATCATAAAAACTGTGTGTGGAGTTCCCAATAATATCTTCTGCGTATTGAAAGGACTGACCGCCAGGTAATTTTATTCGTATCTTAAGTCTCGTAAGAAGACATTAAAGGGGGTTAGGTCTGATTTATTTACACGTCAGTAGTCTCTAGAATTGAAATAATTTGTTTCTCTTATTTAGTTTGCTTGTGCGTAGTTGCACCCACAGTGAATTTACTTTATCTTTGGACTGTGTTAGTGTAGGGTTGTTTTTATCATTTTATACTGTAAAAAATGTGCTCCAAATTGCCAAGCTGGATACGGCCACACTCAGGGTTTCCCGTAGATGGTGACAACGTTTTTTTGTAAACCATGTGGGAAAGTGGTAAGTTACTTTTTGTTTTCAGCAACTGATCTAATTGCTTTGTTTTTCTAACCTTCGCCATTAATCAGCCCAGTATCTATTTGCTAAATTTTCCGACACATGATTTTTTAATCGAAAATTAATTCAATCGAAATAAAAAATTAAATGAAGTATTAAAAAAATACCTTCAGTTCTGAAAAAAATCACTGAAATACAAACTAAAATAAACTTCTTTATTTTTATCACTTAATTCACGGATATTGTATAAAAACAATACTAAATATCTGTTTATTCGAAAAAATATGTAGATGCCTGTAGTAATATTGATTTCTTTTCGAACAGATTTCAAGCGCAAGGAAATATCTCATAGACCAACACTGTAAGACAGCTCTGCATCAAAGAAATTATAAAAAACAAAATTCAAATAATATATCCCTAGCATCAATACGCGAATGTTTGGGAAACCAAACAAAATATCAGAGAAATGGTATATTTAAAATGAATTTTCCGCCAACACTTTAGCAAAATGGAGGGCAATGGTATTTTAAGCAGAAACTTAAGACTTTGTAAAACACACTTCTTATCACATTTTTTCTACATCTTTGTTTGAAAATCGCCAATTTTGACGTTTTAAATCGCGACTTCGACGTTTTAAAAACAAAGACTATAAAATTTGGAAAGTATTTTTTCTAATATTTTTTGACCTTTTAGCGCCATATAAATATAATCCTTGTCTGTAATATTCAATACATTTTGTTAACCACACAAACTATTTTGTTCCTGTACCGTCTTTTGATCACCAGTGGCATTTGGATTTATCTTTAAACGCTTGTAACTTTTCTTTCTCTTTCAACCTAGAGATCTGAATGGTGGTACGTAGGATACGTTTAATAGAAAAACTCACGTATTAAATATGGTTGCCATAGCTTTGTAATTTTTGAAGGTACAAAATGTTTCCAAAGAAAACGTAGAAGTTTCGCAGAAGAACCGGTCCGATTTTCCTGGAAAGCGAACTTATCCAAGCCAATTACAATAGATTCTTACCTAATTTCATCATTATGGGCCCATTATCTTTTGAATAATTTATATATATATATATATATATATATATATATATATATATATATATATATATATATATATATATATATATATATATATATATATATATATATATATATATATTATTTATTTATAAATTAAACCTGACCCCGGACATGTGTTCTAGTGGGGGCTAGTTCGGGCTCATTTGAAGAAGTTTCTTCAGAATTCAAAGATCTCCCCATTAGTGTTTTTTTTTAAAATTAACTACAAACAAGCTTCTTGACTGCTTGTTTAATAACTAAAACTCTGGACGCAGCAAGTGCGTTATGGTAGTGAATTTTCTTTAAAATGTTTTTATTGCAAATATGTGTGTTTTCTTTTTAAGAAAGCAGGCATCAATTTTGGTTACCAGTATAACCTTTATAGTAAAAACAATGTGCAATGTTTCATAAAAATAACTTTATTGTGTGAAAATTTACAAAAATTTCCAAAAGTAAACTTAAAGTGTTCCCGGAAAAACTTGTTTCTTGGTCAACCTTATAGGTTAATAGCAAATTGGGCTATCCAAATATGAAGCGTTTGATAAAAATTCGCTACCATAACGCACTTGCTGCATCCAGAATTTCCTTTCTTACAAACATGCATTATATTTCGATGGAAAATGCAAAAATGCAATAACATAAGGCGTGTTTGATTAAACAAAAAAGAAAATTTGTATCACCAACGACTTATGGGCCAGCCTGTGATTGTAGAAATATTTTTTTAAGTTGTACCTCAAGCCACCCTATAATTAATATATACAATTTTTTTTCATATCTTGTATAATAACGGATATATTGAGCTTTATTGATTTTTTACGAAAATTCGACAAAAATTATATACCATTAAACGATAAATTCTATAGCTAAGGCTACTGCCAAGCATCAGAGAAAGGATCTACTTGAAATGAATTTTCTGGAAACATTTTAGTAAAATAAAGGACAATGACGGTTGAAACTAAGACTTCAGGGTTTGTAAAACATTCTTCTTGAGACATTTTATTTCCATAGCCCGTATTAGATTCAAGTTCTTTGCCTAAATAATGCGAATTTTGATGTTTTAAACTGTCACTTTGACGTTTTGAGGAAAACTCCAATTTATGTTTCTTTAAATGCCCATAACTTTTTTGTCTTTTGACCTACAGCGCTAAATTTGGTAGACAATTTACGTATAGCGATATAAAACGATGTACCAAATTTGGTTGCCCTTACTTTGTTATTTCCGGAGATATGAATTGTTTTTTAAAGAAAACACAAAATTTTCCGGGAAAACCTCGGCCGATTTTTCTGGCTAACGAGCTTATCCAAGCCACTTACAAAATGAAGGTATTCATCAAATTTTGTCAAAATCGGCCCATTATTTTCTGAGTTATCGGTGTGATACATATATATATATATATATATATATATATATATATATATATATATATATATATATATATATATATATATATATATATATATATATATATATATATATATATATATATATATATATATATATATATATATGTATATACATATAAAAATCGAAACTGACCCCGGATATGTGTTCTAGGGGGCCTAATTAGCGCTCATTTGAAGAAATTTTTTCAAAATTCAAAAGTCGGGATCTCCTCATTAGTGAATTTTTTTTAAGAAAATTCACTAATAAAATGTTGACGTATGCTCTCATGTAGTCATAAGATATTATGTTCTGTGGTAATAGAAAATTAAGAAACACCAATAAAACGGCTACATACGAAATCGTTAATTACGAACAAGGCAAACTTAATTTCAAATGCAGATTTGTGTAAAGGGAAACATGTGTATTTGGTTTAACGTTAAAATTTGTGTTCTCCTGACTAGTTTTCTCGTAATCAGACTGAAAATGCAGCAAGCGTGTGAAAAAATGTTAGATCCGTCTTGAATATCGGCAGCTGCTTATAACATTCTTCGGCAAAGCTATTTCACTTTGTATTTATAAGAATGGCATATACCAAACTGGAACATTTTGTGTTATTCAGAGCTGTCGTAACAACATACTATCTAGTTCCGCACCGAGATAGCGACCCTGTCGTACATCTCTCAATGTTCTAGCAAACTAGCTACCATAGCCGTCTTATTTTATAGGTGTGTTCTCGCTGTAATTAATATACTGTACTGCTCTAATTAGAGCGAAACCGGTCTGCGGTTATGACGCCGCCGCACTTCCTTTTATACCAGATGACAAATGCTCAAATAATTCCTAATCTACTCACAAATCTAATTTGTCATTGGCATAAGCTAAGTTACCGGGAAGTTAGAGGGCCGCCAGCTTTTATACAGTGGAGATGGGCGTGGGTTAAAATAAGATGTTAATTAGGGGCGCCACTTGATTGTTTAACCTCCACTCCCGGATATTCTAATAAGATGTTCACTAATATGCTTCCTTGCCCAGATCCAACACAACCAAGAATTCTTGGATCACACTGGCAACTATAGCCAACCACAATCGAGCACAGGAAGCTACAAGGGAGATATAATTATGATAACACAAACTAAAGTTCAGAACGGCACGGTCTCATAGACCCACAAGTAAAGATAACAGTAATGATCTAATTACCAACAGCCCTGAAAACAAAACACAAACACAAAACCAAAACACACCTAAAATATGATAAAATAAGGGCTTTTATTAAGCTTCTTTGGCATACAAGAATTTATTAAAAGCTGTTCTAAAATTCTGATCTAAAATAAAAAGTCTCTATAATATAACTAAAATGGCTTACTACCAAATAATCAAGATCTTTACTGAGTATGTATGAATGTACTACAAATATAATTGTTCTATGGAAAATTCCACTTTTCGTGCACGCAAAGCTCACAACTTATTTTCCCCAAATATTAATCAATTACACGTTAATTACGGTAAGTGGCCTGATTAAAGATCAAGTCCCAAAGAATAATCAATAAGCTTGACTAATGCTAACAATATATGCTAACTGATGGTACTATCGAAAGTAAAGCAATTATATTAACAATGGTCTTATAAAAATCTGTACCACATTTCGTGAAATTTAAATAAAATAACTCAGTTTGATTTTAGCAAATTTAACAGAGATGAATATTCAAAAATGTTGCTTATCAAGATTGTCTCTTATCACTTTATTCTTTATCACAAAACGGAAAATTCTTACTTGAAATTCCTGGACTTCTAGGCCATCAAATTACCAACAATTTCCATACCAAACTAAGGCCTTTAGGGGTACGGGACTGCAACTACGGGAATAATGCAACAACGGAACGGCAATGCGACAACGGAAAGTGAAGACCTCCTCACTGAGATCCTAATTCATAAATTCCAGATTCCACAGCTGACAAGAATTATCATTGCTCTTGACTAGCACATAAGACTCCATTTAATTCCATAGCCATACTCCATTCGGTACATAAAAATTCGCTAATCCATGCGAGACTTTTCCACTCAAAATTACGATATGTGAATTTGCCAAAGGTATTGCCCAATACAAAAACTGGCCGATACAATAATTTAAAGTATCCGGCACAAGGATTCGTCTAGCCGGCACTAGTATTGCCCTGCACAAGAATTTCTCAACACACATAACTTCTATACCTGATACTAGGAATTTTCCATCCAGCACCAGAATTCGTCTATCCGGCACAAGAACTGTCCACCCGCTACTAGAATTTCCCATCCAATACTAGAATCGTTCTAGCCGCTACCAGAACTCGTCCATCCGGCACAAGAATCGCTCCATCCGGTACTAGAAATTTCCTATCCAATACTAGAAATTCTCCATCCACTACTAGAATCGCTCTAGCCGCTACTAGAATCGCTCTAGCCGCCACTAGAATTCGTCTATCCGGTACTAGAATTCGTCTATCCGGTACTAGAACCCTAAAAACAACAAGTAACGGAATGCTAAAGGTGTTATAGTTACGAGAGAGGATGATTTCTTACCTCCAAAGAGTGAAACGAAACTCCAACAACGGGACACGATAAATGTGGTCCTTAAATCCCCTCAAACGGGTATCTCTACAGCCTTCAGCACTAAATCCGTACATTACGACATCACCAAAAAGACTGCAGATTAAGTTCTGAGAGCAATTAAACCCACAAAGGGGGATAATTAATATCCAACTTGCTCCTCAGAACGAACCACGTGTTAAGTCCAACAATTGCCAACGAAATCTCTCTCTCGAAACTTCCGGCGCATTCACATTTCCTACTTGAAAGCAGGCAACGCTACTCCTTCGCTCTCACTCGCATCTCATACGTCCCCAGCCATCTATCCCTCTCAACATGCGGACCATTCTCGAACCACCGACAACTGCAACGCAAGCGTGGTAGCCGACACAATATACCAGGGGTAGTATAAATAAAAATGGTTTAACGAAAGATCTCAATTTTATTCCTTATACGAGGGATATCCAGAAGAAATAACCACGGTTGTCGCCAATAATTCTCTGTTCAAAGCAGAGGAGGAACCACAAATACGTCCAAACTAGCTTAGTTGTTTAGCTATTCAATTTATACTGTTACACGGTTCTAATTATGGTGAGATCACACCTAGCCTTATATATACCAAACTGTTTAGATGGCGCTATAAAATCAACTGGTTTCATGTCCGGAGAAGGTTGAGACCATATAACGAGTGAATAAATTTCGCGACGTATCTGCCGATCCGTGAAGTTTTTCTATTTTTTTTTCTAATCATTGTTTTACTGAGGCTGTTCTATGAGCAGGTGCTCTGTCATGCTCTATCATTCATGTACACTATCATTCGGCATTTTTACAATTTTACAATAAATCATTCAATAGAGGAATAAATTAAAAGTTTAATATACCTCTGAACCTACACGTAGGTTTTGAAGGTAATATATCTTGGTGTGGCATTTTGACCTGACATCGCGTCCTAAATTACAGTAAATTTTATTGAAGGTGATGTGATAAAAGATACAATGGACTTTTTTCACTATCTAAATTGACACTGGCGGTGGAACAATATTTATAGATACCTCTCGTGCGAGGTCGTTGCTCTATGTCACCTTGTTTCAAGCAGTACAATAGTGTACCTTCTTCAAAGGCTTGATGCTAAACCAAAAAGCAACTGCCAAGTCTAATTCAGCTGACCGTTTTCACTCATGTTGTATGTGTTACATTGTGTTCTACTGTAGGTAGTAAAATCACTTAGCTCGCCATGATTTTCAGAGATGGCGCTGCTGTATCATCTCACTGTTTTTATGCTTTTAAAAAGATTGGTTTTTATTCTGTATGCAAACACTTAGCAAATATGTTTTTGCAGACAATGTTCCAAGCATTGACATCCCTCAAGGACCATATCCCACAGTGGTCAAGAATACACAGAAGAAATCGGTTTTAGTTGTACAAGCAGCCGCTTTTAGCAAATATGTTGGAAATATCTCTCTATTATTTGATAGTCATGGCAATTTAGTTAAGTGGTATGGAAAGCCAATATTCTTAAGCAATGATTTGCCGGAAGGTATATTTTAACAATTAAAGTTTTTCTGCTTATATTGTTGGGTTAATGTACTTATATTCATTTTGTTGATGGCTAAATTTCAGATCCTATGATGAATGAAGAATTAAGGCCATGGAAGGAAAGTGTCGACCAAGTGGGCTCAGGCGTTATAGGTAGCTCTCTGGTTCTTTTAGACATGACAACAAGAAGATTCTCCGAATGTACTATGGGAAATTTCGTTACAGATGCCATGATATATAACGTAAGTTAATTTAAAACTTTTATTGCTGTTTAATTTTTGTACTTATTTTTTGTTTTGTTTTACGCGATCATTACTATAATCTGAGGTAATTGCACTTGACGTGTATTATATTGTTTTGTATTTTGTTTCTTTGAATCGTCCATTTTCTTAAGTATGGCCAATCACCACGTTAGCAAGCAGTTTCACCTCACTACCCTAGAAATTTTGCCGAAGTGCTTCGTCTCTGTAAGAAGAGTAGTATTCTTTCACGTGGTAACGCATGGTAAACGGGACCTACGGCTTAGAGCCCCTCTGAGAGAACCTCTCTTTAATTAGGTCCATTGTTAAGTTCCCTGTGAGGCAAGTGACGCCATTCTGTGGAAACGTCATCAGCTTCAGATCCATTTGTTTTAATTCCGGCCACAAAAAGGTTACTCGATGTCGCTCTACATTGACTGTAATGGCTTCTCCTCGCTTATCTTGAAATATATATAGTCGGATGATGCATCTAAGACCTTTTGGACGTAATGTAAATTATTATATTCATATACTATTTTTAGCAAGTGGAGAGGGCGGAAAATGGCTCTTGGGCATACGCAGCTGTAGCGATTACAAACGCTGGTGGACTGAGAGCTAATATTCCCAGAGGAAGTAGGTAATTTATTATTTTCTATAATTGCTTACATTACTTGTAGTTTGTATTTTTAGATATAACATTTGCGGACATGGTTGCTGCCCAGCCATTTGGTAACACTCTGGACCTTGGGGAGTTAAAAGGAAGATATATCTTAGAGATGCTGGAATTTTCTGCGGAACATTACTTTCATGGAAAAGACTACAAGCCGCTCAACTTGTTACATTTTTCAGGTAAGTGAACAATGTATTACACAACTAAAAGAGGGCCAACATATGAGGGTGTTACAATGAAATATGGAACTTTTTTGTCAGATCAGTATGATATAAAATAATGCATTGTATGCATTATTTTATATCATACTGATCTGACAAAAAAGTTCCAAGTTACCTCTTTTATAGAAGATTTCTTTGCTATGCTAGATTGGTTAACCAGTTAATTGTAGTAATATTTGTGTTTTAACATAACAGATGAAATAAGTTACAAGTTCAACCATATTTATCATGCTCTTACGAGAGTTACAAAACTAATCTAAGCTGCGAGAAACTATAGTTTGTATTTTAAAATTACGCTACAGCTATTCACTGAGCCCCAAATACTAAATTAAAAACACAAAGATTATCTATGTTAGATTATGAGATCTAAACATTAGCAAGTCAATGCTGGAATTAACTGTAGGATACTTAACCAATATAATGTCGGCATTTGCATAATCCGGGGTTTTGATGCCCGGTATACACTGTATCTATAAGATAACGCATAAATTTAATAAGATTGAAAGTGACCGTTCTTAAGGTAAATTCCAACACAGGTCGATTTTTATTTTCACTAATAAACTTTTTGATATAAAAATATCACCCTTACCGTTATATCTCTTCAAGGAGTATGCAAGGCTAGATACATGCTTACCACAATTAGAACCGTACACCGATTTCGCTTTAATTACAGATCGTCAGTACGGTGTACTAACTGCAGCGAGAATACACCTATAAAGTAATACGGCTATGGTAGCCAGCCTTCCAAAACTAAGTGAGATGTAAGACACAAAACACGTGCCGCCATCTCGTTGCGGAACCAAGTAGTATGTTGTCACGCCAGCTCCAAATAACACAGAATGTTACAAACTAGAGACTGTATACAACCAACTAACAATTCAGTAAATTGACAGCCCTGGCCCATTTCTATAGGAACAAAGTATGTAAGGCTAGATGCATTGTCACCACAATTAGAAACGTACACAGGTTTCGCTCCAATTAGAGCTCGTCAATACGACACGCTAATTGCAACGAAAATACACATATCGCTGCAATTAGTATGCCGTACTGACGAGCTTTAATTAGAGCGAAACCGGTCTACCCTTCCAATTGTGGTGAGAATGTATCTAGCCTTACATACGTGGTTGCTATATTGTTGATAATCTCACAAAACGTCACCGAAATCATCCAAGCGGGCATGGAATTATTTATTCCAGGTACACAGAAAACCTCTTCAGCCACTCAAAAACCCTCGTTCTCTAAGACGACTTGCCAGACTTGAAAATGTCAGAACTCACAAAACGCTTCTACACAATCCCAGTCAAGAAAACCGTCAAGCATTTAACGACGCAAGAAACCGCTATGTCCGCATTCTTTCTGAGGCAAAAAGTCCTCTCAAGCACCAACGGCAGCAAACCCTTCTGAACTCAAGCTAAATCTATTGGAAATAATTTCTGCAAGAGTACGTTCCCACCTCTTGTTTCAGGGAATAATATGGTTTCTACCGCCCTGGGCAAGGCTGAACTTTTTGCCTCATTGTTCGCCGGCAATTCTACTCTCAACCCACCGCCAAATGTTCAACCACCAACAGTCCCCAATGTCGCGCATAAAATGACGGATATCATTTTCAAAACTAAAAAGGTACGAAAGATGCTCTCTTCTCTTAATACCAGGAAAGCCGCTGACTTTGACGAGATCTCAGCAATTGTTCTCAAAAAATGCGCACCAGAACTTGCGCCTGTCCTGACTTGTCTATTTCAGGCAACTTGCAATAGAGGCATATTTCCTAGTAACTGGAAAACTGCTCGAGTACAACCCATCTCCAAGAAAGGATCCCAAGCGCTTCCTAGAAACTACAGGTTCATTTCTCTCCTTTCAGTCGTCTATATAAGTATATAAACACCGAATGACTAAAATTTCTTGAAAAATCAGATCAACTGCGACCTCCTTTCTTTTGTCACCCATTTTTGGAGCTAGTCTATGGAAGTAAAAGGTAAATCCCAGATTGTCGCTCTAGACATATCCAAAGCATTCGACCAGGTCTGGCACGCAGCGCTGCTCAATAAAATTCCTATGGTCTACCACCAAAATTATGTAACTAGACAGCAGATTTTCTCTCCAACCGAATCATTTCTATTGTCGTGAATGGCCATTCCTCTAAACTGTATCCAATTAATGGAGGAGTCCCTCAAGGTTCAGCTTTAGCCCCTACTTTGTTTCTTCTCCACATCAATGACCTCCTGTCTAGCACATCCAACCCAGTTCACAGTTACGCGGATGACAGCACCCTCCACTCAAATATACAATATTCTACGCCTGTCTCTTTAGCCCAATTAGATGATGATCGCAGACCCATAGAGGGATCTGTCTCTGTGGATCTCCAAAAATATATTAGAATGGAGAAGTAGAAATCTTGTAGAACTGAACTCCACCAAATCTCAGTCTTGCTTTATATCTCATAAGAGTTACACCAGCCCTAGGCCCATCACAATGAACAACCAAGTTATTCAAAGTAATGAGTCCTTTTCACTTTTTGGCATTTCTGTGGATCGAAATCTCAATTGGCACCAACATAGCACATCAATTGCAGAAGCGGCTGCTAAGAAATTTGGGTTCCTTCTCCGGGCTTACAAATACTTTTCACAAGCTAATCTCTCTACCTTACATACTTCACAAATAAGGCCAAACCTCGAATACTGCTTCCACATCTGGGGTGCCGCTGCCGCTTCTACACTCGCTAACCTCGACTCCATTTATAAGAGAGCTATACATCTCATCGGTGACCCTTCCCCCACCCAAAGGCTGGAATCTCTTGCTCACCGACGTACCGTTGGTGACCTCTCTCTTTTTTATAGATATCTGAACGGGCACTACTCAGAGGAGCTTTCTTCCATAGTTCCCCCACCTGCTGCCCCCAGCAGATCTACCAGGGAAACAGAGCGAATACACCCTCTAGCTGTCCAGGTCACCAGACATAGAACATCTTGTCATTCCCGCTCTTTTATCCCATGGACTTCCAAGTTGTGAAATTCCTTGCGGGGACATGCTTTTCCTTCTCCTCCGAACCTCCAAACCTTCAAATTCAGGATTAACAAGTTCCCTCTTTCCTCCTTTTCGACACCCACGGTACGATAGTATTTAGGCTGTGAGCGTTCGTGGTGTGTTGTTGAAATAAACAATCATAATAACCAGACTTAGATTCACACATCCAAAATATTTTAACTCCCTATTTTGCCGGTTTACTCGAACAAATCTGCATCTACCTATAAACCCAACGAGTTCTTCTTCTATAGTTACATTACTATGTATCCGGTATGACACAGGTTTTGCATTGTTGAATAAATAAATCCTTAACCTAGGACCACATTGCTAATTTATCGGTTTCCAAACGTGTATTACGAGTTCCCTTATCGTTATATCTTACGAATCTTTGTTTTTCTTTAAAGTGAAATATGGACGTTGTTGCTCGGCATATAGGTTTATCAAATTCAGCACAAAATTGTTCTCTCTCAGGAACATTCCAGCTTCTGTCAACTTCCGCATGAATAAGTAGGCCACAGAATGCAAGAAGCTCATCAACGATTATATCTTTCCGCGGTTTTCCTGCTGCTCCTTAAACACATTTCCCTTCTAGTTCAGTACAGTTCACTAATTCTTATATAACAACTGGAGTTACAAATAACTAAAACACGTATTTTGTTGTTGCAGCTTTCTTGCCAGTCCTGGAGCACAGCGAATAAGTTTATATGGTTGAATTCTATTTTTTTTTCTGGAGTTCAATCCAGACTACTTGCAACAACGTAACCACTCATTAAAGCAAAGGGCGGATTATCAATATCGTCAGCACCACCCTCTGAATTATTGTCACCATCCTCACTACTGGATCCAGAATATTCACCAGAAACCGATTCGAAATTTGTTTCTTATGTTCCATCATTTTATGATTCTGATACATCACTTTCTCCAGAAGGCAGATCATCACATTTAGCTGCCCACTGCAACAGTAATTCTTCAGAGCCGTCGCCGCCAACTCTTACGCTTTTCACGTTCGTCTTCGATGCCATTATCATATGCGTCTCACAACTTCAGTCAATGCAAGTTTTATTTTAACTGAATAACATGTTACGGTCTGCAATTTGTGCAACAGCTTTCCCTATTTTTTTAATAGATACTGATGACAAACCTCAAATTAATAATTATCTTATATTAAATATCTTAGTACATACCCTGGTGAATTTCGTAGAGGTCTTCCTTAGGCAACCCAAAATATAATACAACTAAATTGGAAATATATACTGAGTGATGAGACAGCAACGTGTCGCCACCTAGTTGCGGAACCAAGTAGTATGTTGTCACGCCAGCTCCAAATAACACAAAGTGTTAAAAAATAGAGATTCTATACAACCAACTAATAATTTAGTAAATTGTCAGCCCTGGCTCATTTCTACCCTAATATAGGGATAAAGTATGTAAGGTTAGATGCATTCTCACAACAATTAGAACCGTAGACCGGTTTCGCTCTAATTAGAGCTCGTCAGTACGGCATACAAATAGTAGCGAAGGTACACGTATAAAGTAATACGGCTATGGTAGCCAGCCTTCCAACACTAAGTGAGTGGTGAGACACGAAGCAACGTGCCTCCACCTAGTTGCGGAACCAAGGACTATGTTGTCACGTCAGCTACAAATATATATATAATTTAGTAAATTGTCAGTCCTGGCCAATTTTTACCATAAGATAGGGAGGAAGTATGTAAGGCTAGCTGCATTCTCACAACAATTAGAACCGTAGACTGGTTTCGATTTAATTAGAGCTCGTCAGTAAGTAAGCCTTACATACTTTGTCCCCATATTAGGGTAGAAATGGGCCAGTGCTGACAATTTACTAAGCTGTTAGTTGGTTGTATACAGTCTCTATTTTTTAACACTTTGTGTTATTTGGAGCTGGCGTGACAACATACTATTTGGTTCCGCAACTAGGTGGCGGCACGTTGCTTCGTGTCCCACCACTCAGTATATATTTCCAATCTAGTTGTATTATATTTTGGGTTGCCTAAGGAAGACCTCTACGAAATTCACCAGTGTTTGTACTGAGATATTCAATATAAGATAATTAATAATTAATTTGAGGTTTGTCATCAGTATCTATTTTTTAAAAAATAGGGAAAGAGTGGTGAGACACGAAGCAACATGCCGCCACCTAGTTGCGGAACCAAGTGGTATGTTGCCACGCCTGCTCCAAATTACACAAAGTGTTAAAAATATGAGTCCAACATCTCACATCAATTGCAGATGCGGCTGCTAAGAAATTAGGTTTCCTCTTCCAGGCTCGCAAATACTTTTCTCCAGCTAATCTCTATACCTTATATACTTCGCAAATAAGACCAAACCTCGAATACTGCTCCCACATTTGGGGTGCCGCTGCCGCTTGTACACTCGCTATCCTGGACTTCATTCAGAAGAGAGCTATGCGTCTCAGCGGTGACCTTACCCTAACCCAAAGGCTGCCATCCCTTGCTCACCGACGTACCTTTGGTGACCTCTCTCTCTCTCTTATATATATATATATATATATATATATATATATATATATATATATATATATATATATATATATATATATATCTGCACGGACATTGTTCAGAGGAGCATTCTTCCATAGTTCATCCACCTGCTGCCCCCAAGAGATCTACCAGGGGAACAGAGCGAATGCACCCTTTTACTGTCCAGGTCACCAAACATATAACATCTTGTTATGCCCGTTATTTTGTCCCGAGGGCTTCCAAGTTGTGGAATTCCTTGCCATCACATGTTTTTCCTTCTCCCCCGAACCACCAAACCTTCAAGTCCAGAATTAACAAGTTGCCTCCTTCCTCCTTGTCGACACCCGCGGTACGATAGTATTTAGGCTGTGAGCCCTCGTGGTGTGTTGTTTAAATAAATGAATAAAATGTAAAAAAAACTACATTAAAGCATCGCATACCACTATTTGGCTTTTGGTGACAATTTTGTGATTTTTAAGAACGTTTTATCAGCAAATATATAAATTTATTCTATAAATATTTCATGAAGCTTTTCTGAAAGCTTGAAACTAAACTTTATAAAACTAAAACGCTTCCTCTATGCGACGTTTCTGTGTAGATATCGCATAAATACTTTTACAGATAATTAATAACACTTTTATATATCATTTTAATTGTTATATTGATGTCTTACTAAGTAGAGATAAAAGCCTCTATACATTCAAATTACAACACTTTTATGTTTTATTAGCTTGCGTCCTACAACATTTTAGTGATTTTTCTTTAATTCACTAATAGAGAGGTATTGATGATCAGACTTTGCAAAAATTCTTTCAAATGAGTGCGAACTAGGACCCCTAGAACCCATATCCGGGGTCAGTTTCAATTTTTATATGTTTATATATATATATATATATATATATATATATATATATATATATATATATATATATATATATATATATATATATATATATATATACATATATGTATCCGTCTGATAACTCCAAAAAAATTAACCGATTTCGATGAAACTTGGCAAGTGCCTTTATTTTATTAATGGCTTGGATAAGTTCGTTAGCCAAAAAAATCGGACGGGGTTTTCCGGGAAGATTTTGAGTTTTCTTTCGAAAAAAAATTTTTTCTCCGAAAGTAACAAAGCTCTTTTGATGAAATTTACTATATATATATATATATATATATATATATATATATATATATATATATATATATATATATATATATATATATTGCCTAAGGAGAGATCATACTATGTACTAAAATTAAACTTTCTAAGTTTAGATAAAATTGAGTTATTCAAATTTTAAATTTTCTTTGGAAAAAAAATTTTTTCTCCGAAAATTACACAGTAATTTTAATGAAATTTTGTGGCTATCTTGCCTTAGGAAAGACCTTACTACGTATTTAAATTAAACTCTCTGAGTTTATAGAAAATTGAGTTATTTAAATTTGAAGCATTTAATAAAAAATTCACTACCATAACGCTCTTGTTTTAACCGTGCGAGCTAGATATTAATGATACATTTTTTCAGGTATTCGAACAATTTTTGATATTACGAAGCCACCTGGGAAAAGAGTGAAGTCAGTGAAAATCCGTTGCAATGAATGTAAGGTACCGCATTATGAAGATCTAGTTCTCAACAAAATGTACAGGGTGGTGGTCTCTTCATTCCTTAGAAGAGGCGGTAACAAATTTTTTGTGATTCAGAATAATCTGGAAAATGTCGAAATAGGAGATGTGGATATTGATGTCTTTATTAAATACGTCAAAAGAAAATCTCCTATGATGCATGAAATTGAGGGAAGGATACATATAATAGGACAAGACAAGATTGTTGTGAGAGATTCGTATTAAATTTATGTCTATTTGTAATATATTGTAAATACATTTTTTTACTTGCTTATTACTTTTATTATCATTATCACCCATATTAAGAAGTTTGGGACGCAGCAAGTGCATTATAGTAGTGAATTTTCATGATAATTGTCACTGTTAATAAAGCATATTATTAAAACTGATACTTTAGATTTAAAGGAACCTTGGAGATCGATTTTAGAGGTTCAATTTTTCGCAGTTTTTGAAAAATTTTAATTCTCTATGAAGCTACAAAATAAAAAATTTATAGGTTTTTGTACTACAACTCTCTTGAAAAAAATGCTGTTACAAATTTAATTAAAACTACAACAGTTTTCCAGGAGAAAATTCAATTATTTACACAAGGAATGTACAGGGTATGTTTTGTATAATTAGAGCAGCTTCTGCTACTTTTATTTTTGCAGGTAGAAAAAATATTTCTAAATAAAAGTTGTAGAAGTTCTTACAAGCTGTGAGAATTTTGTTCTAAAAAACCAAATTAACATCGCAAAATTATAAAAATTACCTAACCTTACCTTTTAGTGAAATTTTATTTTAAAAAATTCACTAATAGAGAGGTATCGATGGTGAGACTTTGCAAAAATTTTTGCAAATGACCGCGAATTTGGGCCCCTAGAACCCATATCCGGGATCAGTTTCAATTTTTATATGTTTAAATATATATATATATATATATATATATATATATATATATATATATATATATATATATATATATATATATATATGTATATATATATATATATATATATATATATATATATATATATATATATATATATATATATATATATATATATATATATATATATATATATATGTATGTATGTATGTATGTATCCAACCGCTAACTCAAAAAATAATTTACCGATTTTGATAAGACTCGGCAAGTGCCTTTCTTTTATTAATAGCTTGGATGAGTTCGTTAGCCAGAAAAATCTGACACGGTTTTCCGGGAACATTTTGAGTTTTCTTTCGAAAAAAAATTTTTTACTCCGAAAATTACAAAGATATTTTGATAAAATTTGGTGTACATTGCTTTCAGAAAGACCTAACTATGTGCCAAAATTTATCTTTCTAGGATTACAGAAAATTAAGCTATTCAAATTTGAATCATTTATGTTTAAGTTTCACCGCTTTTAATTGAATAGTTTATATGAGATCTAGTTGTGGTTGTCATGGTAACGTAACATATGATTATTATTACGCAGGTCTGTTAGACGCTGTATGATATGAGATCGTTTATATTATGTTTTTTTAGTGAATTTTATTTGAGTGGACGAATTATTTGTGTCATTTGGGAAATTTTTATATACAAGTGCAAATTATTTCTTTATTAATGTTAGTGGGTGGATTAAACAGTGTTTGTTATATTTTATCAACACATATATACGTAAATGGTTTATAAACTGTGTATTTGCATATTGAATAAATAAATAAATATAAAGGATCGAAGTTTTACAAAAGGGCTGATATTATACAGGGTGACGCGTTTCTACGGTAAAGCTGAATATAATTATTATTATACAAGAGACGAGAAAAAATTGTATAAGTTAATTATAGGGTGTCTTGAGCTGCATCTTATAAAATTATTTTGACAATCACCGGCTGACCCACAAGTCGATCGTTGGTAATCCCTTCAATTATTTTTTTCGAACAGCCTTATTTTATTGCATTTTTTATCGAAATATGTTTGTAAGAAAAAAAATCAAGACGCAGTAAGTGCGTTTTGGTAGCAAATTTTCATTAAATGCTTCAAATTTCAATAACTCAATTTGCTATTAACCTAAGATTTGTTGGTTAGAAAACCAACGTTTAAGGTATATTGTCGGAAAATTTTTGTACATTTTCAAACAATAAGTTATTTTGATAAAATATGGCACATTGTTTCTACTATATATTTCGCTCATAACCTTATCTCGTTTCTGTGCTTCTGTGTGTTCTGGAGAATGCATTAACAAGTCGTTATTGTAGTGTAAAATTAAAATTTACTAAATGTAGTTTTGATAAAGCAGAATGAAAAAAGTGAATTTATTGACTGAGGAGTAATATTGTGTTTTATACTGGGAGAGTGTTTGAAAATGATCATGTTATATTCTATAAATTAATTAAATATCAACATATTATGTAAAATGCTTCAACCACTTTATTTAAAACGTTAAAATGGTGTATCTGCTTGTCATAATAAGGGTACTTAAAGTACGAGGGATATACTGTTTGGTTTGTTTTATTAATGAATTTTTATTTTAAAAAATTCGCTAATAGAGAGGTATCGATGGTGAGACTTTGCAAACATTTTTGCAAATGAGTGCGAACTAGGACCCCGAGAACCCATATCCGGGGTTACTTTCAATGTTTATATGTTTATATATATATATATATATATATATATATATATATATATATATATATATATATATATATATATATATATATATATATATATATATATATATATATATATATATATATTATGTATATATATATATATATATATATATATATATATATATATATATATATATATATGTATGTGTGTATGTATCCGCACGATAACTCAAAAAGTTATTAACTGGTTTTGATTAAACTCGGCAAGAATATTTCTTTTAATCATGGCTTAGATAAGTTCGTTAGCCAGGAAAATCGGACAAAGTTTTCCTAGAAAATTTTGAGTTTCCTTTCGAAAAAAATGTTTGTCTCTGAAAATTACATAGCTATATTGATGAAATTTGGTGAATATGTTGCGTTGTTTTATGATTTCTCGCATTGTAAACTGACGTCAAAACTGCGACACATTACATAGAGCAACACTTATAAGAAAGAACACAATGTTTTTATATGTTGTGTATTGTGTGCTACCTAAGATATCATTCTAAGTGCAGCAGGTCCCTTCCAACACTATAGGATTAAAAATGCATTGCCAAAAAAAAAAATAATTGCTTATCCTTTAACCAAAATATTAGTGAATTTTTTATTTAAAAAATTCGGTAATGGAGAGGTATCGATGGTGAGATTTTGCAAAAATTTTGTCAAATATCCATCCGATAACTCAAAAATTAAGTAACCGATTTCAATGAAACTCGGCAAGTGCCTTTCTTTTATTAATGGCTTGGATGAGTTCGTTAGCCAGGAAAATTGGAAAGGCTTTTCCGGGAAAAAAATTTCCCCGAAAATTACAAAGTTATTTTAATAAAATTTAAAGGGTATGTTGCCCTGGGAGAGACCTTACTACGTATCAAAATTCAACTTTCTAAGTTTATAAAAAATTAAGTTATTCAAATTTTGATTTTTCTTTCGGAAATTTTTTTTCCAAAAATTACAAAGGTATTTAAATGAAATTTGGTGTATATGTTGCCTTAGGAAAGACCTTACTACATACCAAAATTAAACTTTCTAAGTTTATAGAAAATTGAGTTATTCAAAATTGAAGCATTTAATAAACATTCACTACCATAACGCACTTGCTGCGTCCCGAATTTTTTTTAATAGAATACACTATATACGATGGCTCAGAATGGAAGTCCATTTTCTTCTGATTTCAAAAATTTAATGATAGGTGATATTTAAATGAGCCGTTTTAGAAATATTCCGTGTCAAACATATTAATTCTACAGTAATAATTAACAGACGGAAAAAATACAATTTACATTTCCTTGCATTTTTTGCAATTTTTCGTAACAAAATGCATTTTTGTCAATCAGGCAACAATTTTTCATTTTTCTCACAAATTTTTAAATTATGCCAAACACAAATTACATAAAGCTACATTGTCTGGTTTATTATATTTACTTAGACCTGAAAATATAAAGACGGCCAGTGCAGTTCCTGAAAGTTAACGCTGGGAGAGGCGGCCGATGAAATCGGAGAATCGTAGACGATGATAAATAGCCCATTATATTATATAACCGGAAAAACCGCTTAACGGGAAAACCCAGATGGTTGGAATTCGAGGCACAAATAATAAAGACCGAGTTCCAAATGCCAGAATGACCGACAGTTTAGTAAATATGATTTAGTATCACTCAGTTCATCTTAGCAAGAGCGTTAACAATTCGGTGCGCAATATATTTTTGGATGTGTTGAAAGTGAACAAAAGTGTTGTCAATTCAAATGCCTAAAACAAAATTTAATACCTTATGGATAAAGAATTACCGAGAATTTACACGGAATAATGGAGACCAAATTTTTGTACTTTATGTTCAAAAATTGTAAGTACTTGTTGTTTTTTACTACGTATGTTTTTTATGTGTTTAAAAGTAAACCTACCCATAAAATTTATATGCCAAAAAAAATTTTGATAGTTACACCGACAATAATATTTTAATTTTCACAAAAAAGTGTGAATGTAATTTTGACCCAGAGTAAACGTATCTGTCTTTTAGAAAAAAATTTAACAAAGAAATTTAATTTTGGATTGAGGGTCTTCCAAATGTTGCTGCAAATGTGCACTGGTTGCCTGTTATGACTCCGTGTATTTTTGCATCTTCATCCAGAGTGTTCCCATCTTCACCTGGCTATACCGTACTGATGATGGCTAATAAGCTTGAAACACGTGTATGCGGTTGTCTCCTTGCGGCTCTGCCCTTAACCCTTGTTCCTTCTATAGTACAGAAATGCCGTGTTAGAAATCCTGTTCTTTTATTAATAGCTTGGATGAGTTCGTTAGCCAGGAAAATCTGACCAGTTTTTCCGGGCAAATTTTGAGTTTTCGTTCGAAAAAACTTTTTATCTTCGAAAATTACAAAGCTATTTTGATAAAGTTGGGTGTAAATGTTGCTTTGTGAAATGGCTTACTATGTGCCAAAACCTAACTTTCTAGGTGTATATAAAATTGAGTTATTTAAATTTGAAGAATTTAAATGAGAAATTGCTACCATAACACACTTGCTGCGTCCTGAACTTTTTATTTTAATCTGTTGCCTAATCATATTAGGGGTTGTTGCACTGTGGTGCAATTAGAGAGAGAGCTTAAACAGAATCTAAACTCACAGTGTTTTTATTCTGTCGATGTGTTCGAAAAGCACTTAAGGTCATCATCGTGAGTGGTGAGACACGAAGCAACGTGCCGTCACCTAGTTACGGAACCAAGTGTTACAAAATGGAGACTGTATACAACCAACTAATAATTTAGTAAATTGTCAGCCCTGGCCCATTTCTACCCTAATATGGGGACAAAGTATGTGAGGCTAGATGTATTCTCGCCAGAATTTGAACCGTAGACCGATTTCGCTCTAATTAGAGCTCTTCAGTACGGCAAACTAATTGTAGCGAAAATACTACTTGATTCCGCAACTAGGTGGCGGCACGTTGCTTCGTGTCTCACCACTCACTTAGTGTTGTAAGGCTGGCTACCATAGCCGTTTTATTTTATAGGTGTATTTTTGCTACAATTAGTATGCCGTACTGAAGAGCTCTAATTAGAGCGAAACCGGTCTACGGTTCTAATTGTGGCGAGAATACATCTAACCTTGTCATACTAGTTGTTTACATATCTCTTACCTCTAGTAGTTTTTGTGTCTTATTTGTGATTTCACAGTGATATAGCGTGTGACTGTTTGTATTTATGTGAATATTTTGTATATTATTTTACTTATTGATTCTTATGTTTTTGTATTTTAATGACGTGCATGTTCAGATTGACGTTGTGGCTCTCGAAAAAGTTTTTTCTAAGTGTGTGATCAAATTCAGTTTTTGGTCTAAGAAGATCCCCAAATATTTAACTTTATTTGAACATTATATCTGTTTCCATTTAGAGTGGAAGCTTTTAAGTTTTAAATTTTTATTTTTTTAATTACAACAACACACCACGAGGGCTTACAGCCTAAATACTATCGTACCGTGGGTGTTGACAAGGAGGAAAGAGGCAGCTTTTTAATTCTGGATTTGAAGGTTTGGAGGTTCGGAGGAGAAGGAAAAACATGTGCCGGCAAGGAATTCCACAACTTGGAAGTCCTCAGGACAAAAGAGCGGGCATAACAAGATGTTCTATGTCTGGTGACCTGGACAGTAAAAGGGTGCATTCGCTCTGTTCCCCTGGTAGATCTGTTGGGGGCAGCCGGTGGAGGAACTATGGAAGAAAGCTCCTCTGAACAGTGCCCGTGGAGATATCTATAAGACAGAGGTCACCGATGGCAGCTTTTGGGTAAGGGTAGGGTCACCGATGAGACGTATAGCTCTCTTTTGAATGGAGTCCAGGATAGCGAGTGTAGAAGCGGCAGCGGCACCCCAGATGTGGGAGCAGTATTCGAGGTTTGGCCTTATTTGTGAAGTATATAAGGTACAGAGATTAGCTGGTGAAAAGTATTTGCGAGCCCGGAAGAGGAAACCTAATTTCTTAGCAGCCGCTTCTGCAATTGATGTGACATGTTGGTGCCAATTGAGATTTCGATCCACAAAAATGCCAACAAGAGAAAAGGACTCATTACTTTGAATAACTTGGTTGTTCATTGTGATGGGTCTAGGGCTGGTGTATATCTTGTAAGAAAGAAAGCAAGACTTAGTTTTGGTGGGGTTGAATTGTACAAGATTTCTACTTCCCCAGTCTAATATTTTTTGGAGATCCACGGAGACGGAACCATCCATGGGTCTGCGATCCTCATCTAATTGGGCTAAAGAAACAGGCTTAGAATATTGTATATTTG
Source organism: Tillus elongatus (assembly GCA_964006375.1). Taxonomy (NCBI): domain Eukaryota; kingdom Metazoa; phylum Arthropoda; class Insecta; order Coleoptera; family Cleridae; genus Tillus; species Tillus elongatus. The sequence continues at coordinate 17,434,070 of OZ023262.1, forward strand.
AATGGAGGGTGCTGTCGTCCGCGTAGCTGTGAACTGGGTTGGATGTGCTCGAGAGGTCATTGATGTGGAGAAGAAACAAAGTAGGGGCTAAAGCTGAACCTGCATTAATTGGATACAGTTTAGAGGAATGGCCATCCAGAACAACAGATATGCTCCTCTTGGAGAGGAAATTTCACATACAGAGTTTTGGTGGTAGGCCATAGGCTGGAAGTTTATTAAGCAGCGCTGCGTGCCAGACCTGGTCGAATGCTTTGGATATGTCTAGAGCAACAATCTGGGATTCACCGTGTTGTTCCATAGACTTGTTCCAAGAATGGGTGACAAAGGAAAGGAGGTCGGCAGTCGATCTGCGCTGACGGAATCCATACTGGCTGTCGTGGATTAGACCGTGTTTTTCAAGAAATTTTAGTAATTCGGTGTTTATATACTTTTCCATCACTTTAGAGACGACTTAAAGGAAAGAAATGGGCCTGTAGTTGCTGGGAAGCGCTTTGGATCCTTTCTTGGGGATGGGTTGTACTCGAGCAGTTTTCCAGTTACTAGGGAATATGCCTTTATTATAAGATATCTGAAACAGACGAGTCAGGACAAGAGCAAGCTCTGGTGCGCATTTTTTAAGAACAATTGCGGGGATCTCGTCAAGGCCAGAGGCTTTCCTGGTATTAAGAGAAGAGCATCTTTCGTACCTTTTTAGTTTTGAAAATGATATCCGTCATTTTATGCGCGACATTGGGGACTGTTGGTGGTTGAACATTTGGAGGTGGGTTGAGAGTAGAATTTCCGGCGAACAACGAAGCAAAAAGTTCAGCCTTGGCCAGGGCTGTAGAAACAATTTCATCCCCTGAGACAAGAGGTGGGAACGTGCTCTTGCAGAAATTATTCCCAATAGATTTAGCAAGAGTCCAGAAGAGTTTGCTGTCATTGGAGCTTGAGAGGACTCTGTTTTTGATGTGGTTATTAAACGAGTTTTTTGCCTCAGAAAGAATGCGGACATAGCGGTTTCTTGCGTCGTTAAATGCTTGACGATTTTCTTGACTGGGATTGTGTAGAAGCGTTTTGTGAGCTTTGACCTTTTCAAGTCTGGCCTTGTCACAGGATTTAGAGAACCAGTGCTTTTGAGTGGCTGAAGAGGTTTTCTGTGTACGTGGGATAAATAATTCCATGCCAGCTTGGATAATTTCGGTGACGTTTTGTGAGATATCAGAGGGGTCAGGATGAGAGAAGCAGACAGACGCCTATGGAAATGAGGAAAAGTAATCGCGTTGTTGTCAGAAGGTGACCGGTAAATGCAACAGATGAATTTAGTTGCAGCCCTGAGAGAAAGTTTTATCCATAATATGTCTTTTCTTCCAGCTTATAAATTGGGGAGTCTGGTGCAGGGTAGATTGCTACGGACGTATGCGCACACGCCTCCATGCAATCTAAAGGAAATAAGAAAATCATACCCCGGGAAGTTAAGGTGATTAGTGGCTGTTTTGGCACTGATTTGGGTTTCGGTGAGGAAGAGGAGTTGGGGCCTGTTAGCCTGGAGGAAATGGTGGACGGAGTTCAGGTTAGAATTTAGGCCACATATATTCAAAAAGGATATGTTAAATCTTGATGTTGACGCCCCCTGTACACCCCTCTCCCGGAGATCCTAATGGAGGGGTATTTTGCCTCCGGAATATTTTGTACAAGGAGGAGCCATCATCATTTTTGTTTATAAGGGAAACCGACTCATACACCAGAACCGGAAACGTCCGTTGGGACTTCACCGGCCCCTTGATGTATGAGATGGTACCTCCTTGGGCGTGAAAAAATCCTTTACTATTACGTAAAGGAAAATTCCACTACCACCTGCTATGGATTGGATTGGATCAATGTCTACCCCTTTAAAAATAAGATTAATAAAGGGACTATCAATTGTCCAATAGTTATGCTTTTCGACATAGTAGGAGGATACAAAACATTATCATTTTGCATCCATGCCTATTGTCGACAAATTAAGTTTCCTTTTGTTTTTGAATGGTACAAGAACTTATGAGGATTGAGATTTACTCCCTTTGTCTAACACCAGTCGTCTACTATATTTAGGGCTGTTTGCACTGGACTGGATATTACAGCATCGTGCTTTCCTTTTAGTGTCACGACATTATCATCTGAACTATAAAGGTTGTACTATCTACTAAATTTGAGCGCCTCCGTGGCCGTGCGGGAAAGTCGATTCAGACTTTCCAATACGGACTCGGGGGACGACGGTTCGAGCCTCACCGGCGCCGGATGATTTTTCAAAATCACTGTTGTCGTTGAGGTCGAGCTCAGGGTGGAGGGTAGGTTAGTTTAGATAAGCAAAAAGGGTAAGCAATGGCCTAATTACCAGTAAGCATCTTACCTTTACCTTTTATCTACTAAATTTTATGACTTCAATTTTTAAAAAATATTTTAATAAAAAACATTTTCGCCACCATAGCGCCAGCACCACCAAGATGCACTCAATTAGTAAATGTTGTAAACTTATAAAACAACATTTGTGAGAATGACATACAAATTTTATTTGTACTTTTATCTTTAGATGCTTTATTTACATGCCCTAAATTACGTAACTCATCAACAGTTACGTTACTTACTGGCTTTACGACACTAATTATTAAAATACCGTTAATATTCTTATAATTTATTTTTTTTACGATAATTAATAATTGTGTGTGTGATTTTGCACGGTAAATTGACACTGTCAAGGCTGAACTTAAATATGTGTTATTATAGAAATATACTTAGGAGTATTTTAGAAACGTATGCACAGGTTTAAGTTAATCTTTTTATCTAATGAGCCTTGCGCAAACAACTGAGTATGTACTAAAGAAATTTTAGGTGCTACAGTAGGCGTATAATATTTTAGAGGTATGGAAGCACTAACGTTTTGTGTTGTACTATCAACCTGTTTGCGTCTCTCGACTGGAGTAAATACAAGTGAGCTTATTGAAATACCTGTGATACATATAAATGACTTTCATGCTAGGTGAGTAACGGTAATATATAATAGTAAATATAATAATATAAAACTCTGGACACAGCAAGTGCGTTATGGTAGTGAATTTTCATAAAACTATTTTTTAATCGCAATAATGTGTGTTTTTTTAAGAAAGCAGGCATCAAATTTGGTTACCAGTATAATCTATATAGTAAAAACAATGTGCCATGTTTCATCAAAATAACTTTATTGTTTGAAAATGTACAAAAATTTCCGAAAGTAAACTTAAAGTGTTCCCGAAAAAACTCGTTTCTTGGTCAACCTTATAGGTTAATAGCAAATTGAGCTATTCAAATATTAAGCATTTTAACAAAATTCGCTACCATAACGCACTTGCTGCATCCAGATTTTTTTTCTTACAAACATGCATTATATTTCGAAGGAAAATGCAAAAATGCAATAACATAAGGCGTGTTTGATTAAAAAAAAAAGAAAATTGGTATCACCAACGACTAATGGGCCACCCTGTGATTGTAGAAATAATTTTTAAAGATGTAGCTCAAAACACCCTATAATTAATATATACAATTTTTTTTCATATTTTGTATAATAACAGACATATTGAGCTTTATTGATTTTTTTACGATAATTCTACAAAAATTATATACCATTAAACGATAAACTCTATAGCTAAGACTACTGCCAAGCCTCAGAGAAAGGGTCTATTTGAAATGAATCTTCTGGAAATACTTTATTAAAATGAAGGACAATGACGGTTGAAACTAAGACTTCAGGGTTTGTAAAACATTCATCTTGAGACATTTTATTTCCATAGCCCGTATTAGGTTTAAGTTCTTTTCCTAAATGTTGCCAATTTTGACGTTTAAATCGCAACTTTGACGTTTTGTGGAAAACCCCAATTTATTTTTCTTTAAATGCATATAACTTTTTTACCTTTTGACCTACAGAGCTAAGTTTTGGTAGGTGGCTTACATATAAGGATGTAAACCCGCGTACCAAATTTGGTTGCCCTTACTTTGTTAATTCCGGAGATATAAATTTTTTTCGAAAGAAAACACAAAATTTTTCGGGAAAACCTGGACGGATTTTCCTAGCTAACGAACTTATCCAAGCCATTTGCAAAAGGAAGGTATTTACTAAAGTTAATCAAAATCGGCCCATTATTTTTTGAGTTATCGGTGTGATACATATATATATATATATATATATATATATATATATATATATATATATATATATATATATATATATATATATATATATATATATAAACATATAAAAATTTTAACTGACCCCGGATATGTGTTCTGGGGGGCCTAATTAGCGCTCATTTGAAGAAATTTTTTCAAAATTCAAAAGTCGGGATCTCCTCATTAGTGAATTTTTTTTAAGAAAATTCACTAATATTAATAATATTTATTTACCATCAGTTATGACCAGGGCTCGGATTTATATGCAAACTTTTTAGGTGAAACATGGGCATATATATGCAGGATTTTTGAAAAAAATATGCACCAAATTGAACAAAATATGCACAAAAATATCGATATATGCAATGCATAAATGATCATAGTATTAAGTACACTTGGAGAACACCCAAATCACCACAACACATATTTCAGAGACCTTACGATCGTTTCGTTGACAATGTCAACATCTTCAGAGAGAGAAAATTCTAACATAAAACTAGATCCCGTGTTTTTATACCGCGTCAAGGTAAACGAACTAGTCCGAAGTAAAGTTGTCGTCCAAGAACGATTGTTTGTTTATTGCGCAGTGAAACTACGAGGTCGGAGACTTGCTTTAATCTTCTGGTCAACAAATTTATGACCCTTATCTAATATAGGTTTAAAAGGACCCGAGTTATTTAAAGAATCAGCACGTTTCCTTTCGATCTAGAAATTTACTATGTGGATATTGGTTCATGCCGATAAAGACATCTGGTGCGATAAACAACATCTTTTTTAAATAGAAAACTAAAAACCCAGGTGTCTGTCTCACCATGTTAACTCCAACAAAGGATAAATAATTCAACTAAAATACTACATAAAAACTATATTTATATTGATTTTAATTCAACGTGAAAGTATTTATATTGACTACATAGACACAATAAACCGAACAGGTCTTTAAGTCGAGACAAACATAGAGAATAGTATAAGTATAAACCGGCCGAGTTATTGACAATAATTTTTATTCTACCAGACAAATTAGCAGTGTTTAAGCGGTCAAATGCAAAGAGAAAATAACGGGCTTGATATTACAGGTGCCGCACGATTTAATGAAGTTTTGTTCTTAATAGACCTTAATATAAAAATAATTTCTAATGAATCAAGCATAGTTTTATGTCTAACATTTTTGACAAGTTTCAAATTTTCTTTGTCAATGTGGTGATTATTATCCCATATATGTTGTGCCACACATGATTTGTCCACCGTACCATATCGTAACTGTGCGAGATGTTCACGAAATCTGGTGGCTATGTTTCTCCTAGTTTGGCCCACGTATTTAAGATCACAATCTTTGCAACTAATCTCATAAATTCCGGACATTTCCGTGACTTTGTCTTTGTCTCTCGTATTACCCAACAAATTTTTAAATTACTTTTCGTCGAAAACGTCAAATGTAAATCGGCTTTCTTAAAAATACTTTCCAAGCCCTTTGTGATTCGTGGTTCATAAGGTAAACACACAAATTTTTTCTCTATTTTATCATTCTTAAATGTCGTACATTCAGATATCACCTTCTTTGTTCTGCGTTTGTTAACTAATTTGTCTATTAAACCATCCGAGTAACCGTTATATCTCGCAATATTTTTTATGTATTTTAATTCTGTATTAAATCTATTTTTACTCAACGGAAATTTGATCAATCTATTTACTAAGAAATTTAAGCTAGCCGTTGATGTGAGTCGTTAGGAATATAACTAATAGTAGCCGTTTCCTTCCTATAGACATCCAATTCAAAGGAGCCATTATTTTTATTTTTAATAACTAGTACATCTAGGAACGAAGTTTATTGTTGATTTCTATTTCGTGGGCGAATTTTACTGAATCAAATTGACTATTTAGTCTTTCAGTAAATTCTTCAACCTTACATGTATTTGTGTCAAACACTGCAAAAATATCGTCGACATAACGAAACCAAACTCTAGGGGAATACCCATTTTTATTTTTTAAATCCGTCTCAATGTTAGAAAGAATTTTCTTCCTCTGAAGATGTTGACATTGTCAACGAAACGATCGTAAGGTCTTTGAAATCAGTGTTGTGATGATTTGGGTTTCTCCAAGTGTACTTATTAGTGCTCATCACAGGTTCCAGTTTTCACATAGTGATCATAATATACCAATAAAACAAGTTTTTGAAGGTCTAAGCTATTAATTTTATTCATAACCAATACCACATAGGACCCTAATTATATTATTAATTAATTATTCATTAATATTATTATTGCAATTATTACTATTAACAGATATTATTAACTGGCGCTCTAAATTATGTATTTTGAAAGATTGCCTTCTCTTAGTTAGTAACTTTTTATACGAAGAAAAACTCCGTTCTACGTCGACTGAAGTAATTGGAGCATATTTTAAGCTTGACAATATGGTAGGGTCTACATTGTTTAAATCGTCTGAAAAATCTCCATCCAGAGCTTTTGCAATCTGCGTTAACTTGGTAAAACCCTAATTTTTTGTGAGTGTTGCTGATAATTTTTTTGTAATTTGTTTTGAATAGGCCCATTTGCTTTATCAATAGTTTCTTTGAAATGTTCTATTAATTTAACTGATTCAGTTAGCAACACATTTTGCTGCTGAATATTTTTTTTAAGTTTCTGTAACTATTTTATAAATATTGTTTATAAAACATAATTTCTGGCTCAATTTGGAGTCCTTTACAATACGTTTTACTTGTTTCACTGACGCACCTGCTTCATCTGCAAATTCAAGCATTACCTTCGTCAATTCTATAAAATGTTCAAAATAAAATAAGGCAGCCTCGATCCAGGTTCCCCATCGCGTGATTACAGGTCTAGGAGGTATTGCTACCCCAGGCAGAACTTCTTTATATCTTTAAACTCTTAAAGGGGCTTTAACGAACACTTTTTTCGTGTTATTAATAAATTCATTGACTAAAGGAAATTGCTGTCTGATTTCTTCTGCTACCCTGTTTAACCCGTGAGCCAGGCACGTACAATGAATTAAGTTGGGATAAAATATTTTTAAATGAATTCCAACTTTGACCATATATGAAGCAGCATCGGTAAGCAGTAATAAAACTGTATTAACTGATACAGTATTTGGTAAAAACATGTTTGACAGAACCTCTTGACTAATTCTTGTTGTAGTAATAATATTTGTTTTTTCTAGTTCTTTGACTAGAATTAAATAAGGTCTAGATGAAGAAATTTTAGTTAAGGTGCCTATCATTAAATTAGCAATATATCTACCACAAACATTTTAAGTTTCATTTACTACAGCGTAACAAAAATTATTTTTTATATGACTTTTTACTTCTGAAAAAGTTTCTAAATAGCACTTTTCAACCATATTTTTCCTCAAAGTACTTTCATCTGATATAGACTGTTTACAATATTTTTCCAAAAATGACTTGAAGACAGTGTTATTTAATTTATTCAGTGGAATGTTAGAAGCAACCAATGCCTTGCATAAGTCAAATTTAAAGGTATCTTCTTCTGCTTTTTTTGTTTGGTTTCCCAAACATTCGCGTATTGATGCTTAGGATGTATTATTTGAATTTCGTTTTTCACAATTACTTTGATGCAGAGGTGTCTTACAGTGTTGGTCTATGATATATTTCCTTGCGCTTGAAATATGTTCGAAAATAATTCAATATTACTACAGGCATCTACATTTAGCTTCGAATAAATAGAAATTTAGTATTGGTTCTATAGAATATCCTTGAATTAAATAAGAATAAAGAAGTATATTTATTCTATTAATTCTAGGTCCCTTAACTTTCTTGGGGGTTGTTTGCAACAGATTTGTCTTGTGACTTGTGCATCCAAAAGAGGTTCTACACATGTTTTTGAAAAAAAATTCTAAAAACCCTCCGTGCAGTAAACTGCAAATTTACCGCAGCAAGTGTGTTGTAATGGTGAATTTTCATAAGAATTTTACACTATAAGTACGGCATATTACTAAAAGTAATACCTTTAACTTAAACAGACGTTGAAGATCAGTTTTAGAGGTCTTAATACAAGCTCATTCGAAATAATGTATCCCTTTGTATAATCATAAAAATTATCTCAATCTTCTGTTATAGATCCTTTTAATAAAAAATCCGATTTTCTTTGCTAACGAACCTGTTTTTTAAGACATTTACAAAACAAAGGTCCTCACTAAATGTGATCAAAATCGGCCTATTATTTTTTGAGTTATGGGTGTGAGATACACACACACACACACACACACACACATATATATATATATATATATATATATATATATATATATATATATATATATACATATATATATATATATATATATATATATATATATATATATATATATATATATATATATATATATATATATATATATATATTTGAATAACTTCCAAACCAAAGTCAATATCTTACAACGCTGACGATATGTGGTATATCTTATTTCAGGCTACTCGTAGACTTCTTTACAGTTGTCTGGGCATTTAAGATTATTTTCTATTAACTTTTTTAACGACCGGGAAAAGTTTCCAGTGAGAAGTGTTATTTTGCCCACTGGCAATAAACACGTAGTTACGAGTATTTAACTGCAGTTTAAAGCAAAGTTGTGCCGGTACAAGGCTTACTTTGCCCGCCTAGAAGCCACAAAAAATTTCCGCATGGAAGAAGGGCTTGAGATGGCCAAAAAAAAATTTTGGACGCAGCAAGTGCGTTATGGTAGTGAATTTTCATAAAACTATTTTTTAATAGCAATAATGTGTGTTTTTTTAAGAAAGCAGGCATCAAATTTGGTTACCAGTATAATCTATACAATCAAAACAATGTGCCATGTTTCATCAAAATAACTTTATTGTTTGTAAATGTACAAAAATTTCCGAAAGTAAACTCAAAGTGTTCCCGAAAAAAATCGTTTCTTGGTCAACCTTATAGGTTAATAGCAAATTGAGCTATTCAAATATTAAGCATTTGATCAAAATTCGCTACCATAACGCACTTACTGCGTCCAGAATTTTTTTCTTACAAACATGCATTATATTTCGATGGAAAATGCAAAAATGCAATAACATAAGGCGTGTTTGATTAAAAAAAAAGAAAATTTGTATCACCAACGACTTATGGGCCACCTGTGATTGTAGAAATATTTTTTAAGATGTAGCTCAAGACACCCTATAATTAATATATAAAATTTTTTTTCATATCTTGTATAATAACAGATATATTGAGCTTTATTGATTTTTTTACGAATATTCTACAAAAATTATATACCATTAACGATAAACTCTATAGCTAAGACTACTGCCAAGCGTCAGAGAAAGGGTCTATTTGAAATGAATTTTCTGGAAACATTTTATTAAAATTAAGGACAATGACGGTTGAAACTAAAACGTCAGGGTTTGTAAAACATTCTTCTTGAGACATTTTATTTCCATAGCCCGTATTAGATTCAAGTTCTTTTCCCAAATGTTGCCAATTTTGACGTTTAAATCTCAACTTTGAGGTTTTGTGAAAAAACCCCAATTTATTTTTGTTTAAATGCCTATAACTTTTTTGTCTTTTGACATACAGAGCCAAATTTTGGTAGGTAACTTGCCTATAATGATGTAAACCCGCGCATAAAATTTGGTTGTCCTTACTTTGTTAATTTTGGAGATATAAATTTTTTTCGAAAGAAAACACAAAATTTTCCGGGAAAACCTCGGCGGATTTTCCTGGCTAACGAACTTATCCAATCCACTTGTATAAGGAAGGTACTGACCAATTTCGACGTTTAAAATCGCGATTTTGATGTTTTGAGGAAAACCCAAATTTATTTTTCTTTGAATGCCTGTAACTTTTTTGTCCTTTAGCCTACGGAGCTAAATTTTGGTAGGTAACTTGCCTATAATGATATAAACCCGCGTATGAAATTTGGTTGCCCTTACTTTGTTAATTTTGGAGAGAATTTTTGATTTTTTTCGAAAGAAAACACAAAATTCTCCGGGAAAACCTCAGAGAATTTTCCTGGCTAACGAACTTGTCCAAGCCACTTGCGAAAGGAAGGTACTCACCAAGTTTTATTAAAATCTGTCCATTATTTTTTAAGTTATAGTTGTGACACACAAATATATATATATATATATATATATATATATATATATATATATATATATATATATATATATATATATATATATATATATATACAGGATGGTCCTCCGGGAGGTCCCACGATCGATTGCGGGAAAACTATCAATAGGAAAAACCTGAAAATTGGATATTACACTAAAGTCGTTGGGGGCCACAGGTTAAAAATATTTGCAAGATGGCGGCCCTTCCGGTTATACCGGAAGTAGATGTCGATTCGCTTATTTTAAAAGGAACACCCTGTAGTTTATTGCAGTTTCGAATTCTACAATAAATTCTGAACACTTTCTGTAAATAATATTCTATACCTATCGTCAACCGTCCAGAAGATATTTAGACTTTAAGATAAATTTTGACATTTACGGCCAGTCATAAAAATACCGATATTTTTATAATAAGAACATATTTCGTTACGATTTTTAGAATTATTTTGAAAGATATTTCACTTCATCTATTTCCACATCGAGACTAATGATAGAGTATACAGAGTGTCCAAAAAAAATCTTGAAGTTTGCAATGAGAAATTGCGAAAAACTCGCGATTTTCAAATTGGAACCCCCTTTTTTCATAACACTATCGTGTTAAGCTCAAAAAATCACTGGTACTTTGTATGTAATTACCTATACCCAAAACAAACGGTTTTTATTTTATTTTGAAAAAACTAATTTCAAAGCCAGATATTTTGATAAATTTCTTACCATAAGCGTTAGACATGGAGAATAAATTGTCGAATGTGTTTCTATCGAAACTCTGACTGTTTGTTGATTAACTAGCTAATAATGGCATGGTTAAATTACACACACGAAGATTAGTTAAATTTTATTTACTATTTATGGACAATGTAATAAAGTAATTTCGCAAACGTGTGATACATTTGCTGATAGATATCCAGATAAACAGAAACCGTCACATGAAACCGTCAAACGAATAGTAAACAATTTCAAAAACTGCGGATCTCTCAAGAAAAAGGTGCAGAGTGCTAAACCCGTTGTTGACAACGAACAAATTGAGACAGCAATTTTCAGGTATTTTTCCATATAACCTTATATAAAACCATCAAACAGATAATACAAATTAAAAATAATAATAATTCACACACAATATGGACTGAATAAAATGAAACAAAAATTAACGTCCTATGTCTTCAAATTGACGACCTCTGGCGTCAAGACATTTTTCACACGTACGTGTCAATCCCTCATGTGTGGCCCTTCTTATTGAATCCGGATCCAATTCACGAAATGAATCTCGAACCCCCTGCATGAAATTTCTTTAGTAGAAACTGCAGTGTTGTAGATTTTATTTTTTATAGTACCCCATATAAAAACATCGAGAACAGATAAGTCAGGAGATCGAGGCGGCCAAAGGTGTGCCCCATTGTTGGCAATCCATTGGTCAGCAAATAGAGATTGTAAAAGATTGTTAACCAGGTGACCATTATGAGGAGGGGCCCTATCATGTTTGTAAAATATTTGCCTATATTCATTCAAAGGAAGGTTGTCCAAATAAGTTACTTCCAAATTTTGCAAAATTTCCAAATAACGCTCACCTACAAATAAATAAATAATAATAAACAACGTATTTTATGAATTTCGGAATAATTCTCACCATTCAAATTATCGTCATATATTTCTAGGGCAACGACGCCGTCATTCCTTATAGCACAATAAACATTAAACTGCCAGCATTCCTGAAAGTGTCCTTCCCTAGAAGGATGAACATTTGTGTCACTCCAATAGTGAGAATTACGACGATTGAAAAGTAAATTTTTTGAAAATTTTGCTTCATCCGTCCAAATGATGTTATCTAAAAACAGCTCGTTTTCTTGGAATCGCATTAAAATAAATTCACAGAACTCCACCCTTCTGGAAAAATCAGTTTACTTCAAATGTTGCACAACTGAAAAAGCATAAGGATGGAACTTATGTTTACGTAAAATTCGCAGAACGGAGGTTTTCGACAATCCTGACTCCAGTGCTACTTGCCTCGTTGACTTTGTAGGGTATGCGGCAAAATATTCCAAAATTGCTGTCTCAATTTGTTCGTTGTTAACAACGGGTTTAGCCCTATGCACCTTTTTCTTGACAGATCCGCAGTTTTTGAAATTGTCTACTATTCGTTTGAGGGTTTTACGTAACGGTTTCTGTTTATATGGATATCTATCAGCAAATGTATCACAGGTTCTCGAAATTACTTTATTACATTCTGTAATTTAACCGTGCCATTTATAGCTAGTTAATCAACAAACTGTCAAAGTTTCCATAGAAACACACTCGGTAATTTATTTTTCATGTCTAATGCTTATGGTAAGAAATTTATCAAAATATCTGGCTTTGAAATGAGTTTTTTCAAAATAAAATGAAAACCGTTTGATTTGGGTATAGGTAATTACATACAAAGTATCAGTGATTTTTTGAGCTTAACACGACAGTGTTATAAAAAAAGGGGGTTCCAATTTGAAAATCGCGATATTTTTGCAATTTCTCATTGCAAACTTCAAGAATTTTTTTTGGACACTCTGTATACTCTATCATTAGTCTAGGTGTGGAAATAGATGAAGTGAAATATCTTTCAAAATAATTCTAAAAATCGTAACGAAATATGTTCTTATTATAAAAATATCGGTATCTTTATGACTGGCCGTAAATGTCAAATTTTATCTTAAAGTCTAAATATCTTCTGGACGGTTGATGATAGGTATAAAACATTATTTACAAAAAGTGTTCCGAATTTATTGTAGAATCCGAAACTGCAATAAAATACAGGGTGTTCTATTTAAAATAAGCGAATCGACATCTACTTCCGGTATAACCGGAAGTGCCTCCATCTTGAAAATATTTTTAACTTGTGGCCCCCAACAACTTTAGTGCAATATCCAATTTTCAGGTTTTTTCTATTGATAGTTTTCCCGCAATCGATCGTGGGACCTCCCGGAGGACCACCCGGTATATATATATATATATATATATATATATATATATATATATATATATATATATATATATATATATATATATATAAACATATAATGTCTGAAAATAATCCAGCACCGCGTTGTCAATTTGATCGTTAACATTTTCTTCCAACTTTTGTTGTGGGAGCCTTTTAAGAACTTGTTGAGGATCTAGCGGAATGATTCCTGTTGCCCTAAAAGCATTCTTAATGGTCACTTCTTAATTTATTTGGATTTTGTCCATCAGAATCTTCAACAACGAAGTAAATGATGTTTTATTGACACAGCTCTCTCTTGGATTGCTTGTTTTGTAGTCTGTTATTATATCTCTCCAACAAGTTTTGAGGGATTTGAAATATCCCACATCTAGTGGTTGAGTAAGGTGAGTTGAATGTGGAGGTAGGAAAACGAATCTAATCCTATTACGTTGGCAGGACCTAAAAACTTCAATATTGAGATGTGATGATAAATTATCCTCTATAATAACTTTGGGGCCTGACCTTGTACGACTCCTTGGAATCGCTACCTTCTCAAACCAGTCCAAAAAACAAACAGAGTCAAACCAACCCGACTATGTTCTGTTGAATTTAGTACCTTTTGGATCACCAGTTAACCATCGGTCATACAACCGTTCAGCTTTGTACACGACATATAGAGGAAGTATTTAACTGGCACCTGTCGCACAAAACATAATGGAAACTGATGATCATCCGTTCTGGACACTTTATCCCACGACGAAAAATGCACTTCCAAGCCCTAGGACAGTCTGTAAGGTTATTTTCGTCATAATTAAGGTGGAACATCAGCGATACTGTCAAAAAGATTTTGGAAGTAGGTTCTAAGTTCCTCCTTACTTTTTTGGGCACGGACATACTTAATATTTTGCACGCTGTGATAGTCTAGCGCTCTGTCTGTTGATAAAGGAATAACACCAATCGTTTCCTGGTGTAGTACCGCCTTGAAACTATTTTACGCGTTTGCCTTGCCTTTCCAAATAACTTTTGACGATCATTTACAAATAAAATTTGGTTAGAGCTGCTCCGAACTCAGCACTTGCAGTTAATAAATCGACAAAATGACTTCCTCAATTTCGGTGAGCGCTGTTTGTCCACAGACGGATCCCATATGTTTCTGTCGATGCTTATTCTAAACCGTTTTTTTTGGAAACACGAAAATTGTCCAACATTCAAAAGTCGGGCTCTCCTCATTTTCTTAAAAAAAACACTAAAAAGGCATTTTTGCCATTAATTTTTTTATGGGTATTCTCTCCCATAACTTACTTGCTGCGTTCAGAGTTTTTTCTGGGTACTACTTAACAGAAAAAGCATCTGATAAGGTAAATTTGAAAAAAATGCTAATTGCTGTCTTAAATTATTAACTATCCCATATTTTATAGATTTGAAGAAACTGCACCTGACTCTAGCACCTGCAGAAATAGCGATTGTATTGGTGGATTCTCGAGAATGTACGCAACGATCATGAATCTGAAACGTCAAAAAATGAGCAGTATTATTTTAAACGCTGGTGATAACTATCAAGGAACCTTGTGGTATAACATCCACAAATGGAACGTGACACAGTATTTCATGAATAAAATACCTTTCGACGCCATAGTAAGTATCTTAAGAAATATTAGGTCATGATTGCTATCTCGCAAGGGAGACCCGGCTGTGATGGATCCCTTTATGTTTCTCGTCCATTATAATTTAAATATCGTCGGCTTAATCGAAAAACGTTCGGGACGCAGCAAGTGCATTATAGTAGAGAATTTTCTTAGGAATTGTACACTATTAGTAAGGTATATTATTAAAACTAATTCTTTAAATTTATATCGATCTTGGAGTTAGTACACTTGGAGAAACCCAAATCACCACAACACATATTTCAGAGACATTACGATCGTTTCGTTGACAATGTCAACATCTTCAGAGGAAGAAATTTCTAAACTAAAAAACTAGCTCCTGTGTATTTATATCGCGTCAAGGTAAACAAACTAGTCCGAAGTAACGTTGTCGTCCAAGAACGATCGTTTGTTTATTGTGTAGTGAAACTACGAAGTCGAAGACCTGCTTTTAATGTTCTGGTCGACAAATTTATGAGCCCTTATCTAATATAGGTTTAAAGGAACCGAGTTATTTAAGGAATCTGCACGTTCCCTTTCGATCTAAAAGTTTACTATGTGGATATTGGATCATGCCAACAAAGACATCTGATGAGATAAACAACATCAACTCAACTCATCTTTTTTAAATAGAAAACTAAACCCGGGTGTCTGTCTCACCATGTTAACTCTAACAAAGACTAAATAATTCACAGCTATGGGCAATCCATTATCTCCTTTTATTGCAGATTTGTTTATGAGTAGATTCGAGACGGATTTAAGAAATAAAAATGGGTATTTCCCTAGAGTTTGGTTTTGTTATGTCGACGATATTTTTGCAGTGTTTGACACAAATATATGTAAGGTTAAAGAATTTACTGAAAAACTAAATAGTCAATTTGATTCAATAAAATTTACCCACGAAATAGAAATCGACAATAAACTTTCTTTCCTAGATGTACTAGTTATTCAAAATAAAAATAATGGCTCGCTTGAATTCGATGTCTATAGGAAGAAAACGGCTACTATTAGTTATATTCCTAACGACTCACATCATACGTTTGCACAAAAAACGGCTAGTTTAAATTTCTTGGTAAATAGATTGATTAAATTTCCGTTAGGTAAAAATAGATTTAATACAGAATTAAAATACATAAAAAATGTGGCGAGATATAGCGGTTACTCGGATGGTTTAATAGACAAATTTGTTAACAAACACAGAACAAAGAAAATGATATCTGAATGTAAAACATTTAAGAAAGATAAAATAGAGAAAAAAAATTTTTGTTTACCTTATGAACCACGAATCACAATTTTACATTTGACTTTTTCGGCGAAAAGTAATTTAAAAAACTTGTTGGGTAATACGAAAGACAAAGATAAAGTCACTGTAATGTCCGGTATTTATAAGATTAGTTGCAAATATTTCGATCTTAAATACGTGGGCCAAACTAGGAGAAACATAGCCACCAGATTTCGTGAACATCTCGCACAGTTACGATATGGTACGGTGGACAAATCATGTGTGGCACAACATATATGGGATAATAATCACCACATTGACAAAGAAAATTTGAAACTTGTCAAAAATGTTAGACATCAAACTATGCTCGATTCATTAGAAAGTATTTTTATATTAAGGTCTATTAAGAACAAAACTTCATTGAATCGTGCGGCACCTTAAATTTCAAGTCCTTTATTTTCACTTTGCATTTGACCGCTTAAACACTCCTAATTTGTCTGGCAGAATAATAAATTACTGTCAATAACTCGGCCGGTTTATACATATACTAATCTCTACGTTTGTCTCGACTTAAAGACCCGTTCGTTTTGTTTGTATCTATGTAGTCAATATAAATACTTTCACGAAGAATTAAAATTAATATGTATATAACTTTTGTGTAGTATTTTAGTTGAATTATTTAGTCTTTGTTAGAGTTAACATGGTGAGACAGACACCCGGGTTTAGTTTTCTATTTAAAAAAGATGACTTGAGTTGATGTTGTTTATCTCACCAGATGTCTTTGTCGGCATGATCCAATATCCACATAGTAAATTTCTAGATCGAAAGGGAACGTGCAGATTCCTTAAATAACTTGGTTCCTTTAAACCTATATTAGATAAGGGCTCATAAATTTGTCGACCAGAACATTAAAAGCAGGTCTTCGACCTCGTAGTTTCACTACACAATAAACAAACGATCGTTCTTGGACGACAACGTTACTTCGGACTAGTTCGTTTACCTTGACGCGATATAAATACACGGGAGATAGTTTTTTAGTTTAGAATTTTCTTCCTCTGAAGATGTTGACATTGTCAACGAAACGATCGTAAGGTCTCTGAAATATGTGTTGTGGTGATTTGTGTTTCTCCAAGTGTACTTATTAGTGCTCACCACAGGTTTCAGTTTTCACATAGTCGATCTTGGAGATTGGTTTTAGAGGCCCCAGTAAGCGATTACTTGAAAAAATTACTATTTTCTATGGAGCTTGAAAAGTAAAATTTGATACATATATGTAAATACTGCAAGCTGCTTTAAAAAAATTGTGTTACAAATTTCATTAAAGTTAGAAAAGCTTTCGAGAAAAAAAAATTATTTACAAACTGATGTAACCTGCCAAATTATCAATATGGCAGGTATTTTTCTTTATTAATTGCTTGGATACTTTTGTTTTAGCCAATTGAACTGGTTTTTGCAAACAAAACAACCAAAAACTTGTTTTACATAGGTTTTACCATGGCTCAAGATTAAAGATTATAGCTTAACGGGAAATTGAGTTATCGGGTTTGAAATCTTTTTACGAAAATTCTCTACCACAACACACTTGCTGCACCCAGACCCTCTTCATCGCTTATGAACTGTTGCTGTATCCATACTTTTTTAAACGATGAAATATTGTAGCTCTCTATGTGAGACTGATCACAAGGTAACCTCAAATTTCTTTTTGCAAAAATATTATAAACAAATGAAATGAGGTAACAATTTAAACATAAATTGAAAACCTTGGTTCTCGGTTTCGTCACGGGGGTCCCCCCTCCCCCCTTCCACATGCCTACAACTACCTTTAATGCATAAACAAGAACAATATAAACAAGAAAAAAATTTTCGGAACAACCTCCAAGACCCAGAGAGTTGCGAAACCTGCGGTGAATATGGGTTCTGGGCGAAGTGAACAGGATTTTAAGGAAGTATAGCTGCAAAATGGGTAAAAGGTAGCTTATAGAGATCCAACTTAGCTGTTTTTTTTTTAAT
Organism: Tillus elongatus; assembly: GCA_964006375.1. NCBI lineage: Eukaryota > Metazoa > Arthropoda > Insecta > Coleoptera > Cleridae > Tillus > Tillus elongatus. The sequence continues at coordinate 17,452,156 of OZ023262.1, forward strand.
TGTGGCTCACATTTCCTTTTTATCTTCTTCCCCGCCCAGCACCCGTATTCACTCCTGGTCCTGTAACTTTCTTAGGAGCCGTTTGCAAGAAATGTTTCTTGTGCTATGTGCATCCAGAAAGGGTTCTAAGCATGTTTGTGAATTTTTTTTCTAAAAGTCCCCTGTGTGCTAAACTGCAAATTTACAGAAAATTTAATTTTTATTTCCAAAAGGAATGTACGTGCCAAATTATAAACGTGGCAGGTATTTTCCTTATCCATCGCTTGCATGATCCAATTAGTCAACTCAATCGAACCAGTTTCTGCAAACAAAATAATAAAAAAGGTTTTTTAACAAAAATTTGTATTTATATGTCTAGTACCCACGCTGCCTTTATGTGGGTTTTACTATGTATCAAAACTGAAGATTCTAGTTTAATGGGAAATTGAGTTATCACTATTTGAGATATTTTATAAAAATTCGCTACCATAACGCACATGCTGCACCTAAACTCTATTCAACAGTTATTTACTATTACTGTATCCATATTTTTTGAAAATGAAATAAATATAAACAGTACAAAATTTTTAAATTATAATTTTAATAACTTTAGTAACACTGTACATCTGATTATACATGTAATTTAAACTGCCTTATGATATGTAGTTTCCTTTACTTCAAATGTTCCATGAAGAGTAAAAGCTAAGAGGAAAGAAAACCGTAAGTACCTACCTAGGTATTATACTTATATTAGTTTGTGGTAAGTATATTTCTTCTGGAAATAATTTTGTTTCTCTTTGGTAATACTGTACCTACATGCATCGATTAAGAACCTGAATCTGATGTACACAACCACTTTCTTATTTGTTTGAGTGTATATTAGAACCATAATTTACTACAGTCGCAGTCGACGGCCAAAAGCATTTGTTAAAGTTATGTTAAAATTTAAAGTTGGGTTATTATTTACCTACTATTTCAATTAACTTTTAGATTGCATGGAGGCGTGTGCGTATACGTCCGTAGCAATCTACTCTGCACCAGACTCCCCAATTTAGAAGCTGGAAGAAAAGACATACTTAAGATGAAACTCTCTCTCAGGGCTGCAACTAAATTCATCTGTTCAATTACCGGTCAACTTCTGACAACAACTTTGTCCAGCTCTTCGACTACCTTTCTAAAAAAACCGACCATCTGATTTCTGAATATCCTTCCTCCGAGGTCACTATTCTTGGTGACTTCAATGTCCATAATAAGGAATGGCTAGAATCTTTAAAAACCGATCCACAAAGAGAGCAGCCGAGGCCTTTGCAGTCAGCACATATTTAGCCAATATGTTTCAGCAACCTACTTACTTTCCTCGCATCCCAACCCACAGCTCAAATCCATTGGATCTCCTTCTTACTACAAAACCTGAATGCTATAAGACATCAGTCACCGCCCCCTTTGGTCACTCAGACCACGGCATGGTCACTTCTTCCTGCGCAATGCAACCCGAGGTCACACAGCCATCACACCCACGTATCGTTTGGTACTAAAACTCCGCGAACTGGGACGAAATGAGGGATTATTTTCCTCATTTCCATGGGTCTCTGTCTGCTTTTCTCATCCTGACCCCTCTTATATCTCACAAAACGTCACCGAAACTATCCAAGCTGGCATGGAATTATTTATTCCACGTACACCGAAAACCCCTTCAGCCACTCAAAAGCCCTGGTTCTCCAAATCCTGTGACGAGGCCAGGCTTGAAAAGGTCATAGCTCACAAAACGCTTCTACACAATCCCAGTCAAGAAAACTGTCAAGCATTTAACGACGCAAGAAACCATTATGTCCGCATTCTTTCTGAGACAAAAAAACTCCGTTAATAACCACATCAAAAACAAATTTCTCTCAAGTTCCAACGGCAGCAAACCCTTCTGGACTCTTGCTAAATCTATTGGGAATAATTTCCGCAAGAGCATGTTCTCATCTCTTGTTTCAGGGGATGAAATTGTTTCTACCGCCCTGAGCAAGGCTGAACTTTTTGCCTCGTTGTTCGCCGGCAATTCTACTCTCAACCCACCTCCAAATGTTCAACCATCAACAGTCCCCAATGTCGTGCAAAAAATGATGGATATAATTTTCAAAACTAAAAAGGTACGAAAGATGCTCTCTTCTCTTAATACCAGGAAAGCCACTGGCCTTGACGAGATCCCAGAAATTGTTCACAAAAAATACGCCCCAGAACTTGCTTCTGTCCTGACTCGCCTGTTTCAGACATCTTACGATAGAGGCATATTCCCTAGTAACTGGAAAACTGCTCGAGTATAACTCGTCCCCAAGAAAGGGTCCAAAGCGCTTACTAGAAACTACAGACCTATTGCTCTCCTTTCAATCGTCTCTAAAGTGATGGAAAAGTACATAAACACCGAATTACTCAAGTTTCTTGAAAAACACAGTCTAATCCACGACAGTCAGTATGGATTCCGTCAGCGCAGATCAACTGCCGATCTCCTTTCCTTTGTCACCCATTCTTGGAACAAGTCTATGGAACTACACGTTGAATCCCAAATTGTCGCTCTAGACATATCCAAAGCATTCAACCAGGTCTAGCACGTAGCGCTGCTTAATAAATTTCCGGCCTATCACCATTCCTCTAAGCTGTATCAAATTAATGCAGGAGTTCCTCAAGGTTCAACTTTAGCTCCTACTTTGTTTCTTCTCCACATCAATGACATCCTCGCTAGCACATCCTACCCAGTTCACAGTTTCGCAGACGACAGCACCCTCCATCTTCTAAGCCTGTCCCTTTAGCCCAATTAGATGAGGATCACAGACTCATGAAGGGTTCTGTCTCCGTGTATCTCCAAAAAGTATTAGATTGGGGTGGTAGAAATCTTGCACAATTCAACCTCACCAAATCTCAGTCTTGCTTTCTATTTCATAAGAGATACACCAGCGCTAGACGGATCACAATGAACAACCAAGTTATTCAAAGTAATGAGTCCTTTTTACCTGTTGGCATTTCTGTGGATCGAAATCTCAATTGGCACCAACATGTCAGGTCAATTGCAGAAGCGGCTGCTAAGAAATTAGGTTTACTGTTCCGGGCTCGCAAATACTTTTCACCAGCTAATCTCTATACCTTATATGCTTCACAAATACGGCCAAACTTCGAAAACTGCTCTCTCATTTGGGGTGCCGCTGACGCTTCTACACTCGCTATCCTAAACTTCATTCAGAAGAGAGCTATACGTTTCATCGGTGACCCTACCCCAACCAAAAGCTGCCATCCCTTGCCCACCGACGTGCCGTTGATGACCTCTCTCTCTTTTATAGATATCTGCACGTGCACTGCTCAGGGGAGCTTTCTTCCATAGTTCCTGCACCTACTGCCCCAAACAGATATACCAGGGAAACAGAGCGAATGCATCCTTTTACTGGCCAGGTCACCAGACATACAACATCTTCTTATGCCCGATCTTTTGTTCCGAGGACTTTCAAGTTTTGGAATTCCTTGCCGGCAGATGTTTTTCCTTCTCCTCGAACCTCCAAACCTTCAAGTCCAGAATTAAAAAGTTGCCTCTTTCCTCATTGTCGACACCTAAGGTACGATAGTATTTAGGCTATAAGGCCACGTGGTGTGTTGTTGAAATATTAAAAAAAAGTAAACAAACTGTGTTACCCTTAAACATACTACCTATACTAAGATAGTTTGATTGAAAGAAACTGTAAATCTATTATATCTGTATTTTCTATAGACTCTTGGAAACCATGAATTTGACGACAAAATAGAAGGAGTCGTGCCATTTATTAAAAACCTTAATGCTCCCGTAATTGTGGCAAACATTGATGATAGGTTTGAACCAGGCTTAGAAGGCACATATAAGAAAAGTGTCGTCGTTGAGAGAAAAGGCCGAAAAATTGGTATTATTGGAGTTATTACAAAAGACACCAAGGTAAGTACATATTTTAGAAGATAAAGAAAAACCTAATACAACTAGGTCGATCTATTCCACAAATCTAAATAATTAAAAATAATATTTAAATTAAAAATCCTTAAATAATCAATCCGAAATTGACAACATGTAAACTTAAATATCCTGTCTTAAACTATTATTTGCTTTTAACACCTCTCCGTTCTTCAATAATTATTCAACCAGTATTCAATCTTTGGGATTCTACTATGCTTTCTGATACAAACATCCAAGTTTTTATGACCTTTTCAATTTAAACACATTCAGTATAAAGTCTTTGAGTTGCAATACTAAACTTTGTTTTTCCTTAATGAAACCATGCATTGAAATGTAAAAAAAAAATGTTATATTGTACCAAATTATCAACAAATTAATTGTATAACCAAACATGATGTAGTCTTCCTTCAAATTAGAGCAAATGTTTAGATTGACATGACCACACAGCACAATTATTTTATTTTTTAGGTTACAGCCCGAGGGAATGTCTTCCAGTACTAGCATAAAGCAAGCTTGTGTACAATTCTTAGATAATTGCCTTTTTCTGTTAATAAGTTTTTCCCGCTTTTTTGTTCTAGTTACAAATCACACTTTTGCGCATATATAGCTTTAGAAAACCCACAAATTATAACTGATCTACACACAAATCGAGAGATATTTGTTGAAAAGCTTTAGCAGATTGACAGTAAACAATTGCCATGATAGTTCGCTTATTTCATAACTAAGTATATTTGATTTTAATTTTCCCTGTATTATACTGCAGATAGAATCATAGTTAGTCGAGGACCGTTTTAGTATTATCCCCATTTTCATTTTTAGTACATTGCAAACTCTGAAAACCTTATATTCCTGGACGAATCAGAATCGATAAACAAAGAAGCAGAAAGACTTGTAAGAGAAGAAGGGGTATTCACAAATATAGTTATATCACATTCTGGATATGAAGTGGAACAAGAGATGGCAATGAAATCGACAGGCAAAATCAGTTTAATAGTTGGAGGTCATTCCCATTCATTGCTATATAGTGGAGGTACGTAATCTATATCGAATTATAAGATGGGAGAGACTCTTTTACCAATATCTCTTTAAATATTCCAATTGTATAGATGATGAAATAATAGACATAATTTTTATTTGAATACCTATACATTTTGACATTCTTCTTACCCTACTTCATATAGGTTGTTTATTAAACATAGGGCAAAAATTCAATGAGTAATTTTCAGAATATTTTTTTCTGATTTTTGCAACGCCGCTTTATTTCAAAGACACGAGGCGGTAATGTTTAGCAACGAAACCAATTTTGCTATTTTTAAAATTATTAATGTAGCGGAAATAAAAGTACGGCCTACTAGGCTGAGTTTACCTAGTAGAAAGAAAAAAAATCAAAATGCGTTTTTAGTGAATTTTTTTAGAAAAAATTCACTAGTGAGGAGATTGCGAATTTTAAATCTTGAAAAAATTTCTTCAAATGAGCGTGATTTAGGACCCCTGAAACCCAAATCCGAGGTCGGTTTCAGACTTTATATATATATATATATATATATATATATATATATATATATATATATATATATATATATATATATATATATATATATGTATATATATATATATATATGTATATATATATATATATATATATATATATATATATATATATATATATATATATATATATATATATATTTATGTGTGACACCGATAACTCGAAAAATAATTGGTGAGTACCTTCCTTCGCAAGTGGCTTCGATAGGTTCCTTAACCAGGAAAATCGGACTAGTTTTTCTCGGAATATCTCGTGTTTACTTTCGGAAAATGTTTATATGTGCGGAAGTAACAAAGCTATGGCAACCACATTTGGTACGCGGGTTTATATCGTAAAAAAGTCTGGACGCAGCAAGTGCGTCATGGTAGTGAATTTTCATTAAAATGTTTTTTAATGGGAAATATATGTGTTCTTTTTTAAGAAAGCAGGCATCAACTTTGGTTACCAGTGTAACCTATATAATAGAAACAATGTGCTATGTTTCATCAAAATAACTTTATTGTTTGAAAATGTACACAAGTTTCTGAAAGTAAACTTAAAGTGTTCCCGAAAAACTGATTTCTTGGTCAACCTTACAAGTTAATAGCAAATTGAGCTACCATAACGCACTTGCTGCGTCCCGAATTTATTTTTCTACAAACACGCATTATATTTTGATGGAAAATGCAAAAATTCAATAACATAAGGGGTGTTCGATTAAAAAAAATTTTTTTCACCAACGACTTATGGGCCACCTGTGATTGTAGAAATGTTTTTTTAAAGATTTAGTTCAAGACACCCTATAATTAATGTATTTATCGTATCTTGTATAAAGTGGATATATTGAGCTTTATTGATTTTTTACGAAAATTTGACAAAAATTATATACCATTAAACGATAAACTCTATAGTTAAGACTACTGCCAAAACATCAGAGAAAGGGTCTATTTGAAATGCATTTTCTGAAAATATTTTAGTAAAATGAAGGACAATGACGGTTGAAGCTAAAAATTCAGGGTGTGTAAAACATTATTCCCGAGACATTTTCTTTCCATAGCCCGTATTAGTTTCAAGTTATTTGCCTAAATGTTGCAAATTTTGACGTTTTAAATTGCTACTTTGACGTTTTGAGGAAAACCCCAATTTATTTTCCTTTAAATGCCTATAACTTTTTTGCCTTTAACTTAGAGAGGTAAATTTTGGTAAGTAATTTACCTATAATGACATAAATCCGCGTAGCAAATTTGGTTGCCCTTTACTTGTTATTTCCAGAGATACAAATTTTTTTCTAAAGAAAACACAAAATTTTCCAGAAAAACTTGAGCCGATTTTTCTGGCTAACTTACTTATCCCAGCCACTTGCAAAAGGAAGGTACTCAACGAATGTAATCAAAATCGGCCTATTATTTTTTGAGTTATCGGTGTGATTTATAAGATTTATAGGTAAATTAGCAGATTAGCGTATTGTTCGTTTTTTGAAAAAAAAAGAAACATGCTTAGAGGAACTCCATTTACCATCAGACAAATGCTGCGATCTCAACTTCACAATACAGTTAAGAGACGTAAAGCAAATTTGAGGTTCTGTGCAAGATAAACATGCTACAACGGAGCTAAAAATGCAAACTGTAAAAAACTCACCTTACAGAAGTCCATAGAAAAGAAAAACTCCTTACCAACACTGAAAAAAAAACGCAAAATAATAACGTAATCTGATTATTAGAATTAAATAAATAACTGGAACTGCTACCAAAGCATCGCATAAAAGGTCTATTTTCAATTAATTTTCAGCAAATAGGTTAATAAAATGAAGATTGTAGGTAAAACTTAACGCTTTCTAATTTCTTACGATATTTATACCGCAGAGCGGTATTCATTTAGGTTCTCTATCTAGAACATGTCAATTTTGACGTTTCGAATCGTGACTTTTTTGACCTTTTAAGAAGAAAAACTTAAAAGCTTATAACATTTTTGTATTTTAACGTAGTGATTTTGGCGCATGGTTTTCTTTTTATGATATAAACCGTCGTACCCAATATGGTTCTCCTTACTTTGTTATTTCCGGATATATATATATATATATATATATATATATATATATATATATATATATATATATATATATATATATATATATATATATATATATATATAAAAAAACATATAGTCTGAAACCTACCACGGATTTGGGTTCCAGGGATCCTAAATAGCGGGTATTAGAAAAAAAATTCAAAATTCAAAAGTCGAGATCTCCCCATTATTGAACTTTTTTAAGAAAATTCACTGAAACAACACGCGCCAAAAACTGGATCTCTACGTTAAAAGAAAACAAGGTTATAAGCTTTTAAAGAAAATATAGTTTTGCTTCTTAAAACGTCAAAGTCGTCTCGATTCGAAACGTCAAAATTGACATTTTCTAGATCAAGAACCTGAAATGAACACGGTTATGTAGTAGAAATGTCATTAGAAGTTAGAAGGCTTTAAGTTTCAGCTTTGATCGTCATTGTTCTTTATTTTATTAAAATATTTGCAGAAAATTAATTTGAAATAGACTGCTTATGTGATGCTTTGGCAGTAGTTTCAGTTATAGAGTTTATTTATCTAATTCTAATAACGGATCAGATTACGTTATTATTTAGCGTTTTTTTTTTCAGTTGGGCAAAGCGTGAGTTTTTCATGGTGAAACCGTATGGTCGGTTGGGGGATAGTAACGGTAACCTCTTGAAAATGGCTCCAAAACAGGAGCCGATACGTCGAGTTTTAATAAATTCCGGACGTGGTTCAACCCGAAAACCAAGTATGTCGCGAAAATCTTGCGGAGTGTATATATATATATATATATATATATATATATATATATATATATATATATATATATATATATATATATATATACATAGGGTGGCGCATTGAAAACGAAATAGACCGATTTGCGTCTAGAGAATTTTTTTAAGAAACGCTGAAACAAGTCAATTTTAATTTTGAGTGGGACATGTTTTGACGTAAAACTCAACTTTGTCACATCAACCCCTTAAGGGTAGTGATAACAACCCTTATATTTTAAATAGGTAACATGAGTCGAGTGTTACATCATTTGAAAGCTCTTTCTTTTCTGAATTCAGCACACTAATTTTTTTGGAAGTTTTATCAACTCGTTTAAAAATTATGCACAGTTGAAGATGCAAAAATGCATTTCACTCATTCCGATAATAAATGTGCTAATAGTCAATGTTTCGTTGGTTTGTAAACAAAAAATTGACTATCAGAACATTTTTTATTGGAATGAGCGAAATGAGGTTTATTATTTCAGTTTATCGGAAGTTTTATCAACTCGCTTAAAAATTATTCACAGTTGAAGATGCAAAAAGGCATTTCACTCATTCCGATAAGAAATGTGCTGATAGTCAATGTTTTGCTGGTTTGTAAACAAAAAATTGACTATTAGAACATTTCCTATCGGAATGAGAGAAATGTGGTTTATTATTTCAGTTTATCGGTCGGTTTGATACTTGATAGTACTACCGAAAATTAATTTCACAATGGGATATTCTGTAGAAGCAAGAGTTGAAATAATTACTCTTTTTGTCAAAAACGATGACTGTGCCAACCGTACCGCAAATTTGTTTAATGAACGACATCCGAACAGACATGTTAACAGAAAATACATTTTGGAGTTATTTTCGACAAAGTGGTTCAGTAGCCAACAAAAAACGGGACCCTGAACGTGAATTTCCCGTTAGAAATGAGACTACTGAGATTGAACTTTTAGAACAAATTGCTGCAGACCCAACTTTGAGCACGAGAAAATTGGCCACTGTTTCAAACATCAAAAGAAGAACTATTCAGCGAATATTGAAGCATCATAAATTTCACCCGTATAAAATTCATCTTGTACAACAGCTGAATGAAGATGATTTTGATCGGCGGCTGGAGTTTTGTGAAGTTATGACCGCACGAATAGCTGATAACGGGAACTTTCTGTTCAATATCTGTTTTTCAGACGAGTGTACGATTTTATTAAACTCTACAGTCAATCGTCATAATTGTCGTTATTAGGCAGATAATACTCCAAGAAATTTTCACGAAGTCCACACTCAAACTCCACAGAAATTGAATGTCGGGACTGGCATTTTTGGAGACCGTTTAATCGGACCAATTTTTCTTGATGGCAATTTGTGTGGCGAAACGCATTTGGAGTTACTAGAAGATATCGTTTACTCTCTACTAATTGACATTGTTGAAAATGATGATCGCTATCAAGAAAATCAATTAGTGTTTCAGCAAGATGGAGCTCCTTCGCATTTTTCACAACGTGTTAGGGAGTTTTTTAACAGAGAGTTTCCAGAGCAACGGATTGGGCGTAGAGGTGCTATTGAGTGCCCCTCTAGATCACCGGATTTAACTCCTTTAAACTTGTTTCTATAGGGCCATTTAAAGTAGAATTTTTGCAACAGAACCGGAGTCTCTGGAAGAATTACGACAACGCATTGTTGAAGAATGCCGTCTAATAACTCCACAAATGCTCCAGAATATCAGAGCTCGTTTTGAACAAAATTTGTACTTTTGTATGGAAGCTGGTGATCAACAATTTGAACACTTACTTAACTGAACAAACATTTTTGAACATTTGGTTTTGTTTTTTAGTTTTTTTACCGAAAACTTGACTAATCAGTGCATTTCTTATCACAATGAATGAAATACGTTCTTGCATCTTCAACTGTGCATAATTTTTAAATGAGTTGATAAAACTTCCAAAAAAATTAGTGTGCTGAATTCAGAAAAGGAAGAGCTTTCAAATCCTGTAACACTCGACCCATGGTCCCTATTTAAAATATAAGGGTTGTTATCACTACCCTCAAGGGGTTGATGTGGCAAAGTTGAGTTTTATGTCAAAACATGTCCCCCTCAATATTAAAATTGAGGTGTTTCAGCATTTCTTTAAAAAAAATTGTCTGGACGCAAATCAGTCTGTTTCGTTTTCTTGCGCCACCCTATATATATATATATATATATATATATATATATATATATATATATATATATATATATATATATATATATATATATATATATATATATATATATATATATATATATATATATATATATATATATATATATATATATATATATATATATATATATATATCACTAAAAATATAGTTTTTGTATAACATTACTTAAGCCAATTTTTGTGAAAAAAATTGCGAGTTTCATGAAACTTTTTTTTTACTGGTGGAAAAGCATTTTGTGAATAATTATATCTTTGCAAGTCGTGTGTAAATAGCTTTAAGGGGTTCGTTGGCCACGAAGATAGGACCCGTTTTTTCTGAAACATTTAAACTTATTTTCGGAAACTTCTTGTACTTGTTAAACAATAAAGTTATTGTAAATAAAGTATGGTAGGTTGTTTGTATTATATAGGTTATACTGGTAACCAAATTTGATGCAATTTATTAAAAAAGACATATTTAACAATAAAAATATTTGTATGAAAATTCGCTACCATAATATCATATCCTAATTTTATATCTAGACGCATCTTTAAATTTTAGATGATGTCCCAAATTCGGAGGTGCCTGAAGGACCGTACCCCACTGTTGTCAACAATACTGAAAGCAAACCGGTTTTAGTGGTACAAGCCTCAGCATTTTGCAAATATGTTGGAAACTTGTCATTGTTTTTTGATGACAATGGTAACCTTATTACGTGGGAAGGAGCACCGATATATTTAAGCCACAACTTACCTCAAGGTAAGCTTTACTTTAAATTTTTGAATATTTCACATTAAATAGCCTATACTGAGTGGTGAACGTGCCGCCACCTAGTTGCGGAACGAAGTAGTATGTTGTCACGCCAGCTCAAAATAACACAAAGTGTTAAAAAATAGAGACTGTATACAACCAACTCAAAATTTTAGTAAATTGTGAGCCCTGGCCCATTTATACCCAAATATAGGGACAAAAATTATTAAGTGGTTGTATACAGTCTCTATTTTTTAACACTTTGCGTTATTTGGAGCTGGCGTAACAACATACTACTTGGTTCCGCAACTAGATGGCGGCACGTTCACCACTCACTTGGTGTTGGAAGGCTGGCTACCATAGCCGTATTACTTTATAGGTGTATTTTCGCAGCAATTAGTATACCGTACTGACGAGCTCTAATTAGAGCGAAACCGGTCTACGGTTCTAATTGTTGTGATAATGCATCTAGCCTTACATACTTTGTCCCTATATTAGGGTAGAAATGGGCCAGGTCTGACAATTTACTAAATTGTTAGTTGGTTGTATACAGTCTCTATTTTTTATCACTTTGTGTTATTGGGAGCTGGCGTGACAACATACTACTTGGTTCTGCAACTAGGTGGCGACACGTTCACCACTCACTTAGTGTTGGAAGGCTGGCTACCATAGCCGTATTACTTTATAGGTGTATTTTCGCAGCAATTAGTATACCGTACTGACGAGCTCTAATTAGAGATAAACCGGTCTACGGTTCTAATTGTTGTGAGAATGCATCTAGCCTTAAATAGCCTATGTTTTCCCTTCTATTTAAACACAATTTTGATACGCTTTCAAAGTTAGACATCCGAAAGTGTTTTTAATGTACTTAGTGCCTATGGCCGCTCTGGTCATTAGCGCAGTTCTCCGATTTTGATTCACATTTTTAATTTTCTAGACAATGTCATCTCGTTGGCCCGCCCGGGAATCGTAGTCGGGTCCTCTCGCTTTCAAAAATTTATTTTCGCTTAAGCGTCGTGAAATGTGTCAAAAAAAAGTCTGGACGTAGCAAGTGCGTTATGGAAGTTAATTTTCTTTAAATGTTTTTAATAGAAAATATGTTTCTTTAATGCAAGCAGGAATCAGTTTGGTCACCGGTATAACCTATATAGTAGGAACAATGTACCATATTTTACCAACATAACTTGTTTGAAAATGTAAAAAAAATCCGAAAATAAACTTAAAATATTACCGAGAAAACTCGTTTCCTAGCTGACGAACCTTACGTTTATAGCAAATTGCGTTATTGAATTTTTAAGCGTTTAATGAAAATTCGCTACTAAAACGCACTTACTGCGTCTCGATTTTTTTTACAAACATGCATCATATTTCGATGAAAAATTCAAAAATGCAATAAGGAATGTTCAAAAAAATGTAGGTATCACCAACGACTTATGGCCCATCCTGTGGTTGTCAAAATAATTTTATAAGATGCAGCTCAAAACACCATATAGGTAACGTATACAATTTTTTCTCGTATCTTGCATAATAACAATTATATTAAGCTTAACCGTAGAAATGCGTCACACTGTATATATGTAAACAGAAAGTAAACCCGGATATGGATTCTAGAGGGCCTAGTTTGCGCTCATTTGAAGAAAAATTATAGACCGTTAAACCATAAATTTAACTAAAACTACTTCCAAACCATCAGATAAAGTGTCTATTTGAAATGAATTTTCTGGAAATATTTTATTAAAATGAAGGGCAATAATGATGGTTTAAGCAGAAACTTAAGGTTTTGTAGAACACTTTTACATAATCCGTATTTCTTTCAGGTTCTTTACCTAAATGCTGTCAATTTTGACGTTTCAAATCGCGACTTTTTACGTTTTCAGGTAAACCCCAATTTTTTTGTTCTTTAAACAGACCTAAATTTTGGCAAATTGTTCAGCCTTTATATATATATATATATATATATATATATATATATATATATATATATATATATATATATATATATATATATATATATATATATAAGCAACTGGCAAAGTCTACGACTGTATTAAATATGGAACGGTTTCACTAAGTTAGGGTAAGAACAAGCAACCAGATATGCTATTCAAATTAAATTAAGTCTTCAAACTTTCATCTCCTATTTGCCTAATTATTTTTTATACAAAAACTCGCTAAAAAATTCATCCGAATAACAACAATCTGATTATATAACGGTAAAGTGAAATGAGAAAAAAAAATGAAAAAAGTAAGTCACTAACTAGGATTCGAACTCGTCATGCAAGAGTCAGTTGATTTTGATTATCCGATATGCAGGGACTTAGGCCACTGAGCTATGCTCTACATGTGTCTACTAGCAGCTATATATCTTAAAACATTGGTTCAATGTTTTAAAACTTACACAAAACCATTTCGATTTACAATAGATTTTTTACTTAATTTAAAATTAATTTACCTCTAACTTTTTAGTGAATTTTCTTAAAAAAAATTCACTAATGAGGAGATCCCGACTTTTGAATTTTGAAAAAATTTCTTCAAATGAGCGCTAATTAGGCCCCCCAGAAAACATATCCGGGGTCAGTTTCAATTTTTATATGTTTATATATATATATATATATATATATATATATATATATATATATATATATATATATATATATTATATATATATATATATATATATATATATATATATATATATATATATATATATATATATATATGTATGTATCACACCGATAACTCAAAAAATAATGGTCCGATTTTGATCAAATATGGTGAAAAAATTCCTTTTGCAAATGGCTTGGATGAGTTCGTTAGTCAGGAAAATCTGCCCAGGATTTCCCGGAAAATTTCAGGTTTTCTTTCGAAAAAAATTTATATCTCCAGAATTAACAAAGTAAAGGCAACCAAATTTGGTACGCAAGTTTACATCCTTATAGATAAGTTACCTACCAAAATTTAGCTATGTACGTCAAAAGACAAAAAAGTTATAGGCATTTAAAAAAAAATTGGGGTTTACCGCAAAACGTCAAAGTGGCGATTTAAAATGTCAAAATTGGCAACATTTAGGCAAATAACTTAAATCTAATACGGGCTATAGAAATAAAATGTCTCAAGAAGGATGTTTTACAAACCCTAAAGTTTTAGTTTTAACCGTCATTGTCCTTCATTTTACTAAAATATTTGCAGAAAATTCATTTCAAATAGACCCTTTCTCTGATGCTTGGCAGTAGCCTTAGCTATAGAGTTTATCATTTAATGGTATATAATTTTTGTCGAATTTTCGTAAAAAATTAATAAAGCTCAATATATCCGTTATTATATAAGATATGAAGAAAATTTGTATATATTAATTATAGGGTGTCTTGAGCTACATCTTAAAATAATATTTCTGCAATCACAGGGTGGCCCATAAGTCGTTGGTGATACAGATTTCCTTTTTTTTAATCAAACACGCCTTATGTTATTGCGTTTTTGCATTTTCCATCGAAATATAATGCCTGTTTGTAAGAAAATAAATTCTGGACGCAGCAAGTGCGTTATGGTAGTGAATTTTGATCAAATGTTTCATATTTGAACAGCTCAATTTGCTATTAACCTATAAGGTTGACCAATAAACGTGTTTTTTCGGGAACATTTTAAGTTTACTTTTAGAAATTTTTGTACATTTTCACACAATAAAGTTATTTTAATGGAACATGGCACATTGTTTTTACTATATAGGTTATACTGGTAACCAAATTTGATGCCTGCTTTCTTAAAAAAACACACATATTTGTTATTAAAAAGATTTTTATGAAAATTCACTACCATAACGCACTTGCTGCGTCCCGAGTTTTTTGCCTTTTAAGATATAGATCTGAATTATGGTACACAGGATACACTTTATGACAGAAACCAGCTTACTAAATTTGGTTGCCCTTTCTTTGATATTTCCGGAGATATAATTTTTTTTCGAAAGAAAACACAAAATTTTCTGAGAAAACCTAGGCCAATTTTCCTGACCAACGAACTTATCCAAGCCACTTGTAAAAGAAAGGTACCTATGTGCCAAATTTGATCAAAATCGGATCATTATTGTTTGAGTTATCGGTGTGCTACATATATATATATATATATATATATATATATATATATATATATATATATATATATATATATATATATATATTTGTGTGTATGTGTGTGTGTGAGTGAGTGTGCGTAAACATATAGAAATTGAAACTGACCCTGGATATGGGTTCTAGTGGGCCTAGTTCGCGGTCATTTGAAGAAATTTTTCCAAAATTCAAAAGTCGGGATCTCCTCATTAGTGATTTTTTTTAAAGAAAATTCACTAAAAGTGACATTGAGGTTTCTAAAGAACAAGTTTTAGAGGACGAGATCCATAAATACTTAACTTCATGGGAAAATTGTATCTGTGTTCCCTTTAAAGTGGAAGCTTTAAAATGTAGTTTTCCTCTGTTCCTAAATGTAACAAAAACTGTCTTTTTTTATAAGGCCCTAATGTATTTGCTTGCTTCATCGGTCGTTGTAAGTTTATATTACAGTTAATCTTACAATAATATAGTGTATATCTTACATTCATTTGTTTTATTGGTTTATATCGGTTATCAGCCACAACTACCTCTTAACTGAAAGCACCTCCGTGGCCGTGTGGGAAAGTTGATTCAGACTTTCCAATTCGGACGCGGGAGACGACGGTTCGAGACTCACCGGCATCGGATGATTTTTCAAATCACTGCTGTGGTTGAGATCGAGCTTAAGGTGGAGGGTAGGTTAGTTTAGATGAGCAAAAAGGGTCAGCCATGGCCTAATTGCCAGTAAGCATCTTACCTTTTACCTCTTAGCTGACGCTACATTCAGTAGCTAGAGTCACAATGTAAAGTAAGACTTATCAAGTGAATAAAAATATAGATGTAGCCTTGGATAACATAAAAAATAAATAAAAATCTCGGGACGCAGCAAGTGCGTTATGGTAGTGAATTTTCATAAAACTATTTATTAATAGCAATAATATGTGTTTTTTTAAGAAAGCAGGTATCAAATTTGGTTACCAGTATAATCTATATAGTAAAAACAATGTGCCATGTTTCATCAAAATAACTTTATTGTTTGAAAATGTACAAAAATTTCCGAAAGTAAACTTAAAGTGTTCCCGTAAAAACTCGTTTTTTGGTCAACCTTATAGGTTAATAGCAAATTGAGCTATTCAAATATTAAGCATTTGATCAAAATTTGCTACCATAATGCACTTACTGCGTCCGGAATTTTTGTTTTTACAAACATGCATTATATTTCGATGGAAAATGCAAAAATGCAATAACATAAGGCGTGTTTGATTAAAAAAAAATGAAAATTTGTAGCACCAACGACTTATGGGCCATCCTGTGATTGTAGAAATAATTTTTTAAGATGTAGTTTAAGACACCCTATAATTAATATATACAATTTTTTTTCATATCTGGTATAATAACAGATATATTGAGCTTTATTGATTTTTTTTACGAAAATTCTACAAAAATTATATACTATTAACGATAAACTCTATAGCTAAGACTACTGCCAAGCGTCAGAGAATAGGTCTATTTGAAATGAATTTTCTGGAAACATTTTATTAAAATGAAGGACAATGACGGTTAAAACTAAGACTTCAGGGTTTGTAAAACATTCTTCTTGAGACATTTTATTTCCATAGCCCGTATTAGATTCAAGTTCTTTTCCTAAATGTTGCCAATTTTGACGTTTAAATCGCAACTTTGACGTTTTGTGAAAAACCCCAATTTATTTTTGTTTAAATGCCTATAACTTTTTTGTCTTTTGACCTACAGAGTTAAATTTTGGTAGGTAACTTGCCTATAATGATATAAACCCGCGTATAAAATTTGGTTGCCCTTACTTTGTTAATTTTGGAGATATAAATTTTTTTCGAAAGAAAACACAAAATTTTCCAGGAAAACCTCGTCGGATTTTCCTGGATAACGAACATATCCAAGCCACTTGCAAAAGGAAGGTACTCACCAATTTTGACGTTTAAAATCGCTATTTTGACGTTTTGAGGAGAACCCAAATTTATTTTTCTTTGAATGCCTGTAACTTTTTTGTCATTTAACCTATGGAGCTAAATTTTGCTAGGTAACTTGCCTCTAATAATATAAACCCGCGTATGAAATTTGGTTGCCCTTACTTTGTTAATTTTGGAGATATAAATTTTTTTCGATTTTTTTCGAAAGAAAACACAAAATTTTCCGGGAAAACCTCGGCGGATTCTCCTGGCTAACGAACTTATCCAAGCGACTTGCGAAAGGAAGGTATGTGCCAAATTTTATCAAAATCC
Source organism: Tillus elongatus (assembly GCA_964006375.1). Lineage (NCBI taxonomy): Eukaryota > Metazoa > Arthropoda > Insecta > Coleoptera > Cleridae > Tillus > Tillus elongatus. The sequence continues at coordinate 17,469,693 of OZ023262.1, forward strand.
GTCCATTATTTTGTAAGTTATAGGTGTGACACATATATATATATATATATATATATATATATATATATATATATATATATATATATATATATATATATATATATATATATATATATATATATATAAACATATAAAGTCTGAAACAGACCTCGGATTTGGGTTCCGGGGGTCCTAAATAGCGCTCATTTGAAGAAATTTTTCCAAACTTCGAAAGTCGAGATCTCCTCATTAGTGAATTTTTTTTAAGAAAATTCACTAAAATGGGTTCACCTAGAAAAAAGTTCTGAGGTAACACACATAAAAAAACATACAGGCGAATTAAGAACCTCGTCCTTGTTTGAAGTCGGTTAAAAAAAAGCAAATAAAAAGTATTTGGGCTTGTCCGGGATTTGAACCTGGGAGCTCCCGCACTCTAAGCGGAAATGATACCTCTAGACCAACGAGTCAGTTGTTGGAGCTTTGTTTTAATGTCGTATTCCAGCGGGCGTTGTAATTATTTTAGTCATAATTAATGTTTAATCATTTATTTATATTTGTTCTTACAAACATGCATTATATTTCGATGGAAAATGCAATAACATAATAACAGATATATTGAGCTGTATTGATTTTTTTACGAAAATTCTACAAAAATTATATACTATTAACGATAAACTATATAGCTAAGGCTACTGCCAAGCATCAAAGAAAGGGTCTATTTGAAATGAATTTTCTGGAAACATTTTATTAAAATGAAGGACAATGACGGTTGACACTAAGACTTCAGGGTTTGTAAAACATTCTTCTTGAGACATTTTATTTCCATAGCCCGTATTAGATTCAAGTTCTTTTCCTAAATGTTGCCAATTTTGACGTTTAAATCGCAACTTTGACGTTTTGTGAAAAACCTCAATTTATTTTTGTTTAAATGCCTATAACTTTTTTGTTCTTTGACCTACAGAGCTAAATTTTGGTATGTAACTTGCCTATAATGATATAAACCCGCGTGTAAAATTTGGTTGCCCTTACTTTGTTAATTTTGGAGATATAAATTTTTTTCGAAAGAAAACACAAAATTTTCCGGGAAAACCTCGTCGGATTTTCTTGGCTAACGAACTTATCCAAGCCACTGGCAAAAGGAAGGTACTCACCAATTTTGACGTTTAAAATCGCGATTTTGACGTTTTGAGGAGAACCCAAATTTATTTTTCTTTGATTGTCTGTAACTTTTTTCTCCTTTAACCTACGGAGCTAAATTTTGGTAGGTAACTTGCCTCTAGTTATATAAACCCGCGTATGAAATTTGGTTGCCCTTACTTTGTTAATTTTGGAGATATAAATTTTTTTTGATTTTTTTCAAAAGGAAACACAAAATTTTCCGGGAAAACTTTGGCGGATTTTCCTGGCTAACGAACTTATCCAAGCCACTTGCGAAAGGAAGGTATGTGCCAAATTTTATCAAAATCGGTCCATTATTTTTTAAGTTATAGGTGTGACACATAAATATATATATATATATATATATATATATATATATATATATATATATATATATATATATATATATATATATATATATATATATATATATAAACATATAAAGTCTGAAACTGACCTCGGATTTGGGTTCCGGGGGTCCTAAATAGCGCTCATTTGAAGAAATTTTTTCAAAATTCGAAAGTCGGGATCTCCTCATTAGTGAATTTTTTTTAAGAAAATTCACTAAAAAGAACATACGCTTCTCAAATAGTTTTACTAACAATGAGGAACGCTGCTACACTTACCATTGGTTAGGTTAGGAATTCAATATTTTATCACATATTTTTTTACAATTACTTTGTTTTCTGTTTAACTTAAGATCCTGTAATAAATGAAGAAATCACACCATGGAAACAATCTGTAGATGAGCTAGGAAATCGAGTAATAGGGAGATCATTTGTACAATTAGAAGCTGCTTCCAGACGATTATCAGAATGTACTATGGGAAACTTCATTACAGATGCTATGGTTTTTAATGTAAGTTAAGAAACTTTACAGCAATATATTGAATAAATCACTAGTTACTAGCGGTGTGGTTTCAGCACAAAATATCAATTAAGACGCAAAAATTAAAACCGAACTGCTATAATGAACCTAAGCAAGCGTTTCTCACACTTTTATAAATTTGCGAACCAGTTTTCAATGAGATTTCTAATCGCGCCAACTTCTAACCATAGCGTACATTATCGCGACTCCGCGATAGCTTCCAATTTGTTTCGAACATTCTAGAACGTCTGCGCGGCCACTGTGTGTCCTATGGTCAAAAATGTTGGCAACAGACAGCATGAAACTTAATAAGCTTAACTGCATTTGGAAACGCTTCATGGTGAGTGCGTTATCAAACCCTGAGAATTCTTAGATTTTTTTTTATTTCAACAACACACTACGAGGGCTTGCAGCCTAAATACTATCGTATCGTGGATGTCGACAAGGAGGAAAGAGACAACTTATTAATTCTGGACTTGAAGGTTTGGAGGTTTGGAGGAGAAGTAAAAACATGTGCCGGCAAGGAATTCCACAACTTGGAAGTCCTCGGGACAAAAAGCGGGCATAACAAGATGTTCTTTGTCTGGTAACCTGGACAGTGAAAGGGTGCATTCGCTCTGTTCCCCTGGTTTATCTGTTGGGGGCAGCAGGTGGAGGAACTTTGAGTGAGGGCAGGGTCACTGATGAGACTTATAGCTCTCTTCTGAATGGAGTCCAGAATAGCGAGTGTAGAAACGGCAGCGGCACCCCAGATGTGGGAGCAGTATTCAAGGTTTGGCCTTATTTGTGAAGTATATAAGGTATAGAGATTAGTTGTTGAAAAGTTTTTGCGAGTCCAGAAGAGAAAACTTAATTTCTTAGCAGCCGCTTCTGCAATTGATGTGACATGTTGGTGTCAATTGAGATTTAGATCCACAGAAATGCCAACAAGTGAAAAGAACCCATTACTTCGAATAACTTGGTTGTTCATTGTGATGGGTCTAGGGCTGGTGTATCTCTTATGAGAAAGAAAGCAAAACTGAGATTTGGTGGGGTTGAATTATACAAAATTTCTACTTTCCCAGTCTAATATTTTTTGGAGATCCATAAGTCTGCGATCCTCATCTAATTGGGGTAAAGAGACAGGCTTTGAATATTGTATATTTGAGTGGAGGGTGCTGTGATACGCGTAACCGTGAACTGGGTTGGATGTGCTAGAGAAGAGGTCATTGTTGTGGAGAAGAAACAAAGTAGGGGCTAAAGCTAAACCTTGAGGAACTCCTGCATTAATTGGATACATTTTAGAGGAATGGCCATCTACGATAACAAATGCTCCGTTTGGAGAGGCAATTTGCTGTCCAGGTACAGAGTTTTGGTGGTAGGCCATAGGCCGGTAGTTTGTTAAGCAGCGCTGCGTGCCAGACCTGGTCCAATGCAATCCATCTCAGATATACTTATGAAAAGGTCCGCAATAAATGGGCAACCCACTATTTCCATGCGCTACGTGAATCACCATGTATGGGTAAGAGTTATTTTTACAATAGAGTTTAAATGTGTGTTTGCTTTGTATATTGTTTTTGAAATGCCATACATACATTGTCTATATTTATTGTGCATACATTTTGTATCACACTGGTCAAATATATTATTATTATTAATGCTATGATGATTATTTAGTGATACACATACTTTCAAAAGCATTTAGTTGTCCTGCTAACAGTTTTGACTAATTTTACGTTCTATTTACCTACATGGTCATTATTAACCTAAATATATCGGTCCACGCATAATCTATCTATGGTACCGTATCTTAGTTGTGCTAAATGCTCGTTAAATCTAATTTCAGAAGAGCTTTTAGTTTGCCCGACGTATTTAAGATCATAATTTTTAAAACCTATTTTGTAGATTCCTGGCATTTTAGTGGTACTATCCTTTTGTTTTGGATTACCTAACCAATTTTTTAAGTAATTATCGTCAAAAATGTTAGTTGCAAATTGGCATTTTTAAAATTATATCCCTCGTGAATCGCGGTTCAAATAGTAAGCAAATAAAGTTTTTTTCTCAATTTCTTTTCCAAATGTCGCTGATTCCGCGAACATTTTCTTGGTTTCTTGTTCGTTAAATAGTTTATCCGCTAGGCAAGCAGTTTATCCGTCATATTCAGCCACGTTCTTAATATATTATAAATTTTTACCTAAAGGAAATTGTATTAACCGATAAGTGGATGAATTAACACTAAAAGCGTGTGCTTTGTTGCTAAAACAGGTTGGCCGATTCAGGCCTGTATGCTAAGGCACTAACGAACTAATTTTGAGAAGCAGTCTTGATGGTAAAATCAATGAAAGAGGCAGAGATCTGGCTTATAGTACCAGCAGGTACAAGTGTTACAAAAAATTTTGCCGGACCCCCATCTTGTAAGCACAGTAGTCATACTTGACGTGCCCAATATCGCATGATAGGGGTGGGCACCTAACATCGATGTTTTTGGAATATCGATGTTTTCCATTGAACATCGATGTTTAAAACATCGATGTTGTAATTTCGATGTTATATTTTTAACATCGATGTTACTTTTAATCATCGAAACATCGTTACGTATCCCACAAATCCTGTTGCAAATGCATATCGTTTGAAAATTAAAAAAAAAAAATGTCTTGCTATTGTTTGACGACAGATATATGGACAGATATGCAATGTAGAAGTTTTATTGGTGTTACTATGCAATTTGAAGATAACAATTTCATAAATTCTGTTGACTTAGGTGTATATCTTTTAGATGAACGGCATACAGCCGAATACATTTCAGGAGTGTTAAAACGTATATGTGAGGAATGGGGTATCCTAGAAACTAAAGTTACTACTGTTGTTACGGATGGAGCGGCCAATATGACAAAAGCTATTGAGGAAACGTTTTCCAAAAAAGGCACATTCATTGCTTCGCTCATCAAATAAATTTAGTTGCTGACAGAGCTATAAAATCTATTTCGGAGTTGTGATCAGTTATATCTAAATTAAAACAATTGTAACGTGGTTTAGGTATTCAGTAGTAGCTGCTGATGAATTACGGAAGGCACAAACAAGCGACCATAAACCTGAAAAAAAATTTATACAAGAGGTGTCCACCCGCTGGAATTCCACATACTACATGATTAATCGTTTTCTTGAACTGCGGGAATACATAAATACCATAGTGAACAGACATCCTTTTGCCCCCACAATGGTTACAGCCAAGGAAGTTTTTGAACTGAATAAAATCATTGAACTTCTAAAGACGTTAGAAGCAGTAACAACAGAAATTTTTGGTCAAAAGTATATTAGTTCGAGTCTTGTAATTCCTCTCACGTATAATTTCGAAAAAGAAGTTTTACACATTGAATGTGATGTAAACGACACCTTAGGTATTTCACTAAAAGAAGCACTTCTCCAAGAATGTAGGAAACGATTTTCTGCTGTTGAACAAGTCCAACAATTAGCCGTGGCGATCTTGCTGGATCCAAGGTTCAAAAAGATTTATTTTAAGAGTCCTCATAATGTTGCAGCAGCGGTTAATCTAATAAAACAGTTATCACTGTTAGCAGAAACGCAAGGAGATGATGACCACAATCGCGAAATAATAGAAAGTGAAACGACAAATAATAAACAGGACACGGGTAAGTAGGCTAGATTGTCACAATGATGTTTGGTAAAAATTTTAACATAATTATAGTTACTCCAAAGGGCAATATATGGGCGCATCATTCTCAGTTAGTTCAAAAGAGTGCTTCACAAGAGAAAGAACAATTAAGCGAAATGTTGTTGTATTTAAAGAATCCTCTAATTAATCTTACCGAGAATCCACTGAAATGGTGGTCAGATAATAAAAATGTATGTCCCCATTTATACCCTGTCGCGAAAAAATTCTTGTCCATAATGGCGACTTCTGCACCGGTAGATTTTTTTTCCAAAGCTGGACAGACAGCCACGCAAGAAAGAAACCGTTTAACTGGAGAACACTTGGGCAAAATATGATTCCTTCAGTCCATTGACAGAGATTACTGGAGTATATAAAACTGTATGGTGAGATTATCGGTATTATCACTAATATTGGTGAATTATATATATATATATATATATATATATATATATATATATATATATATATATATATATATATATATATATATATATATATATATATATATATATATATATATATATATGCAGGGTTATTAACAGTTTAGAATTAAATTTGAAGTTTACTTTTTATTATTAAAGTCATTAGTTAAGTTAAGTTTTTCTATTTTTGTTTTACACATTCTTTCTTATTTTATTGCAGTACAATAAACATTTATTTATTTTTGTTAGCACTTATTTTTTGTATTACTTGCACCTGCCATAATCTGCATCGGAATATGTTTCCATTTTCTAATGCCTACAAAACTACAAACTTTTTTTTTTCTCGAAAGAACATAGAATTATAGAATTGGTAAATTCACAATTATTTTGAAAACATCGATGTTTCCCAACATCGATGTTTTCCAGCCGATGTTTTTCCTACCATCGATAGTAGGTTTCGATGTTAAACATCGATGTTAACATCGATGTTTTAAAAAATATGCCCATCCCTATCGCATGATACAAAGAACAGACGGCTTAGCTGCATTTAAATTATCTGTGACACAATGCCTCAAACTCAGTGGTTGTTATTTTTCAGTATGGACTCAATTTATTTATTTTTATTAATTTTTGCAAGGGGGTTTGGTAGATTGCAGTGAAATGCCAACTTATCCCATCTACTTAGCCAGCTAACGTTCCATCCCCTTGTCTAACTGAGACCGTTCTTATATAAAGATAGGGTGCGGCAAAATTTCTAGACGGTTGAGTCAAACAAACCTAGCGTCGATGATTGGATTTGGTTGAGTAAATAAGCCGCCATCAAAAAAAAAACCAATGGATAATCATTAATAAGCTTTTGTTTACATCTTTCAGCAAGTAGACAGAGCAGAAAACGGGTCTTGGACTTATGCAGCTGTAGCAATCACTAACGCTGGCGGACTAAGGGCCAACATTCCCAGAGGAAGTAGGTAAATATGCCATTTCTTGTTTTATGCAAAACTATATTGCTATATTTGTAAAAAGACAAAAAGGTTCTCTAATACATTGACGATCAACTTCAATTTTTAAATGAAGGTTTTAAAAGTTTGACAATTTAAATTAAAGAATGAAGATTAAAGTCTGATCTGTGAAATCCTTCTGACTCGGAGGCGGCCTTGGGATCGGGACCTGACCTGGTGCGGACTACTACGGAGATTTTGGACAACCTCGCCGTCTGAAATAAACAGGTTTTGACGATGGTTGACTTCAGGGATTTAAAATTGTTACTTCAGCATACAACACATATAAGTTACGCTCTTCTTAACAGCGTGACTTTTAAGAAAAATCGTCGCATGAGCCGAACTATTATGTTTCAGAAGTTGTGATTCCGGAGAACTTATATAGTTCTTATATGAAAAATAATGGATTAACCAACAACTAAACATAATAACACACAAAACGAACCATCTTTCAAATCCAAACATGAGCTTGCTGTGCGGATGGAGCCTTGTTACTCTCCGAATTGCTGCCACCGGAATGACGAGCCATCAACACGCCGGTCGGAACGGTCATATCGTTCTCTATGGATCATTGCTATCAATATCGGGACATGGAGTAGTTTCTTGACCGCGGAGAGGGCAGTTCTTAATCTCACGTTCTTACCAAGTTTCTTTAGTTGTTCAAATTACAGTGGGCTCCCCCAATAAAATCCACGCCTCCAAATATGACGTCATGTTTGTTAGAAATAACTATTGTGAAATAAATATTAATATTAGATTAACAAATTCTAAATATCATGTAAATTTCCATTATCAAACATGGGATTGCTAATATATATATATATATATATATATATATATATATATATATATATATATATATATATATATTTATTTATTTATTTATTTATTTATTTACTACAAATACTCAACGGGAATTATCCCAAATTAAGAGTATGAATACAATACATATCATACACTATAAAAATTAACAAAGTAAAGTTCTACTAATTACCAAGCAGCGATGCAACGTGTCTCATCTCAGACTCACCACAACACAATATGTCTATTGATTGATGCACGCTGTTATAAATGGAGCACGATCTGTAAATCGGTGAGTTAAGCCTAACATTGGTCCTAGGTGGCGGTAGATAAAAGAAGTCGTGTCTTCTAGAGTTGACTCTAGGGGTGTGAAAAAGCAGAGTGCGCAACAGTTCAGGACAGACGATCCTACTGTGCAGTAAATTATGTATCAGGGAGAGAGCAGAGTAAACACGCCTAGCCTGCAGAGACTCCAATGAGAACCTCGACAGTAAATCGGCCTGTGGTGTACCGGTAGCGGGATACACCCGATCCGCTCTGTATGCAAGGAACTTTACAAATCTCCGTTGGACACCCTCAAGAGCCCCTATATGGACGTCATACAGAGGAGACCAGACCACACAGGCATATTCCAGATGCGGCCGCACATAGGCACAGAACAGGAGCCTCAAGGTGTCTGCATTATGAAACGAACCGGAATTGCGAATAAGAAATCCGAGTGTCTTCGATGCCCTAGCAATAGCATTTTCACAGTTCTCCACGAATGAGAGTTTCGAGTCAAAGACGACACCCAAGTCTTTAAAGGTTGCAGGTCTTAGAAGAGGCTGTCCATCCATGGAGTATGGGAACTCGATTACACGGCGGTTGAGCGTATAAGATTTTACAACACATTTTTTAATATTCAGTGGGAGGTTGTTAATGGAGCACCAGTGTTGAACTCTACGCAAACATCTCTCAAGCACTGAACAATGGCAGAGACCAGCAACGGATGAGAAGATTTTTACATCATCCGCATACAGAAGATGGGGTAATTCGATAACATCAGAAATATCGTTGATAAACAGATTGAACAGCAAGGGTCCCAGAACAGATCCCTGAGGAACACCTGATTCAGCCAAGACCTCCACGGACTGACACCCATGATAGTGGACAACACTACATAATTCGATCACGAAGATATGATTCCATAAACTTCAGCAAGTTCGGTGAGAAATCCATGTTATCCAGTTTCCTCAAAAGAATATCGTGATTTAATATATCAAAGGCCCTGGAGAGGTCCAGGTAGATAACATCCGTCTGCGACCCCTTGTCCATGGCAGCAGATATATATTCAGTTATGCTGATTAAGTTAGTGGTCGCGGAGCGGCCCCTCACGAAGCCATGCTGAGCGCTGCTAATCACATTTTTTACCGCAAACGAAATTATCTCATGCAGGACAATCTCGAACACTTTCGCAAAGTTGTCCATTATAGCAATTTGTCTATGGTTCTCAATCAACGTAGAATCACCCCCCTTTGGAACAGGTATTGACTTCGCCTTCTTCCAGGTGCTAGGAAATACAGAAGACCCCAGCGATATATTGAACAGTATAGTCAAGTGCTGAACAAGTATGTGAGCACAATCCCTGACCAGAAAAGCTGGAATTTGGTCAGGGCCCGATGTGTGCTTCGGTTTGATCTTAAGCAACGCGCTTAAGACCTGTTCTTCCGAAACCCGTTTGATATCCAAGGCAGTCCCACCACCGTAACAAGGAGCACAGCCCACTAAAACGCCGCCAGACGCATCCGAGCATGAGCCCTGAAAAAACTCAGCAAAGGCATTCACTGCATCTGCGTCGCTCGCAACAACCTCCCCCCTATATGAGAGTGTAGATTGACCAGATTGACCTTTTTTGAGGTTGGCATACCTCCAGAAGCTAGCCGGATCAACGCGGATATTTCTCTCCACCATCTCCTCATAAAGCGACTGTTTGGTTGCAGACAAGATATATATATATATATATATATATATATATATATATATATATATATATATATATATATATATATATATATATATATATATAGTTAGTATAGTATAGTTACTCTGGGAGTTATTGCTTATTTTCTGTTTCACGAATATTTCTTTTTCAGGCATTACATTTGCAGACATGATAGCTGCTCAGCCGTTTGGTAACACTTTAGATATCGGAGAAATGCAAGGAATGCATATTTTGGAAATGCTAGAAGTATCTGCAAGACCTCATGTTCACGGCACATCTGCAGGATCTCTTAATTTACTGCACTTTTCAGGTATGTTTTTAAGTAATATTTTAACTAACTTTAAAGTCAGGTTATAATAATAATAAATAAATAAATAAATAAATATACATATATATATATATATATATATATATATATATATATATATATATATATATATATATATATATATATATATATATATATATATATATACAGGGTTTCTCACCGCAGCCGTTCGTTAGAAGTTTTCGTAGGTATAAATAACTTATAATTCTGAAATTTTGAACTCCTGGGTTATTCAAAATGCTATTTCATTTTAAAATATTTTCAAGGTCATACCACTTCCGGTTATTCCGGAATTCGCCATTAACTTTCTTATTTTAAATAGAACACTCGGTATATTATTCCATTTTCGGATTGCTGAGAAAATTTCATGATAGGTTTTATCATGTTTCCCTTTACTTATTTTCAACCGTTTCCTAGATATCTTGATTCTTTTGATAATTTTGAAAGATGTAGCCTTATTTTCAACACTGTGCCTTTCACCCATTTTCGACCTATTTGTAAACGCTTCTGGGGTAGACGGAAGCAAAAGAATTATACTTTCGAGATCCATGCTCACAATTGATGTATCGCATACAGTGTCCCAAATTCTATGGTCAATTACATCATTTTCAACGTTGAAAAAGTTTGTTATTTCAAATGTAACACCCTGTATATTATTGGATGGTCGGATGCAGAATTTGATTCTCAATGGATTCGCTATAAGGTTCTCTATACCTATTTCCAGCCGTTATCTTGTGAATCCGTATTTTTTATTTAAATGTGATTTTTGGCAGAAACCGAAACATCGTTAGATTTCCAAAACTAAATGAACATGACGAAAACTCACTTAACTTTAATTGGAACTGGAAAACAAAAACAGAAACTTAACAAAATTTTAAACGTTATGACAAATGAAAAACATGAAACAATTGGAACATAATGACAAGAAATTGTAAATGAATGTAAAATTACAATAATTGTGATATATGACCGCCATTTTGGTTCATGCACTGCATAACTCCGTTATATACTCCTCGCGAAACAGACCTCCTAAGTTCGTGTGGACTTAGATTAGTAAACGCATCGTTTGTACAGGACTAGGGTACACAAGTTCTTTTATACGGCCCCACAGGTAAAAGTCTAAGGGCGTTAAATCGGGTGATCTGGGTGGCCAGTTCCAGGGTCCCTGTGGGCCAATCCACCGATCCTCGAACACCAAGGTCAACTGATGGTGTACATCTGGAGTGGAATCACCATCCAGCTGATACCAACTGTTTGCTCTGTCACGTGGAGGTAGAGCATTTAAGAAATCACTAACAAACCATCTGAGTATCTCCATATATCTAGCCCCATTCAAATTTTCATCATACACTTGATATGTCACTCTATGGTCCATAAGTAAACAAAAAACATTAAAACTAAAGTGGTACTGGTGATTTTGTTCCCTTATGACATGTGGATTTTGTTGTGCCCAGTAGTGATTATTCTGGCGATTTATAATCTCTTGCCTGCTGAATTTGGATTCATCAGTCCACATAATCTTATAAAGAAATCTCGGATCTTCGGTCTTTTTTATGCACATGAACTCGCAAAAGTCGACTCGTCTTGCCTCATCACCAGGACGTAATCCGTGCACAGTTATTTCAGAAAAAGGATGCATTTTATGTTTTCTTAATATTCTGTGGATTGATGCTCTTGAAATACCCAACTCCAGCGCTGCTCCTGAGGTTGAACTACGTGGATAAGCTTGAAAATAAGCCAATACATTCACCTCGTTATCTTCATTATCTATTACGGGCTTTAGGTGATGTCGAGTTGCCCTTACACTGCCAGTTTCCATAAATCGAGCTTCGATTCTTGCGAATTTGCCGGGAGTAATTGTTGGTAGGTCCGGATATCGTTCGTTAAATAATCTGCATGTTCTGACAATTCGTCCACATTCACCATGCGTGTAAAACCAATTTAATATATCATTATTGGAATATTCTTCAATATTCTCCATTATAAACTGTACTTTGTGAGATAATACTGCTTTGACATAAAATCAGCATTGTTTCAAATCCTGTCAAAATCAAGGCTTATTAGAAAAGCTAACGATGTTTCGGTTTCTGCCAAAAATCACATTAAAATAAACAAGATGGATTCACAAGATAACCGCTGGAAATAGGTATAGGGAACCTTATAGCGAATCCATTGAGAATCAAATTCTGCATCCGACCATCCAATAATATATAGGGTGTTACATTTGAAATAACAAACTTTTTCAACTTTTAAAATGATGTAATTGGTCATAGAATTTGGGACACCCTGTATGCGATACATCAATTGTGAGCATGGATTTCGAAAGTAGAATTCTTTTGCTTCCGTCTACCCTAGAAGCGTTTGCAAATACTCGAAAATGGGTGAAAGGCACAGTGTTGAAAATAAGGCTACATCTTTCAAAATTATCAGAAGAATCAAGATATCTAAGAAACAGTTAAAAATAAGTATAGGGAAACCTGATGAAACCCATCATGAAATTTTCTCATCAATCCGAAAATGTAATAATATACCAGGTGTTCTATTTAAAATAAAAAAGATAATGGCGACTTCCGGAATAACCGGAAGTGGTATGATCTTGAAAATATTTTAAAATGAAAGAAAATTTTGAATAACCCAGGCGTTCAAAATTTCAGAATTCTAAGTTATTTATAACCACGAAAACTTCTAACGAACGGCTGCAGTGAGAAACCCTGTATATATATATATATATATATATATATATATATATATATATATATATATATATATATATATATATATATAGATATATATATATATATATATATATATATCTATATATATATATATATATATCTATATATATATATATATATATATATATATATATATATATATATATATATATATATATATATATATATATATATATTTCCGTTTAAAGATATATTTGTTTTATAAAGGCAATGGTAATGCATTCTGTGTTTATATTTAGAAACTAGTGCTGAACTGTTCACAAGGATATTAACCCTGAGTGTGGGCCAGTTCGGAGAACCTATCAAAGCTAAGTCTTAGTTTGGAGTATAAAGTTTTTATTATTGTAATATAACCATTATAACAGTCTTATTATCCTAAACTTAACTAAACCTTTAGACTAAATATACTAATATTGTATACACAGTTTCTATTATACCACAAATTCTTTGGTAGGTTAATTGCTTTATATATATGACACATGAAATGGACGGCTTAGGAGCACTTGTGTATTCCCAGAGTTAAAATAGTCTTTTATTTATTTATTTTTGAATTTGCCAACTGCTGTTTTTTTTTAATCAGCAGTGAGTTGGTTGAATATTTTGGCAGACAGATAGTGAAACAATCTTTGAGAATGGGAGTTGTTGACTCTTGGAATATTGAGTTTTGTGTTGTTATAGTTCCTATCATACTTGGAGATATTTGCCTTTACAAAGATACACACACTTTTACAATAAAGTTCGCTGATTGTTGGGATTTTTAGGGCTTCAAATGTTGGTCGAGTGTGGTCTCTAAAGCCTACACCTTGTATACATCGTACAAATGCTTTCTGTACGATATCTACTGCATAAAGTTTGCTCTATAAATACCACCCCACACGATGATACCATAACTCAGGATAGGTTGTACTATTGCAGAGTACAGAGTCTTCTTCAAATTTACTGGCAGGATGTTTTTGATGTAATAGAATTTGCTTAAGGCATAACTGTGTCTTTTAACTACCGACTTCACATGTGGGATGTGCATATTTTCATCAAAACTACTCCAAGATATCTTGTTGTGTTGACTTGCTTAATGGTATTTGGGAGCAGTTGCTGTGGAATTTTAGTGGACTTGTAAATTCAATGTGGTTCTTGTATGTATAGTTAATGTATACTGTCTTGTCTGTATTTACAAGCATCTCATTACAAGAAAACCAGACGTTTAGTAGATGTAGGTCGTGCGAGATATTTGCATAATTTTCTTGAAAGCTTGTTCCCGAGTACAAAAGTGCTGTATCGTCTGCAAAAGCTGTTAGCCAGCCTTTAAAGTTCATGCTGAAGATGTCATCTAGATAAAGTATAAACAAAAGGAGTCCCAGTACGGAGCCCTGTGGTACTCCTGAATGAATACGCCTTTCATCACTAACTGCTGATGAGTCTCTTGTGTGTTGGTACCGATTTTCTAAGTATGATTTGAACAAGCTTAAGGCCAGACCTCTTACTCCAGCTGACTCGAGCTTTTCTAGTAGTTTCTTGTGTGAGATCGTGTCGAAAGCTTTTTGTATGTCGATAAACAGACTTCTTGCATGTATCCAAGTTTTTGACAATTGTTTCAGTAAATATCGCTAGTGCGATGGTGGTGTTCTTTTTTGGAAGAAATCCATGTTGATTTTCTGAAAAGAAATTGTTTTTGACTAGGAAACTGTAAAGTCTGGTATGAATTAGTTTTTCAAAGATTTTGGAGAACATCGATAATAGTGCTATTGGTCTGTAATTGCTTGGTTCTAGTTTGGATTTGCTCTTGTGCAGGAGGATTATCAAGGACTTTTTTAGGCAATGTGGGAAAATTCCCTGTGTTAGTGAAGAATTAAACATGTGAACCAGGGGAGGTGATATTAGTTCATTTTTTTAATTTCAACAACACACCACGAGGGCTTACAGCCTAAATACTATCGCACCGTGGGTGTTGACAAGGCGGAAAGAGGCAACTTGTTAATTCTGGACTTGAAGGTTTGGATGTTCAGAGGAAAAATATGTGCCGGCAAGGAATTCCACAACTTGGAAGTCCTCGGAACAAAAGAGCGGGCATAACAAGATGTTCTATGTCTGGTGACATGGACAGTAAAAGGGTGCGTTCGCTCCGTTCCCTTGGTACATCTGTTGGGGGCAGCAGGTGGAGGAACTATGGAAGAAAGCTCCTCTGAGCAGTGCCCGTGTAGATATCTATAAAAGAGAGAGAGAGGTCACCAACGGCACGTCGGTGGGCAAGGGATGGCACCCTTTGGGTGAGGGTGCAGTCACCGATGAGACGTATAGCTCTCTTCTGAATGGAGTTCAGGATATCGAGTGTAGAAGAGGCAGCAGCAATCCAGATGTGGAAGCAGTATTCGAGGTTTGGTCTTATTTGTGAAGTATATAAGGTATATAGATTAGCTGGTGAAAACTATTTGCGATCCCGGAAGTGGAAACCTAATTTCTTAGCGGCCGATCTGTAATTGATGTGACATGTTGGTGCCAATTGAGATTTCGATCCACAGAAAAGCCAACAAGTGAAAAGGACTCATTACTTTGAATAACTTGGTTGTTCACTGTGATGGGTCTAGGGCTGGTGTATCTCTTATGAGAAAGAAAGCAAACTGTGATTTGGTGGGGTTGAATTGTACAAGATTTCTACTTCCCCAGTCTAATATTGTTTAGAGATCCACAGAGACAGATCCCTTTATGAGTCTGCGATCCTCATCTAATTGGGTCCAAGAGACAGGCTTAGAATATTGTATATTTGAGTGGAGGGTGCTGTCGTCCGCGTAACTGTGAACTGGGTTGGATGTGCTAGACAGGAGGTCATTGATGTGGAGAAGAAAGAAAGTAGAAGCTAAAGCTGAACCTTGAGGAACTCCTGCAATAATTGGATACAGTTTAGAGGAATGACCATCCACGACAACAGAAATGCTCCGGTTGGAGAGGCAATTTGCTGTCCAGGCAGAGAGTTTTGGTGGTAGGCCATAGGCCGGAAGTTTATTAAGCAGTGCTGCGTGCCAGACCAGGTCGAATGCTTTGGATATGTCTAAAGCGACAATCTGGGATTCACCGTGTGATTCCATAGACTTGGTCCAAGAATGGGTGACAAAGGAAAGGAGGTCGGCAGTTGATCTGCGCTGACGGAATCCATACTGCCTGTCGTGGATTAGACTGTGTTTTTCAAGAAATTTCAGTAACTCGGTATTTATATACTTTTCCATCACTTTAGAGATGACTGAAGGGAGAGAAATAGGCCTGTAGTTGCTAGGATGCGCTTTGGGTCCTTTCTTGGGGACGGGTTTTACTCGAGCGGTTTTCCAGTTACTAGGGAATATGCCTCTATTGTAAGATGTCTGAAACAGACGAGTCAGGACAGGAGCAAGTTCTGGTGCGCATTTTTTGAGAACAATTGCTGGGATCTCGTCAAGGCCAGAGGCTTTCCTGGTATTTAGAGAAGAGAGCATCTTTCGTACCTTTTTAGTTTTGAAAATGATATCCGTCATTATATGCGCGACATTGGTGACTGTAAGTGGTTGAATATTTAAAGGTGGGTTAGAGTAGAATTGCTGGCGAACAACGAAGCTTTGACTTTTTCAGGTCTGGCCTTGTCACAGTATTTAGAGAACCAGGGCTTTTAAGTGGCTGCAGAGGTTTTCTGTGTACGTAGAATAAATAATTCCATGCCAGCTTGGATAATTTCGGTGGCGTTTTGTGAGATATCAGAGGGGTCAGGATGAGAGAAGCAGACAGACGCCCATGGAAATGAGGAAAAGTAATCTCGCATTTCGTCCCAGTTCGCGGTGTTGTAGTGCCAAACGATACGTGGGTGTGATGACTGTGTGACGTCGGGTTGCATTGCGCAGGAAGCAGTGACAATGCCGTGGTCCGAGCGACCAAGGGGGGCGGTGACTGATATCTTATAGCAGTCGGGATTTGTAGTAAGAAGGAGATCCAAGGGATTTGAGCTGTGTGATGGGATGCGAGGAAACTAAGTAGGTTGCTGAACCATATTGGCTAAAGAATTGCTGACTGCAAAGGCCTCCGCTGCTCTTCCTTGTGGATCGGTTTTTGAAGATCCTAGCCATTCCTTATTATGGACATTGATGTCACCAAGAATAGTGACCTCGGAGGAAGGATATTCAGAAATCAGATGGTCGGTTTTTTCAGAAAGGTAGTCAAAGAGCTGGACAAAGTTGTTGTCAAAAGGTGACTGGTAAATGTAACAGATGAATTTAGTTGCAGCCCTAAGAGAGAGTTTTATCCATAGTATGTCTTTTCTTCGAGCTTTTAAATTGGGGAGTCTGCTGCAGGGTAGATTGCTACGGACGTAAGCGCACACGCCTCGATGCAATCTAAAGGAAGTAAAGAGCTCATACACCGGGAAATTTAGGTGATTAGTGGCTGTTTTGGCACTGGTTTGAGTTTCGGTGAGGACGAGGAGTTGGGGCCTATTAGCCTGGAGGAAATGGTGGACGGAGTTCAGGTTAGAATTAAGGCCACATATATTCGAGAAGGATATGTTAAATCTTGATGCTGACGCCCCATGCACACCCATCTCCCGGAGATCCGAAAGCAGGGGTATTTTACCTCCGCGGAATCTTTTGTACAAGGAGGAGCCATCATCATTTCTGTTTATAAGGGAAACCGACTCAGACACCAGAACCGGAAACGTCCGTTGGGACTTCACCGGCCCCTTGATGTATGGGGTGGTACCTCCTCGGGCGTGAAAAAATCCTGTACTGTCACGTAAAGGACAAGTTCACTACCACCTACCATTTTGATTTCTTTAAGTGTTTTTGGAGTAAAGCCCTCAATGTCTGGTGCTTTACTTACTTTTAAAGACTTAAGTGTGTCTAATACCTCCTGTTCAGTAATAGGGACCCACATTAGTGAGTTTCTTATGGCCTTCTTTTTCATTTTTCGTCTGTCACCATTACTAATGTTTGTATTCCTAGAGGTTTCAGCGATTTTCAGCCCAATTTTGCTGAAATAGTCATTCATAAAATTTGATATGTCCTGCATGGAAGTTAGAATACTGTCTCCTTTTTTATACAGTTAATTTCACTGGTGTTATTTTTTAGCGATTTTTTTTTAATTCGCTAATGAGGAGATCTGTGTTTATATATATATATATATATATATATATATATATATATATATATATATATATATATATATATATATATATATATATATATATATATATATATGATGTAATACCGATGATGCAGTACTGGATGATGCACAGGGGCGGCTCCTCAATAATTGCGCCGTGCGCGCGCACTGCCGCCTGCCGGGGGAAAATAATATTTTTTCTATGCTTTATTTTAATACATTTTTATTTTCTTACCTCCTGCATTCAACACAAACAAAATTAGTACATCGAGTATCGCAGAGTCGGCCAGCCTTTAATACAGAATCAGAAGAAGTATAGTGTGTTAATGGTTGACGACGTTATATACATCCGTATACACAGTCCTTCGTCGGTGTGTATTCTTCGGCGCTCTACCTAAATGGGAAACTTCAATACGAAATGATCGACTATCTTCGTCAAAAACGACCGAATAAGCAATCTCGTTGTGCGATTTTAAATTCCACACTTGCAGCACAGCATAATAAGACCTAGCACTTAATCTTGTAGGGCGGCCCTTTGATGTTGCGAGAATAGAATATTTGACCTTGCCCACATCGCTCCAGCTTAACGAGCCAGGGTGGGACTCGGCATACAGTTATGCTGTTCTCGAATCACAGGCGTAGTCGCTAATTTTATCGCCAGGACCGTATTATCTTTTCACAGGCAAACACAATAGCAGTCATTTCCTTCTCCATTTGATAATACTTTGGTTCAGATGAAGTAAGAGCCCGTGATACAAAGGCTACTGGCTGTGAATTTTCGAGAAAACTTGCCCGCAGGCCGTCTTTGCTTGTGTCTGTTTGTATAAGTATGCGTTCATTGGGGTTAAATATTTTCAATGTTGGAGGGTTGGCTAATAAATCTTTTAAGTTTCTGAAGGCCTCTGTGTGTTGAGAATTCCAGTTATACTCAACATTATCCTTTGTTAATTCTCTCAGTGGAGAGGTCGACGAGCGCATATTGGGAATAAACTTGGATAAATACTTTAACATACCTAGAAAACTGAATAATTTCCGCTTGTTAGAAAGTTCTAATTTATCTATTGCTTCAACATATTTTCTGTCCATAGAAACTTTATTCTTTGTGATTACCTGTCCACAATACCTGACCTCCTTGACCTCATACTGGATTTTGTCTGGATTCAGATTGATACTGTACTTCAAGGCTCTCTGCAGGAACATCTCTAAATTCTTGTCATGTATTGGTTCAGTGTCGCCACTAATGATAATATCATCGAAATATACACACACACCTGCTATATCTCCAAATATTTCTTCGTTTTTCTTTTGAAAGACTTCTGAGGCTGATGACAAGCCAAATTGCAAATCTACTGAACTTGAGTCTACCAAATAGGCTGTTGAACGTACAGTATTCGGAACTATCTTCATCTTGTTAAATCTGCCAGAAGCCCTGCCTTATATCAAGCACTGAAACATACTGTTTTCCACTGAGTTGATGAAATATTGTTTCAGGAGTTGTAATTCTGCACACTTCTCGGAGGATTGCTCTATTGATATCTTTAGAGTCTAGACAAAGACGAAATTCACCAGAGGTTTTTTCAATTATTACTAAGTTGTTAACCCAGTTTGTTGGTTTATTTGCAGGACTTATTATACCATTAGCTTGCAGCTTTGTCAGAATTTTTTAAGTTTCTCGTGCAAAGACAGTGGAACTAGTCTAGGTGGATTTATTACTGGGCTTACCTCAGGATTAAGATAAATATAGTGTTTCCCTGGAATTTTCCCAATACCTTTAAAAACAGAAGAGTATTTCTTGAGCAGTGTATCACTTTCTATACTATCGATTCGCTTTATTAGTGAATTTTCTTTAAAAAAATTCACTAATGAGGAGATCCCTACTTTTAAATTTTGAAAAAATTTCTTCAAATGAGCGCTAATTAGGCCCCCCAGAGCACATATCCGGCGTCAGTTTCAATTTTTATGTTTATATATATATATATATATATATATATATATATATATATATATATATATATATATATATATATATATATATATATATATATATATATATATATATATATATATATATATATATATATGTATCACATCGATAACTCAAAAAATAATGGGCCGATTTTGACTTGGCGAGTTCCTTCCTTTTGCAAATGGCTTGTATAAGTTTGTTAGCCAGGAAAATCGGCCTAGGTTTTCCCGGAAAATTTTTTGTTTTCTTTCGAAAAAAATTCATATCTCCCGAAATAATAAAGTAAGGTCAACCAAATTTGGTATGCAAAAAAGTTATGGGCATTTAAAGAAAAATAAATTGGGGTTTTCCTCAAAACGTCAAAGTGACAATTTAAAACGTCAAAATTCGCAACATTTAGGCAAAGAACTTGAATCTAATATGGGCTATGGAAAGAAAATGTCTCAAGAAGAATGTTTTACAAACCCTGAAGTCTTAGTTTCAACCGTCATTGTCCTCCATTTTACTAAAATGTTTCCAGAAAATGCATTTCAAATAGACGCTTTCTCTGATGCTTGGCAGTAGCCTTAGCTATAGAATTTATCGTTTAATGGTATATCATTTTTGTCGAATTTCCGTAACAAATCAATAAAACTCAATATATCCGTTATTATACAAGATATGAAAAAATAATATATACATTAATTATAGGGTGTCTTGAGCTACATCTTAAAAAATTATTTCTACAATCACAGGTTGGCCCATAAGTCGTTGGTGATACAAATAATATTTTTTTAGTCGAAAACGCCTTATTTTTTTGCATTTTCCATCGAAATATAATGCATCTTTGTAAGTTAAGAAATTCTAGTCGCAGCAAATGCGTTATGGTAGCGAATTTGGTTAAATGCTTCATATTTGAAAAGCTCAATTTGCTATTAACCTATAAGATTGGCCAAGAAACGTATTTTTTCGGTTACACATTGTTTTTACTAGATATGTTATACTGGTAATCAAATTTGATGCCTGCTTTCTGAAAAAAAAAACACACATATTTGCTATTTAAAACATTTTAATGAAAATTCACTACCATAAGGCACCTGCTGCGTCCAGAGATTTTAGATCTAATTGGATGCAATCAGTCAGTCCTAATGTTGGCTCTGATTTTGAATTAAGTGCACAAAACTTGACAGTTCCACTAGTATTCTTTGATGTTTTGCATTTCAAGGTTGTCATTCTAATTGACTTTAACTTAAACTCCTTATTGCCGTAGGAAACTAGGGTAACATCTGTATTCTCTACATTTGTATTGGAGTCTACATACTGTAGGGGAAGCACACTTATTGCAGCTCCAGTGTCCAGCTTAAATTATATCTTCTTGTCTTCAACTTCAATGGTTTCAGTCCACCTGGCTTTACTATTGGCTATATCATATCCAACCTCTTTAATATAAATGTAGTTCATTTCTCTTGACAACTCGTCTTCACTTTCTTTTTTTACTTCATAATCATGAACATTTCTACATTGTATATTTTAAGATTGCATTTTAGAGCGACACACACTTGCACACACTTCTTTTTCCGCATTTGTGACAGATTAATCCAAAGGCTTGACACCTATTCACTGAATGGTTTCGTCCACAATTTCTGCAATTAATGATTTGTTTTGCTTCTTCTGTAGTTTTAGACTTTGAGTTTACCATTTTAGAGATGTATGTTTCTGCTTTGAAACAAAATTAATAGAGCACTCACCAGCCATTTCAGTGATCTGTTGTTTGCAGATTTCTGAATTGCGACAATATTCTGCAGTTTTTTTCAAGTGAAGATTGGGTTCGTTCAATAACTTTTCTTGCAATTCTTTATTTGTTAGTCCAAATATTATCTGGTCTCTTATTATAGTGGCAGTTTCATCTTCATATTCGCATTTTTCTGCAGCTACTTTCGGTTCCGTTAAATACATGTCAAAGGATTGACTTTCTTCCTGCTTTATGTAAAGAAATTTGGTAAAGGTTTACTTTTGGGGCGCGTGTTCGATTTTTATGAAATTTTGTATATAGCCGTGTTTTAGGGTATAGATGACGAACATCACAAAAAAATGAGGGCAGAAGCTAACTTTTGGAGTTATTTAGACATTTTTGTAGAAAAAACGTAAGTCGTACTCACTTTTGCGGCATGTTTTTGTCATATTTTACACAAATGCGGGTTCGTTCGTTTTATATCAAGCTAAATAAGGGTGTATTTTACTATTATAATTCATTTTCACATAGTTAGTGCATTCCCTTAACTGTTTATGTGACTCTAATAATTACCCTTCTTTTCATGGTAAATTGACATATGACATTAAGTTGGCTTTATATGTACAATGTCAATTTCGACTCATAGGATGAAAAGAAGGGTGATTTTCAGAAACACATAAACAGTTAAGGGGTGAACTAACTACGTAAAAATGAATTTTATTTTTTTATTTTTTATTTAAACAACACACCACGAGGGCTTACAGCCTAAATACTATCGTACCGTGGGTGTCGACAAGGATGAAAGGGGCAACTTGTTAATTCTGGACTTGAAGGTTTGGAGGTTCGGAGGAGAAGGAAAAACATGTGCCGGCAAGGAATTCCACATCTTGGAAGTCCTCGGGACAAAAGAGCGGGCATAACAAGATGTTCTATGTCTGGTGACCTGGACAGTAAAAGGGTGCATTCGTTCTGTTCCCCTGGTAGATCTGTTGGGGGCAGCAGGTGGAGGAACTATGGAAGAAAGCTCCTCTGAGTACTGCGGTGCAGATATCTATAAAAGAGAGAGAAGTCACCAACGGCACGTCGGTGGGCAAGGGATGGGAGCCTTTGGGTGAGGGTAGGGTCACCAATGAGACGTATATCTCTCTTCTGACTGGAGTCCAGGATAGTGAGTGTAGAAGTGGCAGCGGAACCCCAGATGTAGAAGCAGTGTTCGAGGTTTGGCCTTATTTGTGAAGTATATAAGGTATAGAGATTAGCTGGTGAAAAGTATTTGCGAGCCCGGAAGAGGAAACCTAATTTCTTAGCAGCCGCTTCTGCAAGTGATGTGACATGTTGGTGCCAATGGAGATTTCGATCCACAGAAATGCCAACAAGTGAAAAGGACTCATTACTTTGAATAACTTGGTTGTTCATTGTGATGGTTGTAGGGCTGGTGTATCTTTTATGAGAAAGAAAGCAAGACTGAGATTTGGTGGGGTTGAATTGTACAAGATTTCTACTTCCCCAGTCTAATATTTTTTGGAGATCCACGGAGACAGAACCCTCCATGTGTCTGCGATCCTCATCTAGTTGGGCCAAAGAAACAGGCTTAGAATATTGTATATTTGAGTGGAGGGTGCTGTCGTCCGCGTAACTGTGGACTGGGTTGGATGTGCTAGAGATGAGGTCATTGATATGGAGAAGAAACAAAGTAGGGGCTAAAGCTGAACGTTGAGGAACTCCTGCATTAATTGGATATAGTTTAGAGGAATGGCCATCCACAACAACAGAAATGCTCCAGTTGGAGAGGAAGTTTGCTGTCCAGGTACAGAGTTTTGGTGGTAGGCCATAGGCCGGAAGTTTATTAAGCAGCGCTGCGTGCCAGACCTCGTCTAAGGCTTTGGATATGTCTAGAGCGACAATCTGGGATGCACCGTGTAGTTCCATAGACTTGTTCCAAGAATGGGTGACAAAGGAAAGGAGGTCGGCAGTTGATCTGCGCTGACGGAATCCATACTGCCTGTCGTGGATTAGACTGTGTTTTTCAAGAAATTTTAGTAATTCGGTGTTTATATACTTTTCTATAATAGTGGAATACACCCTTCTTTAGCTTGATATAAAACGAACGACCCCCGAAAATGTGTAAAATATGTCGCAAAAGTGAGTAAAATTTACGTTTGTCCTACAAAAATGTCCAAATAACTCCAAAAGTTGGCTGCTGCCCTAATTGTTATTGTCATTTTCGTCATCTACACCCTAAAACACGTCTATATACAAAATTTCATAAAAATTTAACACGCGCCCCAAAAGTAAACTTTTACCAGAAATTTGAACCTCTTATATATACAATTTTTTCTCGATTTACAGTACACTTCAAATTTTTCTAGCTAAACATCCAGTCTCCTTTCTTCCTGTGAAATTTTCATTGTCTTGTAGATGTCGACACCTTCATAACCAATTGTCTTTAGGAAAATTGCAATTTTACGCTCATCGGTTAGCTCCTTCTGAGTAATAGCTGCGAGATATATTTCAAAATCTTCTCCCCACATCTCCCATTCTGACGCATTTTCTTATAAATTCATTTCACGTTGTCTTCTGAGAATTGGTTCCGTTATTTTACCCTGTTTTACAATGCACGAAGTATGTGAACTTGAGTACACGACGTTAATTAGTTTTAGTCGCTGCATGTGTTTATACACCTGACACTATGTTTGAGTTAAGGATTATTGTTTGTTAATTCATCGAATTTAGTAAGTGATAATTAGGCACATTACAACATTTAAGTGAGTTTATTTATTTAACGGATTATGTGGCGGATAACTGGCTGTCGGATAACTTGACAGTCGGCCACCACAGAATACACAGTAGTGGTAACTAAAAACAAACTAGATAACTATAAATTCTTACAGGTGGACCAAAGGATCCTATCGACTTCCAACAAAAATCTGGCGTTTATCAAATATCTCGTAACAATTGCGAGAAAATCTATAATGGGCAACGCGGAGATCAATAACAAAGAACACATAGCTCATTTCAAATTCAATAGAGCAAAAAAATATAACGTTGAACAACATATGATTAACTCAGGACATAATGTAGGCAATAGTAATCTGAAGTTGTTGAAGGCAACCACAGATTATAGAAAGTTGGATGCCTTGGAAAGTTTGGAAATCCGCAAGGTGTATCCACCCAGGCTTCAGGGGCCACTGCAAAATTCAGGAGATCGTGAAGGAGCCCATGCTTGAAATGAGGTCAGACTTCGCGAGCCCGCGAATCTGCAGGGAAAACAACTTTACAGTGGAAATCCTCGACCGCGAGGCATGGCGGGGGGTCTGGTTCACGGACGGATCCGGCGGGGAGCATGGGACAGGGGCAGGTGTTTACTCGGAAGGACCGAGGGTAAGTCATAGTATTTCCCTCGGAGCCCATGCAACGGTGTTCCAGGCCGAGATGTACGCCATCCTGCACTGTGTGCGGGAGAACAAGAGGAGGGGCTACACCAACAAGCGGATCCTCATAGCCACAGACAGCCGGGCAGCCCCTAAGGCACTAAGTAGCCCACGGGTAAATTCCTGGCTGGTGAGTGAGTGCCGAGACGAGACGAGCGACCTGGCTGGACAGAATGAGGTGACCCTCATCTGGGTGCCGGGTCACTCGGGGGTCAAAGGCAATGAAGAAGCTGACAGTCTCGCGAAGAGAGGGTCAGCAGAACCATTTATGGGACCAGAACCGGCTCTGGGCGTGTCAAAGAGCACTGCCAGGGGAGCCATTAAGTCCTGGGTCAGAAACCAACACAAGGTGTACTGGGCGGACTGTCCAGGGCTCAGACATGGGAAGTCAATAATTGACGGACCCAGTTCAAAGAGAGCTGTGGAGCTGCCAAATCTTAGCAGAGGACAGCTCAGAAACACAACAGGTCTCTTGACGGGACACATGGCCGTCAAGAAACACCTGCATAAAATGGGGCGGTTCGAAGGGGACCTCGCATGCAGACTCTGCGGCGAGGGGGAGGAATCAGCCCAGCACATCTTGTGTGAGTGTATAGCTCTGGACCGGAAAAGACAACTGATCTATGGTCAGTCTAGACCGGAGACAGAGCAATATAAAACTTCACCCTACCAATTGCTGTGCAGACTAGTTCAAGGCACAGTGATTTTGGAATGGGTGGAGTAAGACTAAGGGTATGCACAATCAACCAAAGGTTGCGGTGCTATCGGGGCGGCAAGGCCGCGGACGAGCCCTGAGGGAACAAAAAAAAAAGGAGTATCCACAGAACTTGATGAATTTAGACATGGGTCCGGCCAATTCAGCACCTTTTGAAATAGCACGAAATAATCCATGGTTGCTTTCAACATCGACACAACCGGTTGGGCGTATCCACTAACACAACAATAGTCCTTGAATTACGTCACCCGGTGTTACGTCATCCGGGACTGAGGCCTCTGAAATTGCATCACCCGGTATTGCATCATCGGTATTACATCATTTTATTGTATAGTTTAGGTATATAAATATGATAATTTTGCTCATACAGTTAGCTTAGCGACAGCTACTGATGAAGACAACTTCGTTGTCGAAATACTTATCTAGCGCTTAACTCTCTGTTGTTATTATTTTTGTGGTTTTTGGGGTGATTCTGCTTTTCGTTTCAGTTTCCAGCCACAGTGACCAACCTCAGTCTTTTTTGTTTTTTATTCGGCATCACCTAAAGGCTACCGAACCCTTCTCCACAGAGTTTCATAAATACTTTGACCATTTTTTGACCAGAATTTTGTGTTTTTACATTCAGTGCGTAATTCTGTCTATCAAAAAAAAAAACTCCTGTAGTTTAGTGCATTATGGACAAGAGTAACGGGCTCCTCTATTGCCTGTACTATCCGTTTGACCAGAAAACGGTCTACGAGTAAAGACTTCGTCACAATATTGTTGCTTTCCATAGTGCTCTAATTTTATTTGATTGACATCATATACCAAGCGTATATCACCTTTTGATATAGGGGGACAATAATGTTTTCGGTGATGTCTTCGCTATCTTAACCTCCATGCCATTGTAAGAGTCACACTTAGTACTACCGCGAGGTATGGCGGGAGAAGACGCCGAGCCTACCACGGGACGCGCTCGTCTGGTTCACAGATGGATCCGGCGGGGAGCGTGGGACGGGGGTAGGCGTTTATTCGGAAGGACCGAGGGTAAGTCATAGTATTTCCCTCGGAGCTTATGCAACGACCTTTCAGGCCGAAATCTACACCATCTTGCACTGCGTGCGAGAGAACAAGAAGAGGGGCTACACCAACAAGCGGATCCTCATAGCCACAGACAGCCAGGCAGCCCTTAAGACCCTAAGTAGCCCACGGGTAAATTTCAGGCTGGTTCGAGGGGAGCCTGTCATGTAGACTCTGCAGCGAGGGGGAGGAATCAGTCCAGCACATCTTGTGTGAGTATAAAGCTCTGGACCGCAAAAAACAACTGATCTACGGATAGCCTACACCGGAGGCAGCAATATAAAACTTCACCCAACCAATTGCTATGCAGACTAGTTTAAAGCACAGTGATTTTGGAATGGGTGAAGTAGAAAATACGGAGGGCATGCACAATAAGCCAATAAGCAAGTTCTAAAGCTGGTCAGCTCTTTAATAGTTGGCTGGTGTGGTATACTTGCAATATGGTAGGTGGTAGTGGAATTTTCCTTTACGTGATAGTAAAGGATTTTTGTTTTCACGCCCGAGGAGGTACAATCCCTTGCATCAAGGGACCGGTGAAGTCCCAACGGTTCTGGTGTATGAGTCGGTTACCCTTATAAGCAAAAATGATGATGGCTCCTCCTTGTACAAAAGATTCCGGAGGCAAAATACCCCTCCATTCGGATCTCCGGGAGAGGGGTGTACAGGGGGCGTCAGCATGGAGATTTACAATATCCTTCTCGAATATATGTGGCCTAAATTCTAACCTGAAGTCCGTCCATCATTTACTCCAGGCTAATAGGTCCCAACTCCTCTTCCTGACCGAAACTCAAATCAGTGCCAAAACAGCCACTAATCACCTTAATTTCCCGGGGTATGAGCTCTTTACTTCTTCTAGATTGCATGGAGGCGTGTGCGCGTACGTCCGTAGCAATCTTCCCTGCACCAGACTCCCCAATTTAGAAGCTGGAAGAAAAGACATACTATGGATAAAACTCTCTCTCAGGGCTGCAACTAAATTCATCTGTTGCATTTACCGGTCACCTTCTGACAACAACTTTGTCCATCTCTTTGACTACCTTTCTGAAAAAATCGACCACCTGATTTCTGCATATTCGTCCGAGGTCACTATTCTTGGTGACTTCAATGTCCATAATAAGGAATGGCTAGGATCTTCAAAAACCGATCCACAAGGAAGAGCAGCTGAGGCCTTTGCAGTCAGCAATTCTTTAGCGAATATGGTTCAGCAACCTACTTACTTTCCTCGCATCCCAACACACAGCTTAAATCCCTTGCATCTCCTTCTTACTACAAATCCTGACTGCTATCATGGGCGCCCGCGCGGGGGGGGGAGCCCCCCCACCCCAAGAATTCGATATTTTGTACGTTTTCTGCACAATACCAATGCTTTTTTAAATTTTTAATATTTATTTTAACATTTTTTATTTTTAAGATTTAATTTCATATGTTCATAAATATCGTGTTATGAAGAAAAATCTATTTAGTTTTCTTTTATTTAGTTTGTTGGAAGTTGTTTAAAAGTATAGTATGTTTTGTTAAGTTTTTATAAAAATAAATGTTATATGAAATACAACAAAAAGTTTTCGATTTTGCCCCCACTGAAAAAAAAATCCTGCGAGCGCCCATGACTGCTATAAGATATCAGTCACCGCCCCCCTGGGTCGCTCAGACCACGGCATGGTCACTGCTTCTTGCGCAATGCAACCCGAGGTCACAAGTCATCACACCCACGTATCGTTTGGCACTACAACTCCGCGAACTGGGACGGAATGCGAGATTACTTTTCCTCATTTTCATGGGCGTCTGTCTGCTTCTCTCATCCTGACCCCTCTGATATCTCACAAAATGTCACCGAAATTATCCAAGCTGGCATGGAATTATTTATTCCACGTACACAGAAAACCTCTGCAGCCACTCAAAGGCCCTGGTTCTCTAAATCCTATGACAAGGTCAGACTTGAAAAGGTGAAAGCTCACAAAAAGCTTCTACAAAATCCCTGTCAAGAAAACCGTCAAGCATTTAACGACGCAAGAAACCGCTATGTTTGCATTCTTTCTGGGGCAAAAAAACCGTTTAATAACCACATCAAAAACAAAGTCCTCTTAAGCTCCAGCGGCAGCAAATCCTTCTGGACTCTTGCTAAATATATTGGGAATAATTTCTGCAAGAGCACGTTCCCAGCTCTTGTCTCAAGGGATGAAATTGTTTCTACCGCCCTGAGCAAGGCTGAACTTTTTGCCTCGTTGTTCGCCAGCAATTCTACTCTTAACCCACCTCCAAATGTTCAACCACCAACAGTCCCCAATGTCGCGCATAAAATGACGGATATCATTTTCAAAACTAGAAAGGTACGAAAGATGATCTCTTCTCTTAATACCAAGAAAGCCTCTGGCCTTGACGAGATCCCAGCAATTGTTCTCAAAAAATGCGCACCAGAAATTTCTCCTGTCCTGACTCGTCTGTTTCAGACATCTTACAATAGAGGCATATTCCCTAGTAACTGGAAAACTGCTCGAGTACAACCCGTCCCCAAGAAAGGATCGAAAGCGCTTCCTAGCAACTACAGGCCTATTTCTCTCCTTTCAGTCATCTCTAAAGTGATGGAAAAGTATATAAACACCGAATTACAAAAATTTCTTGAAAAACACAGTCTAATCCACGACAGGCAGTATGGATTCCGTCAGCGCAGATCAACTGCCGACCTCCTTTCCTTTGTCACCCATTCTTGGAACAAGCCCATGGAACTTCACGGTGAATCCCAGATTGTCGCGCTAGACATATCCAAAGCATTCGACCAGGTCTGGCACGCAGCGCTGCTTAATAAACTACCGGCCTATGGCCTACCACGTGGACAGCAAATTTCCTCTCCAATTGGAGCATTTCTGTTGTCGTGGATGGCAATTCCTCTAAACTGTATCCAATTAATGCAGGAGTTCCTCAAGGTTCAGATTTAGCCCCTAGTTTGTTTCTTCTCCACATCAATGACCTCCTCTCTAGCACATCCAACCCAGTTCACAGTTACGCGGACGACAGCACCCTCCACTCCAATATACAATATTCTAAGCCTGTCTCTTTAGCCCAACTAGTTGAGGATCGCAGACTCATGGAGGGTTCTAGACACGTGGATCTCCAAAAAATATTAGACTGGGAAATCTTGTACAATTCAACCCCACCAAATCACAGTCTTGCTTTCTTTCTCATAAGAGATACACCAGCCCTAGACCCATCACAATAAACAACCAAGTTATTCAAAGTAATGAGTCCATTTCACTTGTTGGCATCTCTGTGGATCGAAATCTCAATTGGCGCCAACATGTCACATCAATTGTAGAAGCGGCTGCTAAGAAATTAGGTGTCCTCTTTCGGGCTCGCAAATACTTTTCACCAGCTAATCTATATAATTTATATACTTCACAAATAAGACCAAACCTCGAATACTGCTCCCACATCTGGGGTGCTGATGCCGCTTCTACACTCGTTATCCTGGACTCCATTCAGAAGAGAGCTATACGTCTCATCGGTGACCCTACCCTCACCCAAAGGCTGCCATCCCTTGCCCACCGACGTGCCGTTGGTGACCTCTCTCTTTTATAGATATCTGCACGGGCACTGCTCAGAGGAGCTTTCTTCCATAGTTCCTCCACCTGCTGCCCCCAACAGATCTACCAGGGGAACAGAGCGAATGCACCCTTTTACTACCCAGGTCACCAGACATAGAACATCTTGTTATGCCCGCTCTTTTGCCTGAAGGCCTTCCAAGTTGTGGGATTCCTTGCCGGCACATGTTTTTCCTTCTCCTCCGAGCCTCGAAACCTTCAAGTCCAGAATTAACAAGTTGCCTCTTTCCTCCTTGTCAACACCCACGGTACGATAGTATTTAGGCTGTAAGCCCTCGTGGCGTGTTGTTGAAATTAAAAAAAAGGCTGTGGTGCTATCGGGGCAGTAAAGACGCGGACGAGCCTAAGGGAAAAAATACTACTATTTGCCAGACAATCCTGATGACATCTATTGCTTCCGTACAGCTTCCAAAAATATTTATATTACACCTCTTTTACTATACATTTATCCATGATTATCAAATATCTTTAATAATGTTAGTTAGTAATAATATAACTGTTTTTAGGTATACAGACTACATTTGACACCGCAAAACCCGTTGGTCATAAAGTAACATCTGTTAAGATCCGCTGTCGTCAATGCAAAGTACCTCATTATGAAGACCTGGACCTAGACAAAATGTACAAGGTTATTGTACCTTCTTTTCTTAGGATAGGAGGTGATAAATTTTTTGTTATACAAGACAATTTGAAGAATATAGAAATAGGCGACGTAGATGTCAATGCGTACATAAAGTATGTACAGAACAAATCACCACTCGTACAAGAATTGGAAGGAAGACTTAAAATATTACGACGAAATAAAGTATCACTCAAAGGATCATTTTAGTATATATTACAAAAATTGTAATATTGTAAATAAGAGTATTAATAAAGTGCATTTTTCTCGTTCTAATAGTTTTAGTTTAACAAAATTGACACTGAAATTATTTTTGAATCCTTTCTCATTATCAAGTATGAAACGCGATTAGGTAGTTAATAAGTTTTTGTGTGTTGTAGCTAACAGATGAATTTCTTTTTTTTTTTACTTTTAATTTTTACAATTAATTTTAAAACCATAGCATTTTTGAATAGAGAATGAAGAGCTCTTTCAAATACGGTATCACCAACCCCAGCTTCCTATTTGAAAATTTTGGGATTGCAACTGTCACTCAAAGGGGGTTAAATGTAGGGGTGCAGTCTTTACGTTGCAGGATGTCAATTTAATCTAAACCTGACGTGTTTCGAGATTTTTTATAAATAGGCAATGGGCACAATAATTGCGATAATGATATATATATATATATATATATATATATATATATATATATATATATATATATATATATATATATATATATATATATATATATATATATATGAAGTCTCACCATAGATACCTGTCACGTTCGCGCTCCGCGAGCCCTTTGTCGTGGGACAGAAAACATACGCGGGCGCCACATTCGCGACGTTCTCCGCCGCGTCCACGATTCCTTTATCGCGGGACAGAAAACCGACACCGGACGGGGAACACAGCGACGCGCGAACGTGAACCACAAAACTACGCGAAAACCTCCACACTTACATTCGCGGCCTTCGCGTCGCGAGTGTGGAGCCCGATTTAAGCGGGCTCCACATTCGCGGCGTGAATTCACGTTCGACTTCGCGCGCCGCGAGCCCTTTGTCGCGGGAGAGAAAACTTACGCGGGCTCCACATTCGCGAAGTTCGCGTTCGCGTTTGCGTCCGTGATTCCTTTGTCGCGGAACAGAAAACCGACACCGGACGGGGAACACCGCCACGCGCGAACGTGAACCACGAAAACTACGCGAAAACCTCCACACTCACACTCGCGGCCTTCGCGTCGCTAGTGTGGAGCCCGATTTAAGCGGGCTCCACATTCGCGGCGTGAATTCAGGCGCCGCGAGCTCTTTGTCGCGGGAGAGAAAACTTACGCGGGCTCCACATTCGCGAAGTTCGCGTTCGCGTTTGCGTCCGTGATTCCTTTGTCGCGGGACAGAAAACCGACACCGGACGGGGAACACCGCCACGCGCGAACGTGAACCACGAAAACTACGCGAAAACCTCCACACTCGCGGCCTTCGCGTCGCGGGTGTGGAGCCCGATTTAAGCGGGCTCCACATTCGCGGCGTGAATTCGCGTTCGGCTTCGCGCGCCGCGAGCTCTTTGTCGCGGGAGAGAAAACTTACGCGGGCTCCACATTCGCGAAGTTCGCGTTCGCGTTTGCGTCCGTGATTCCTTTGTCGCGGGACAGAAAACCGACACCGGACGGGGAACACCGCCACCGCGAACGTGAACCACGAAAACTACGCGAAAACCTCCACACTCACACTCGCGGCCTTCGCGCCGCGAATGTGGATCCCGCTTTATCGCGAATTTTTTAAAACAAAAAATCTCCAAAGATACCAGATTCATACATCAAAATACAATTACATTTATAAACGTCATGTGCCAAGTTCTTGAAGTTAATAAGTGCAATAATTTTAAAAGTAAGAAAAACCCCCAATTAATGTTAGGTATAAAACTGATATAATAAGTTCGGGACGCATCAAGTGCGTTATGGTAGCGAATTTTCATTAAATGCTTAAATGCTTCAGATTTAAATAACTCAATTTTCTATAAACCTAGAAAGTTGAATTTTGGTACTTGGTAAAATCTTTGACAAGGCAACATATCCACCAAATTTCATCAAAATAGCTTTGTAATTTTCGGAGATAAAATTTTTTTCTAAAAAAACTCAATATTTCCCGGAAAACCTTCTCCGATTTTCCTGGCTAACGAACTCATCCAAGCCATTAATAAAATAAAGGATCTTGCAGGGTTTCATCAAAATCGATTAATAACTTTTTCATACCATCAATATTTCTTTTAGTGATTTTTTTCTCATAAAAAATCACTAAAAAGGTACATATTGTTCGTTAAGATAACTTAACCAACATGTTATTTTTGTGTTCAAAAAAAGTGACTATTACATTCCGTTTCATTCCTTTCTTACGTGCAGACAATTAGATATATTGTAAATCCTTGCCATCCCTTGCCCACCGACGTGCCGTTGGTGACATCTCTCTCTCTTTTATAGATATCTGCACGGGCACTGCTCAGAGGAGCTTTCTTCCATAGTTCCTCCACCTGCTGCCCCCAACAGATCTACTAGGGGAACAGAGCGAATGCACCCTTTTACTGTCCAAGTCACCAGACATAGAACATCTTGTTATGCCCGCTCTTTTGTCCCGAGGACTTCCAAGTTGTGGAATTCCTTGCCGGCACATGTTTTGCCTTCTCCCCCGAACCTCCAAACCTTCAAGTCCAGGATTAACAAATTGCCTCTTTCCTTCTTGTCGACACCCACAGTACGATAGTATTTAGGCTGTAAGCCTTCGTGGTGTGTTGTTGAAATTTAAAAAAATATATATGAAAAATTCGCTTTAACCCAAGGGTTATTAGAGATGGTATTTTTTACAATATAAAAAAACCTCGCTAGGTTACAACATATATAAGCATGGTAATGTTACAAGGCCTTGTTGTCGTTTTTAAAGTTTTTTCTTGCAAACAGGGTATATCCGGTTTTTGTTCTGAAATGATAGTCTATAATATCGGCAGGTTGTTGTAAAATCAGTTTATGTTCCACTGGAGAATGTTTTAAAATTCATAATAAAGTTGAAGATGAAATTTCAATTTAATATTTTGTTGGGTGAATAATCGCTTTCAGTGTCAGATGTTAAATCGCCTGAAGATGGTTTATCAGGATTTTTCTTAGCTTTGTACTTCTGGCTTTTAATGATCGCTCTTCAATGTGTGGATATATCTTTGTTAACATGTTGATTAATACCGCATACTCTATGATATAGTTTTGGGTGACGCTAAGTGGATCTGGTGAACCCTTAGTATCCTCAAAAAGATCCAGTAGTTGCTCATAGTTTAAGATGAAATTTTAGTCGTTTTGTCTTACAAAAGTTTCTAAACTCATTCTAGTGGAATCCTTGCCTTTATTCTTCTTTTTCTTGAGATTGGGCGCTGTATAGATAGGCTTAAAGAAAATGGAGTTTTTTTCTTCGCTTGGTGTTGGTGGGGTTAAGGTGTCCTGTATGTTTCTTTCTTGACTTGCTTGACGTCGTTCAACTTCAATTTGCTCTTTATTTGTTTCGTTTGTTTGTAATTATTGTAATTCGGTATTATCGGTAATCGGTAATACCTGCATCGATCACATGTTTATAAAATCAAATATTCGTCAGATGGAATATGTGCCGGTTGTATAAAAGTCAGGTATAACGGATCATTTCTCAACGATATTGCAAATACAATTTCCTGTGTGTAACTCGGAGGATGATGAAATGAATTATAAGTATCATTTGGATGTTGAGAGATTGAAGAGAAGGCTGCGGTATCAAAGCTGGACACATGTTTATAACTGTGGGGATATCGAGGAAGCAGCTGAGATTTTCATGGAAAGTTTTCAAAAGATCATCGCTGAGTCCACAAGACGGTATATACACCCAAAAAAAAGGGGGGAAACAGAGTGGATTACCTGTGGTATAATACGATCGATACCAACAAGGTATAGATTGTATAGGGAAGTGCAAAAGGATCCTGACAATGCTGAGTTGTTTGATGAGTATAAAAGATACCGAAATAAACTCAACGTTTTAATTAGGACGACCAAGAGGAAATTCTATGGAGATTTGATAAGTAAGGCAGGAGACAGCTCCAAATGTCTATGGACAACAATTAACAGGATGAATAATGGACACAGAAACAAGAACATAGAGAGCATAAAAACCAAGGAAGGCAGGCTCCTTCAAGATCATCTTAGTATGGTGGACTATTTTAATGATTACTTTTCCTCAATTGGTAAAAACCTTGCTGAAAGCATAAAGAGCTCTAGACATTTTAAAGACACACGGTTGTCACGTTCGATGGCTCTGTTTCCCACAGATGAATATGAGGTTAAAAGGATGATACTGCGCCTAAAGAACAAGAGAGCTCCTGCGCATGATGGTAAACGTTCAGAGGTCCTTAAGCAGGTTGTGGATCTAATCCTGACCCCACTTGTCTTTATATATAATAGATGTATTGAGGAGGCAACGTTTCCCAGGGTTTTCTAATTCGGCGTTGTGAAACCTTTTTATAAAGGCGAAGATTGCCTAGATGTTACGAATTATAGGCCGATTTCTTTGATTTCCAATGTTGCAAAGGTTTTGGAGATGATACTGAAAGAGCGACTAAACAGTTACCTGCGGAAATATAATCTCTTGTCTGATAAGCAATATGGTTTTTGTGAAAAAAAATCAACTCAGGATGCTGTAAATGATATAACTTCCAGCATATATGATAGTCTGGGTTTTTCATACCCCTAGATGTGTAATTCACTCTTTGTTTAGAAGAAATTGACAACAAGGGGACAAGTGCGCGCTGGTTCCTGCGTGAGTCGGTGGTTTTGTGTGTGTGCGGGCGTGTGTCCGCCTGGAGGTGTGTGTGATTGGTCGCGTGAGTGTCGGTGTTTCTCTGCTTCTTTATTTGTTTTTTTGAGTGGAGAGAGAACAGTGTGTTTAAACTGGGAACAGGCAGGTCGGAGTGGATATCGGTGTTGAGGCATGTATACTGTGATTGGAGACTGTAAACTTAGTTTTTTTTTTAGATGTTGGTATTTTAAAGTGCATATATGTTTTTGTGTAGCAGATGCGTTACGATGTTTTTGATCAATGACTTCTTTGGAGGGAAGCATATGGTAGAAATGAGAGATATTTTTGTGTTTTTTCTGTAGTTTTATTTTTGCTATACTGTCAACAAGTCTTTGACTTAGGCAGTTTTTTTTTCTCTCCATTTGTTGGGGGAGATTTTTTTGTGTAAATTGTACATTATTGTATTTAACTATACTGCCTACGAACCTCGGTGGTTCAGAGGTAAGAACGTGTGCCTTTGAACCGAAGGGTACTGGGTTCGATCCCGGCGTACTCCTTTCACTTTTTCAGTACAAACTGTAAAATTAACATCAACCGAGGTTCTGGCATTGTATTTGAGCAAGTTGAATGTCTGCACGTTCCGCCCTTCGGAGGGGGCGTAAAGCCGTCGGTCCCGTGTCCATGCGATGTTGGGCACGTTAAAGATCCCTACCCTCCTTACAGAAAGACAGGGGTTCGGCAAAATTTCCAGGATAGTGAGGTGAAACTGCTCCCTGGCGTCGGTGATTGGCCATAGTCGCGGAAATAGGCCGACGTTAAAGAAACAAAACACACACACACAACTATACTGCCAACAAGTCTTTGACTTGGGCAGTTTTTTTTCTCTACATTTATTGGGGGAGATATTTTTTGTGTGTGTGAATTTTTCATTATTGTATGTTTACTTGTATTTTATGTATGGAGGGAAACCTTCTCAATAATTGTGTATTATTATTATTATTATATTTGGTAGATGTAACTGTTTAGGTGATGGTTCAATTGCGATGACTGTAGTTTGTAACAAAGGTGTGGCGCTTGCTGAAGGTGTTGTAATATTTGCATTTGACGTTGATATTGTAGAGATCTTTGTTGTATTTGTTTTAGGTGTGAGGTTGTGGCTACTGTTATCTGTGGATATGCAATTTGCAGGTAAGTGCCCTGTTTGTTTGCACCTATAGCATGTTAAGTTATCTCTGGATAGGAAGATTCTGTAGGATGTATTGTCATAATTGATGAGAAACGATTCTGGAATAGCTGATTGTGTCGGGGTGATAAATATTTGCCTTCGGAAGCCAAATATGTGACTAAATTGAGATAGTGATGAATTAATTTTCAGAAATGTCATTGGTGAGAGCAACTTAGGTCCCATGCTTTCTAATTTTTTAATAAAGATTTCGCAGGGGACAGTAGGACACGCATTTGACAATACAAATATCGCTTGAATTATTTCATTATTTACTTTGATTTTACCAACATGCTCGTTCATAAATTTTTCTAGTTTTTGTGACGTAAGATACAGGCATATTCTATTACCTTTAAGTTTGGATGTAAATATTATATTTATTGGTTGTATTATGTTTGCCAATGGTATGAGATAATCTTCTAGTCTTGCTCCGTCTATTACGGAAAATATAATTGCTTGATTTTTCGATGGATATTTTTGTTGTGTAGGTATCGTAGAATAGGTTTTGTTGGCAGGGGTTTCCGTCTGGCAGCTCATGTAGTCAGAAGCCTCAGAAGCAGTTTCAGACACCTTAATAATATTTAGGTACAACCCTGTCTATCTCGGACCATACCGTGAAGATTGATAACGTTCTCAACGATATGACGCCTGTTAACTAATATATTGTTACGTTCTACGGGGTTCTGGATTTGTTGATTAACAAAACACAGCTTTCCAAACTACTAATTTATTATTACCAACTATTTTCCAACACCAGTGTCAACTAAATTATATCTCTTCTCTATTATTAAATGTCCATAAAAATATATTCCACTATCGCCTTCTATGATCGCTTCCTATACACCAACACTTACTGTTAACTCGCTTTATACTCTATGATCACTTATTCTACACCACGTTATCCAATACTGAACTAACTTACTCTGCGCACCGCTCGTCTATTTATTTATTTATTTATTTATTTATTTATTTATTTATTTATTTATTTATTTATTTATTTATTTATTTGGATACCAACGGGGTTGCCCCCAAAATAGGATCACATACAGAGTATACAAATACAAATATAGCAGTGATAACAAAAACATCATTCATTATTCTAAAAACAAATCAAAACAATTTTTAATTTAAGTTGTAAATACAATATGCACATACTTGTGCACACACTTATAATATGGAGGGAAATAAAGAATCAAGAAATCAAAAAAATCAAGGCAACAACAATAGTCGGACTTTCAGAGATTTTTTATACCCGAGCAATGAGCCACTGAACATGTCGATGGCTGAGAACTAATTACCCGCTCTCAACATTCTTGACAGCGGCGAATTTAGAGCAGTGTTAGTTCTGCTAAAGGGCAAGGAAAAAGGTTCAGCCACCCTGAGAAGTCGATTTGGAACATTGAAACGTATCTGACTTAGAAGTTCCGGAGAGTCTATTAAACCGTTTACTATTTTAAAAGGAAAAGACAATCTGAGACAAGCCGGCCTTCTTCCAATGATAGAATTTCAAAAAAGTATCGCATAATTTTGTAATCATTATTAAATTCTAACTTAAGTTTAAAGCACAAAAACCTTAAAAATTTATTTTGTATCTTTTCTAGACGCTC
The DNA here is from genome assembly GCA_964006375.1 of Tillus elongatus. NCBI lineage: Eukaryota > Metazoa > Arthropoda > Insecta > Coleoptera > Cleridae > Tillus > Tillus elongatus. The sequence goes on from OZ023262.1 coordinate 17,508,430, forward strand.
CTTGTAAATAAGATACTGGGGATTCCATACAGAAGACGCAAATTTTAATTTGCTGGCAACATACGCATTGTATAATGCGATAAAACATTTTTTATTGTAAAAAACTGCACCCTGCCGCATGATAAGCCCCAGCATACGATAACTGTCAGTAGCAAGATTGTCAATATGTCTGTAGAACAGTAGCTTGCTGTCAAAGGTAACGCCTAGATCTTTTACATAAGTGACCTGTGTAATAATATTATTATCTAAGAGATACGGAAACTCTTGCCATAGTTTCCCACAGGTAAAAGTTATAACACTACACTTATCTAAATTAAGGTAAAGCTGATTTATGCTACAATAATTAGTCAAGTTGTTAAGGTCGGCCTGTAAACGCAAACAGTCTTGTTCACAATTAATAGGAATAAATAATTTGAGGTCGTCGGCATACATCAAAACTTTACAGAATTGAAAACAAGTATTTATATCATTAACGTATACAAGAAATAATAGTGGTCCAAGGTGAGATCCTTGGGGTACACCTGATGGTAATTCGTAAGGGATAGATTCGTAACCTAACACGGATATAAATTGAGATCTGTTTCTAATATACGAACTAAGCCAACGCAGAAGAACTCCATGCACACCGATCACCTCCAGCTTTCTCAACAAAATGCCATATTTTATCAAAGGCTTTGGAAAAATCGGTGTACACAGCATCCAACTGCTTTTCTGTTTCCAAAGATCTCAATAGAAATTCTGTATATAAAGTTAAGTTGGTGTCAACCGACCTGCCTCTATAAAAACCATGTTACTCTGGAATAATTTTTTGTTTGACAAATTCAAAAAGCTTTACATATACCAGGGATTCAAATAATTTTCCAAATACATCTAAGATACTGATCAGACGATAATTTTTTATACATTTCCTAGGACCACCCTTATGTATAGGAATACCAGAGGCAGTCTTCCATTTTATGGGATAAATTCGAGAATGCAGGGATCTATTGAAAATCAACATCAGGGGTTCTAACAGAGAATCGCCACATCTCTTTACAAAATATGGCGACAATCCGTCAAGTCCAGCACCCTTTTTATCATTAAGCCTTGCCAGAGAATCCAGTATCTCGTCTGCAGTAATATAAATGCTGGACAGAGAGCGTGAATCAATACCCACATCTGTATCATCCGTATACGGCGCGTCATCTCCATTTTCATAAACGCTTCTAAAAAAGTGGGCAAAAAGATCGCAAATACCCCCTCCCGATGAAGCAGATACTTCATCTAATGTCATCGTAGACGGTATACCTTGATTGCCCTTCTTTAATGAGATATAACGCCAAAAATGGCTGGAATCCGAAGCAATTGAGTTCTCGGTCAGTCTGATATAGTGGTCATGATCATTAGCAATTTGCCGCTTGCAACGAGCCCGTAACATTTTAAAGGAACTATAATCGGCCGTGTTTTTATAAAGTTTCCACTTTTTGTGATACTTATTTTTTTCTTTGATACTCTTAATTGTTGATGGAGAAAAATATGGAGGATATTTTTTCTTTATTCGGATCATTGGGACGTGATATTTAATGCAATCAAAGATAACAGAGTATAACTTTCCAACCATACGATCAACCTCCAAACCTTCCATCAGGGCACGCCAAGGAATATTTTTCAGAATATGATTTATCATAGGGTAATTTGCTTTTTTTAAATTAAAAGAGCTATTATCAGCCCTTTTTAAACAATGTACAGCTTTCATAGAGAGCATGAGTTCAACAGCAGGGTGGTGAACGTCCTCATCTACGAGAGGACAACAACAGTGTAATAAGCTCTCAACAATCTCTTCATTACACATAACAAGATCAAGTATTATATGATTTACATTAGTAACATAATTAAACTGCTTAAAATTACATAAAGAAAAGGCATCAAGCAAAGGCACAGAGCTATTGTCAAAGTTATATCTGTCTATAGAGATTCTAGACGTTCTACACTATTCTACACTACTCTACACCTGTCACTTCTGGTCTATTCTAGAAATGTCATTCCAGAGTGTTCGCAGTGACACTGCCCCCCTCTTATATTCGATCGTCCCGGTCGAAATCTGACATTTCTTGGTATGGCGTAAGTCTGTGCATATGGACCACCTTCATCTTGCTCTTCGGGCTCCTCTAAATGCAATAGACAACGTCATTGATCCTTTTGACCACCTTATAAGGACCTTCCCATAATTTCTGTAGTTTCGGTGACCGTCCCTTGCGTCGTACTGGATTGTAGAACCACACACGGTCTCCTTCTTTAAAACCAGCTGAATTACCTCGCACGTCATAACGGGTCTTCATACGGTCGCTTTCTACTCGTATATGCATTCTGACAGCAGAGTGGATGGTTTCTATTCTTCTCGTCAATATGTCGGAGCTTTCCTCAAGCGAAGTTCTTACGTGGTACTGGCTCTTACGTGTAGTTGCTCTTTTTCTAGTGTTTCTACATGGACGAATATCTCGACGGGCCCGATTCATCCTGTCGACATCGGCTCTGTTCCAACAAATGTTCTTACTGACCTTTTTCTGGGTTGGCTTCACTTTTACATGGTCTTTACACCCTTCGTCTTGTACTCTCATAATTTCTTCTACACTTGCTTCTGGCTGAGTAACTGGGTCGTCTCTTCCTCTCACAGCTCTTTTCACTGGAATGTAACTTTCACGGCAGACGTTGCTATTTTCCTTTATGGTGATTTTCCGCACTACCAGGTTACTGCCAGTCGACATTCTTATTTCTTCACCGCCGATAGTCAGGATGTTCGTGCCAAAATCAAGTTTAGCGCACTGACCTTGCAGTATGTCCAAGCCAATTATAATCAGGACTGATATGGCGGCGACTATCTCTCTGATTTGCCTTCCATGTCCCAATTTGCAGCTCGACGTCAGTTTCGCCAAATACCTGGATCCGATCACCACCGGCTGCATTTACTCTGTACACTCTGTCTGGCTCTCTTACTCGCCATATTGGAACCATGTCGCGGCGAATAATCGTCCTAGGTGCGCCTGTGTTGACGACCATCTGAGTCTTGTTACCGCTTACGTATCCGTCTACGACAAGAGCGCTGCCAGAATCGCTAACCTGAGAACTGGTTACCGGCCTTAGCTTCACCTTTTCCCTGAGGCGTGATCTTAGAGCCCAACATTCGCCCCTTATATGTTCCACCTTGCCGCAGTTCCAGCAGTGCAAGGCATTTGCTCGGTGAGCTCTTATTGGGTGTTCATGAGACGTCGGCCTTATTTGTTCTGTTATTTTCTCTAGTAGCTGCATGATCTTGGATGAATCTGTTTTATTTTCTACTTGGACTTGGAGACTGCGAACTTTCGCATGACTTTCCGACGCTTGCTTTGCCGCTTCAAACTCCAAGGAATGTGCCAAAGTATCGTTCAAGTTTTTGTGTCTTGTCATCCTCAGCGCCTGCTGCGTGTCGATATCTCTGATTGCGTCAATGAAGGTTTGCACGGACAGCTGGTTTAAAAACTCCATCGGAGCTATGGTCGCTTTCTCTCTATCGCCCCAACCATTTGCTATAACAGCGGCAACGAACTGGCGTAGATAAATACCCCATGGGACTGAATCATCAAATGTGGGGACCTTAATTCTTACGACCGGGCTATCTTCGAGCCTGATGTTTCCTTTGGCTAGGGTTTCGCACTTATTTTCTAGTGATTGTATTTTCTGTTGCACTTCCTCTTGTATATTTGTCAGCTTGTCATGTACATCGTCGCTGATACCCCTTACTCTGCTTTCTACTTGTTGGAAGATGTCGTCTTTTACCTGCTTCATACGTTCGTCCACACACGAAGTAATATTCTCAATTCTGGTGGCCTGTTCTTGCAGAATTTTCTTTGCTTCTTCGTCTCTTCTTCTGGATTCTTCGTCTCTTTTTTTCAGTTCATCTTGTATCTCTTCGTCTCTTTTTCTGGCCTCTTCATCTCTTTTTCTCGTTTCTTCTTTGGCTTCTTCGTCTCTTCTTCTGACCTCTTCATCTCTTTTTCTCATTTCTTCTTTGACATCTTCATCTCTTTTTCTTATTTCTTCTTTCGCTTCTTCGTCTCTTTTTCTTGCTTCTTCATCTCTTTTTCTGGCTTCTTCATCTCTTTTTCTGGCTTCTTCATCTCTTTTTCTCATTTCTTCTTTGGCATCTTCGTCTCTTTTTCTGGCCTCTTCTTGTGCTAATTTAGCTTCTTCGTCAATTTTTTTAAATAATTCCCAATAGCTGGGCGTCCATATTGGCTGTTGCGCAACGTGTCTTAGGCATAGACGTACTTAAAGCTGATACACAGTTTATTCTGTTTCAAGAACACACCCAGTTATTAATCACTGCTGACACTGATCTTCCAGAGATTCTAGAAGCTTTCACGTTGCTCAACCAATATTCTGGAAAATATTTCTGCTAGCAGCTTGAAAATCCCACTTCTGACACCAGTTGTTACGTTCTACGGGGTTCTGGATTTGTTGGTTAACAAAACACAGCTTTCCAAACTACTAATTTATTATTACCAACTTTTCTCCAACACCAGTGTCAACTAAAATATTTCTCTTCTCTATTAATAAATGTCCATAGAACAATCCTCCACTATCGCCTTGTATGATCGCTCCGTATACACTAACACTTACTGTTGACTCGCTTAATACTCTATAATCACTTCTTTACACCACCTTATTTAATACTGAACTGCGCACCGCTCGTCTATTTATATCTGTCTATAGAGATTCTAGGCGTTCTACACTATTCTACACTACTCTACACCTGTCACTTCTGGTCTATTCTAGAAATGTCATTCCAGAGTGTTCGCAGTGACAATATCTATATAAGTGCATAGAATTGTATTGTACTCACACTCTACTGTAAACCTAACACACCAGTGTATCAATTAAGCACCATATTTTAAATAACTTAAAACAAATACAACTTAAAACAAAATACAACAAATACAATAGGAGATCATAACACTCAGTTATTATCGTATAGTATCTCGGGTATTGATCAGACTCCCGTTGAATAGGTGTATAAAAGGTCATTCAGTCAGGAGAATAAATCCCATTTTGTGTATCTTTTGAATAGTACATCCTGGGGCCTGGTCTATCGGGAGCCAGTGGCGGCAAAAAAATTTGATATTTTTTTCTTTGAGTTTGATGCCTTGTTTCAGATTGCGTTTCCGGTTGTCAGAAAAAGATCCATGCCCAGTAAGATTGTTCCTAAACCATGATAACAGCGGAACTTGTAAGAGAGGGCTGTTTGCTTCGTGATTTTCCGCTTCTACTGGATACAGTTACGGATCCGCGGTGTAAGGAGTTTTATAATAGTGTAAAGAAACAGCACTGTGCTAGGTTAAAAGACGCCAAGAAAAGCTACTATGAAAATAAAATCTCTAAGGCTTCAAACCGAAATAAAGCTATGTGGGAAGCAATTTTAAAAAATGGTACATCGTGGGGAAGATGAACAGCAAGGCAGCAAATCTGAGTATTCTGTTAGGTGACGGGGTCGTTCTGACAGACCCTAATATGATTTCTGACAGTCTCAATGCGCACTTTGTCGACTCTGTTAAGTATCTGACAAAAAACTGTGACATAAATTGTGCATTGAAAAATAGCTCTAATCCCTATTCTATGTTTTTATATCCTGTCTCAGAGGACGATGGATTAGAGATCATAAAATTAGTTTCAGTTAAAAATTCATCAGGATTAGATGAAATACCATGTAGTCTTCTTGGCAGGGTTGCTCATCTTGTGGTGGCTCCACTAACTTACCTTATAAATGTGTCATTTTAAATCGGTTGTTTTCCTGAGCGTCTGAAGGCGGCCATTGTCGTCTCTCTTTTGGTTAACTACAGGGCGATAGCGCTGCTTTCGATTTTTTTTTGAGAAGGCATTTCTGCTAAGACTCGGGTCGTTTTTGGAGAGATACAATTTGCTGTATTCGTGCCAATTTGGCTTTCGTAGGCAGCTGTCAACTCAGGATGCCGTGCTTGGCAGTTACCTGACAATCTTGGATTACATAAATAGTGTGTCCAAATCCACCAGGCTGTTCTTCAACATTTCGAAAGCGCTCAACCATTGCCTTTTATTGAAAACATTGCAACATTATAGCATAAGAGGAAATGCATATTTATGGCTAAAAAGCTACCTGTCTTTTTTTTTATGTCAACAACACACCACGAGGGCTTACAGCCTAAATACTATCGTACCGTGGGTGTTGACAAGGAGGAAAGAGGTAGCTTGTTAATTCTGGACTTGAAGGTTTGGAGGTTCGGAGGAGAAGGAAAAACATGTGCCGGCAAGGAATTCCACAACTTGGAAGTCCTCGGGACAAAAGAGCGGGCATAACAAGATGTTCTATGTCTGGTGACCTGGACATTAAAAGGGTGCATTCGCTCTGTTCCCCTGGTAGATCTGCTGGGGGCAGCAGGTGGAGGAATTATGGAGGAAAGCTCCTCTGAGCAGTGCCCGTGCAGATATCTATAAAAGAGAGAGAGGTCACCAACGGCACGTCGGTGGGCAAGGGATGGAAGCCTTTGGGTGAGGGTAGAGTCACCGATGAGACGTATAGCTCTCTTTTAAATGGAGTCCAGGATAGCGAGTGTAGAAGCGGCAGCTGCACCCCAGATGTGGGAGCAGTATTCGAGGTTTGGCCTTATTTGTGAAGTGTATAAGGTATAGAGATTAGTTGGTGAAAAGTATTTGCGAGCCCGGAAGAGGAAACCCAATTTCTTAGCAGCCGCTTCTGCAATTGATGTAACATGTTGGTGCCAATTAAGATTTCGATCCACAGAAATGCCAACAAGAGAAAAAGACTCATTACTTTGAATAACTTGGTTGTTCATTGTGATGGGTCTAGGGCTGCTGTATCTCTTGTGAGAAAGAAAGCAAGACTTAGTTTTGGTGGGGTTGAATTGTACAAGATTTCTACTTCCCCAGTCTAATATTTTTTGGAGGTCTACGGAGACAGAACCCTCCATGAGTCTGCGATCCTCATCTAATTGGGCTAAAGAGACAGGCTTAGAATATTGTATGTTTGAGTGGAGGGTGCTGTCGTCCGCGTAACTGTGAACTGGGTTGGATGTGCTAGAGAGGAGGTCATTGATGTGGAGAAGAAACAAAGTAGGGGCTAAAGCTGAACCTTGAGGAACTCCTGCATTAATTGGATACAGTTTAGAGGAATGGCCATCCACAACAACAGATATGCTCCTGTTGGAGAGGAAATTTGCTGTCCAGGTACAAAGTTTTGGTGGTAGGCCATAGGCCGGAAGTTTATTAAGCAGCGCTGCGTGCCAGACCTGGTCGAATGCTTTGGATATGTCTAGAGCAACAATCTGGGATTCACCGTATTGTTCCATAGACTTGTTCCAAGAATGGGTGACAAAGGAAAGGAGGTCGGCAGTTGATCTGCGCTGACGGAATCCATACTGCCTGTCGTGGATTAGACTGTGTTTTTCAAGGAATTTTAGTAGTTCGGTGTTTATATACTTTTCCATCACTTTAGAGATGACTGAAAGGAGAGAAATAGGCCTGTAGTTGCTAGGAAGCGCTTTGGATCCTTTCTTGGGGATGGGTTGTACTCGAGCAGTTTTCCAGTTACTAGGGAATATGCCTTTATTGTAAGATATCTGAAACAGACGAGTCAGGACAGGAGCAAGTTCTGGTGCGCATTTTTTGAGAACAATTGCTGGGATCTCGTCAAGGCCAGAGGCTTTCCTGGTATTAAGAGAAGAGAGCATCTTTCGTACCTTTTTAGTTTTGAAAATGATATCAGTCATTTTATGCGCGACATTGGGGACTGTTGGTGGTTGAACATTTGGAGGTGGGTTGAGAGTAGAATTTCCGGCGAACAACGAAGCAAAAAGTTCAGCCTTGCCCAGGGCGGTAGAAACAATTTCATCACCTGAGACAAGAGGTGGGAACGTGCTCTTGCAGAAATTATTCCCAATAGACTTAGCAAGAGTCCAGAAGGGTTTGCCGCCGTTGGAGCTTGAGAGGACTTTGTTTTTGATGTGGTTATTAAACGAGTTTTTTGCCTCAGAAAGAATGCGGACATAGCGGTTTCTTGCGTCGTTGAATGCTTGACGATTTTCTTGACTGGGATTGTGTAGAAGCGTTTTGTGAGCTTTGACCTTTTCAAGTCTGGCCTTGTTACAGGATTTAGAGAACCAGGGCTTTTGAGTGGCTGAAGAGGTTTTCTGTGTACGTGGAATAAATAATTCCATGCCAGCTTGGATAATTTCGGTGACGTTTTGTGAGATATCAGAGGGGTCAGGATGAGAGAAGCAGACAGACGCCCATGGAAATGAGGAAAAGTAATCCCGCATTTCGTCCCAGTTTGCGGAGTTGTAGTGCCAAACGATACGTGGGTGTGATGACTGTGTGACCTCGGGTTGCATTGCACAGGAAGCAGTGACCATGCCGTGGTCTGAGCGACCAAGGGGGGCGGTGACTGATATCTTATAGCATTCAGGATTTGTAGTAAGAAGGAGATCCAAGGGATTTGAGCTGTGTGTTGGGATACGAGGAAAGTAAGTAGGTTGCTGAACCATATTGGCCAAAGAATTGCTGACTGCAAAGGCCTCCGCTGCTCTCCCTTGTGGATCGGTTTTTGAAGATCCTAGCCATTCCTTATTATGTACATTGAAGTCGCCAAGAATAGTGACCTCGGAGGAAGGATATTCAGAAATCAGATTTTTTTCAGAAAGGTAGTCAAAGAGCTGGACAAAGTTGTTGTCAGAAGGTGACCGGTAAATGCAACAGATGAATTTAGTTGCAGCCCTGAGAGAGAGTTTTATCCATAGTATGTCTTTTCTTCCAGCTTCTAAATTGGGAAGTCTGGTGCAGGGTAGATTGCTACGGACGTATGCGCACACGCCTCCATGCAATCTAAAGGCAGCAAGGAGCTCATACCCCGGGAAATTAAGGTGATTAGTGGCTGTTTTGGCACTGATTTGGGTTTCGGTGAGGAAGAGGAGTTGGGGCCTGTTAGCCTGGAGGAAATGGTGGACGGAGTTCAGGTTAGAATTTAGGCCACATATATTCGAAAAGGATATGTTAAATCTCGATGTTGGCGCCCCCTGTACACCCCTCTCCCGGAGATCCGAATGGAGGGGTATTTTGCCTCCGGAATATTTTATACAAGGAGGAGCCATCATCATTTTTGCTTATAAGGGAAACCGACTCATACACCAGAACCGGAAACGTCCGTTGGGACTTCACCGGCCCCTTGATGTATGGGGTGGTACCTCCTCGGGCGTGAAAAAATCCTTTACTATTACATAAAGGAAAATTCCACTACCACCTCTGGAAGAAGTCAGGCTGTCAGGATACGACAGGCAGGTAAGAACTATATGTCTGGATTTTCAGACGTGTCGAGCGGCGGGCCGCAGGGCAGCATATTGGGCCCTGTTTTGTTTACAATGTTCCTTAACGATATTGTTTATGATCTCCAGCAATACCACTTAACTTTGTACGCAGATGACACCACTGCTGCAATCTCAGGGGAAAGTTTTGAAGAGCTTGGTGCTGCAGCTAATGTGTGTGTGTGTCTTAGGTGTCAGCCTGGTGTTCGCGAAATGGTCTGGTTCTTAACACGCGGAAGACTGAAATGCTTCTTTTTTCTCCGGTGGGTGTCCATCCGAATCTGAGCCTATATGTGAGATCTGATAACGGTTCAATAAGACAGGGCACGTCTGTAAAGTTTTAGGGCTCCATCTGGATTCTAACTTATCATGGGATGTCCATGTGGTGGCCTCTCTTGCATCTAGGAATTACGCGTTGGTGCAGCTGAGGGATTCCTTGAGTACTCAGTCGTTGTTGACATGCTACTATGGTGGTGTCAACTGTCTCCTGGCATATGGTTTGCTGTGTTTGGGCGGCTGTGTGCATCTGGGGAGGGTTCTGTTGATGCAGAAGAGAATTGTCCGCACCATGTTTGGCCTGCCGTCTTCCACATCTTGTAGACCATTATTTATACGGTATGGCATTTTAACAGTGACGTGTCTATATATGCTTGAGGCACTTTGTTATGTCAGAAAAAAAATATTGCAATTTATAGTACCTGCGGTAATATTACAGCGTGTGAAACAAGACAGGTTAAAGATTTGTATGTTCTCCCTTATAGGATCGAACAGATTAATCGGGCACCTCGCAACACTGCAATACGCTTATATAACCATCTACCTGACAGCGTCAAAAATTTGAGCAGCCTCAAGCACAGAACACCCCCTATAGAAGGGAAACGCCAATGCTCACGTTTTGAACAATATTGCAGCGCCTCTGGCGGATGCGATGAATTTTAGTCACACGCGGGAAATTTGATCTCATTTTCATTTAGCAAATCCAAATAAATTCTATTTAATTTTATATCACTGCCAGTAAAGAAGTTAAATTAGTCAAATAATTTTTTTAATGATTTTAATAGTAAAAGCAAAACAAGTTATGTTTTAATAACACACATATGCCTATTTTAAGCTTTGCAATCATAGGAAAAATTAATTGGCAATTTGAACCTTCTAACACTTGCAGCTTCAGTTTTTACTATCGATATGATTAATGGAAAATCAAACAAGATAATATACACTTGTGTTTTATTAGAACAGTATTACTATTACATTTATTTAAAACTCGGGACGCAGCAAGTGCGTTATGGTAGTGAATTTTTATTAAATGCTTCAAATTTAAATAACTCAATTTTCTATAAACTTAGAGAGTTTAATTTCAATACGTAGTAAGGTTTTTCCTAAGGCAAGGTATCCACAAAATTTCATTAAAATAACTTTGTAATTTTCGGAGAAAAAAATTTTTTTCGAAAGAAAATTTAAAATTTGAGTAACTCAATTTTCTCTAAACTTAGAAAGTTGAATTTTGGTACGTAGTAAGGTTGAGGCAACATATATAGTAAATTTCATTGAAACAGCTTTGTTACTTTCGGAGAAAAAAATTTTTTTCGAAAGAAAACTCAAAATTTTTCCGGAAAACCCCGTCTGATTTTTCTGGATAAAAGACAGGCAGTTGCCAAGTTTCATCGAAATCGGTTAATTATTTTTTGAGTTATCATATATATATATATATATATATATATATATATATATATATATATATATATATATATATATATATATATATATATATATAAACATATAAAAATTAAACCTATTTACAAATGAACTTTTTTGAACTGCAATTTGCTTTTTTACAGTACATACCAACAAAATATCAATCAGATTTTGGACCATATCACATCGTCTTCTATTTTAACACTAAAATAAATTTAATATTGAATGAGACAAACTTTAATTACTTTTAGTAGTACCAATCATAATAAAAATATGTCTAGTCAAAGTAACAAAACCCGATAAAAAAACAATTACGAAAACTAATAAATGCTGTTGAGCCAAAAATAGCCTTGTTAATATATCATATTCCCTTTCTTTGTCCAATTTTATCATATCTTTTGTTGGTCAGTAACAAAAGCAAACAAATTATATCCCAAATGATACAGAAAACTTTACAACTCTAGATCTAAATAAAAGGACTGTAACAGCGGCAGAAGCAGAAGTCAATGGAAGGTTGATGAATGAATCTCATGAGTCAATAAGAAAAGCATTGACTAACCAACAGCAACCACTTACTTATGATTTAAACATGCAATGCTTTTCTTATTGACTCATGAGATTCATTCATCAACCTTCCATTGACTTTGGCTTCTGCCCGCTGTTACAGTCCTTTTATTTAGAACATTCTAGAGTTGTAAAGTTTTCTGTATCATTGAATAATTTTGTGTTAGTATCCAACAAAAGATATGATAAAATTGGACAAAGAAAAAAACTCGATATATTAAAGCTATTTTTGGCACTAAACACTTGCCGAGTTTCATCTAAATCGGTTAATTATTTTTTGAGTTATCAGACGGATACATATATATATATATATATATATATATATATATATATATATATATATATATATATATATATATATATATAAGCATATAAAAATTCAAACTGATCCTGGATATGGGTTCTAGGGGTCCTAATTCGCGCTCATTTGAAAGAATTTTTGCAAAGTCTCACCATCGATACCTCTCTATTAGTGAATTTTTTTAATAAAAATTCACTAAAAACCTAGAAACAGTATTCCTATTACATTGATTTAAAAACCATTTTAATTCGGAAAGTAAAATGAAGTATATATTGCCATTCTTTATCGATAGGTAGGTATATTACAGCAGTCTGGTGCTTGTACACTATTAGATTTATATGCTCACATGACCACAATGTATGGCAAGGTTGGTTTTTCCTTTTTTTAGGGTATATATATAAATGACGTCATATTGTAATTTCTTAGAAAAACAATTGTGCACCCTTTAATTTCCTTCTTTATTTAAAATGACACTTGGTAATATTTATCTTACAACAGTGTACACTATCGGGCTTTCTGGTCGCCTTCCGAATCCACCCGATCCATTATTTACTTCCGAGATGTTGTATAAATAGAAATAGAAATTTTTATTTGCACTTTAAAATATATGAATACTTACTCAAAGGAAGATGTAATATGGGAACAGCAGTTCTTTTCAGGCCTCTTCTCATTTCAGGTAATTTATCCTCATCAACGAAATGACGATCACAAATATAAACTCTATCGGAAATGGCTTGTGGATATAAACCGAGCATCTTAGGGCTTTGTACAGCTCTCACCCAATCATCAAAATGGTCTTCTGATGATTTCAACGAAAAACGATGTCTTTTGCTAAATAATTCCAGGCACCCCGGAACATAATTAACAATAAATCGTTTTCTTGGTTGGTATCATATTTCTATCCACAAAGTTTCTGTAAGAAAACGTTATTTACTTATAACCTATGAACTACTAAAACGTTCTAAACTTGCCTGACAACTAAAACAGTTGTAATTATGTTTCACCAAAACACCTTGAACTATGAAAGCACCTTGCTTTTTTGATAAGAAAACTGAAAATAGAATTGAAATTACATAATTATTTAAACACAAAGCTTATATTAACGATCATATTTTGATTCACAAAAAAAAAAACGCACCTCTAAAACACAAAACCGACGAACAATGAAAACACTGTAAAGTATCCACTAAAAGTTAATATAGGTAAAACTTAATTAAAAGAAACATTTAGCAACAAACTTGTATTATAATTATACAATGAAAGAACTAGAAGCGAACAAAAACTTTTTTGCATTCAAAACATTTGAATTTTGAATGTATGATAAAATGGCGCACTGAACAGCTTGTTCAGTAGAATTGTAGCACTACTAGCGACATCTACTATATGCGATGTCCGAACTAGAGTCCTAATAAAGTCCAGGTTAGCTCCATTTAGGTGAAACTTCTATAGGGAGTGTTCTGTGGCCTCAAGCAATTTAAGCTTGCTTTGAAATCGTTTTTTAGAGAGCATTCTTTCTATTCTGTGGACGAATATTTTAATTGTAAACTTCAACGTTGATAAGCTGTTTTTTGTGTTTTGACTATTTCCGAATTCTTTTAGAGATCTATGGAGCAGTTTTAACAAACAAATAAATAAACACACCGTTCTGTACAAAATACAGAAGCGGCCTCCAATGTAAATATTTTATACAACGATTTAAACATAATATAGAAATGTATTAAGTCCTGTTTCTCTACTTTATTAGCAAAAAAAATTGTTTCACGAAGGCATGCAAACATTTTCTGCCGCTGGATGGATAAATGGAAAGATCATGCCTGTTATTAAGATGATTTAACTGATTGTAGTATCTATCTATTTTAGAAGTGACACCAAGTACTTTAAATAATTTTTTAACCGGAGAAAAATGTGGACTATGCAAAGATTTTGTGTCGCGATACAAATATTATAATTACCGGTCTTGATTGTACGTACAATCCATTATGATAACACTCCAAATTTTACTTAACTATATATTTATGATTAGAGGTATTGTTATTGTTAGTCATAGAGAGTGTCAGCAGCTTCTCTATTATTTTAGAGATAACGTTTGTCTGCTACGAAAAATAAAGCTATTATTTAACATCGACCATGAACTGACAAATCAAAAATAAAAATTATTTTTCATTATTAACCTTTTCACTGCTCTTGACGTAGATATATATATATATATATATATATATATATATATATATATATATATATATATATATATATATATATATATATATATATATATATATATATATATATACGTTGATCATTTAACTTCTCCAGACGTTATATGTACTTGAACTGCTGAAAAAAGATACTTGTAGCGGTGTGACTGCTCACACAATTCTATTAGTCGGCGTGCCACAGTTTGCTATTTAAATGAGGGTCCGTTTGATTAATCAGCTGTATTGCCATTATATGTTTGACTAGTATTATTCTCTGATTTGACAGTTTCATTTGCTTAGTTAGTAACTCACAGAATTTATAATAGATCTCACAAGGAACGGTCAGAATAGAAAATCACCAGGAAGGTAGAGGCTTTTTTTATATTTCAACAACACACCACGAGGGCTCAGAGCCTAAATACTATTGTACCGTGGGTGTCGACAAGGGGGAAAGAGGCAACGTGTTAATTCTGGACTTGAAGGTTTGGAGGAGAAGGAAAAACATGTGCCGGCAAGGAATACCGCAACTTGGAAGTCCTCGGGACAAAAGAACGGGCATAACAAGATGTTCTATGTCTGGTGACCTGGACAGTAAAAGGATGCATTCGCTCTGTTACCCTGGTAGATCTGTTGGGGCAGCAGGTGGAGGAACTATGGAAAAAAGCTCCTCTGAGCAGTGCCCGTGCAGATATCTATAAGAGAGAGAGAGAGAGAGAGAGAGAGAGAGAGAGAGAGAGAGAAAGGTCACCAACGGCACGTCTGTGGGCAGGGGATAGCAGCCTTTTGGTGACGGTAGGGTCACCGATGAGACGTATAGCTATCTTCTGAATGGAGTCCAGGATAGCGAGTGTAGAAACGGCACCCCAGATGTGGGAGCAGTATTCGAGGTTTGGCCTTATTTGTGAAGCATATAAGGTATAGTGTTTAGCTGGTGAAAAGTAGGAAGAGGAAACCTAATTTATTAGCAGCCGCTTGATGTGACATGTTGGTGCCAATTGAGATTTCGTGCACATAAATGCCAACAAGTGAAAAGACTCATTACTTTGATTAACTTGGTTGTTCATTGTAATGGGTCGAGGGCTGGTGTATCTCTTATGAGATAGAAAGCAAGATTGAGATTTGGTGGAGTTGAATTGTACAAGATTACTACTTCCCCAGTCTAATATTTTTTGGAGATCCACAGAGACAGACCCTCCATGAGTCTGCGATCCTCATCTAATTGGGCTAAAGAGACAGGCTTAGAATATTGTATATTTGAGTGAAGGGTGCTGTCGTCCGCGTAACTGTAAACTGGGTTGGATGTACTAGAGAGGAGGTTATTGATATCGAGAAGAAACAAAGTAGGGGCTAAAGCTCAACCTTGGGGTACTCCTGCATTAATTGGATACAGTTTAGAGGAATGGCCTTCCACGACAACAGAAATTCTCTGGTTGGAGAGGAAATTTGCTGTCCAGGTACAGAGTTTTTGTGGT
This sequence comes from Tillus elongatus, assembly GCA_964006375.1. Lineage (NCBI taxonomy): Eukaryota > Metazoa > Arthropoda > Insecta > Coleoptera > Cleridae > Tillus > Tillus elongatus. The sequence continues at coordinate 17,524,019 of OZ023262.1, forward strand.
AGGCCATAGGCCGGAAGTTTATTAAGCAGCGCTGCGTGCCAGACCTGGTGCTTTGGATTTGTCTAGAGCGACAATCTGGGATTCACCGTGTAGTTCCATCGACTTGTTCCAAGAATAGCTGACAAAAGAAAGGAGGTCGGCAGTTGATCTGCGCTGACGGAATCCATACTGCTTGTCGTGGATTAGACTGTGTTTTCCAAGAAATTTTAGTAATTCGGTGTTTATATGCTTTTCCATCACTTTAGAGACGACTGTATTGAGAGAAATAGGCCTGTAGTTGCTAGGAAGCGCTTTGGATCCTCTTTTGGGGACGGGTTGTACTCGAGCAGTTTTCCAATTACTAGGAAATATGCTTCTATTGTAAAATGTCTGAAACAGACGAGTCAGGACAGGAGCAAGTTCTGGTGCGCCTTTTTCAAGAACAAATAATGCTGGGATCTTGTCAAGACCAGAGGCTTTCCTGGTATTAAGAGAAGAGAGCATCTTTCGTACCTTTTTAGTTTTGAAAATGATATCCGTCATTTTATGCGAGACCTTGGGGACTGTTGGTAGTTGAACATTTGGAGGTGGGTTAAGAGTAGAATTACCAGTGCACGAGGCAAAAAGTTCAGCCCTGTCCAAGAAGGTAGAAACAATTTCATCCCCTGAAACAAGAGGTGGGAACGGGCTCTTGCAGAAATTATTCCCAATAGAGTTAGCAAGAGCCGAGAAGGGTTTGCTGCCGTTGGAGCTTGAGAGGATTTTGTTTTTGATGTGGTTATTAAACGAGTTTTTTGCCTCAGAAAGAATGCGGACATAGAGGTTTGTTGTGTCGTTAAATGCTTGACGGTTTTCATGACTGAGATTGTGTAGAAGCGTTTTGTGAGCTTTCACCTTTTCAAGTCTGGCCTTGTCACAGCATTTAGAGAACCAGGGCTTTTAAGTGGCTGAATAGGTTTTCTGTGTACGTGGAATAAATACTTCCATGCTAGCTTGGATAATTTCGGTGACGTTTTGTGAGATATCAGAGGGGTCAGGATGAGAGAAACAGACAGACGCCCATGGAAATGAGGAAAAGTAATCCTACATTTCGCCCCAGTTCGCGGAGTTGTAGTGCCAAACTATATGTGACCAAGGGGGGCGGTGACTGATGTCTTATAGCATTCAGTGTATAATATGGGCATAATCATAGGCAACCCAATATACTGCAAAATGTATATGGCGTTATCTAACTACATATACTGGCGGTATAATACATGCGCATGGTTATGCTTGCGGTCATCCGGTAGATGGAAACACATGTAAACAAGTGCTAGTACACTCTTCCCTTTTTGCGGCATTCCAAAAAAACATGGAAAGAGAGGGGTATTTTAATTGTTCATTCTTCACCTGTCATTTCTTGTTATATCTAATATATTTGATTATCATCATAATTATAACAGGACAATCCTACTTAGAATACATAATTGTTTTATTATTCCAGAAATCGCAAAACAAATTGTTTATGGTATGATAATCAATAGTAAATACTAAATACAATTTGTTGTGTTCGCTTGATATGCACCACTATCCCACGAGCATTGATGAGGATCGACTTTTAATGGAGTAATAGGGTCACTGCCCGCTCTAAGTTCGGTCGCTGAAAGATTTTCGAGCGGCGAATCGAAAACGCTATAACACATATATTGGGGAGTTTAGCAGGCGCCAACAGTTAAATAGTTGTGTCAACGTTTGCGTTCAGCAGTTACGAAGCGTTTCTCCGTGAACTCAACTGTTTCCGATTTTTCGAGGCGGAATGACAGACAACCATCGCAAAAGTGTGCTTGAAGTCAACAGTGATTTCATCAGTCTCCAGCTCTGGGTTGTATCGGTAGTCAGCAGATGGGCTCTTAAAATTTAGCTGTTGCCACCTGGTGAAATCATTGATTACCTAGCTTGAAGTGAGTATAAATCGTTATTTGTTTCCAATCTTTTCAGCTGTTTCTTTTTTGTTTATTTGATGAATAATGGCAGGTAATAAGTTTCGACTACTTACTTATGAACAATTGCTGGCCTTACCATGGTCTTGTATGCAGAATTGTTTCATATACCAACAGTTTTTATTTTGACATAAAAAATTGACATGTTCTGTCTACGTAATCTACTCAATAAAGTGTTATTCGTTCTGTTATTTGTAAATTCAATGTCCCTTATACGTTAGTAAAGATATTTGGAAGCTAACATTACATAAAGCATCATTTATTATCGGTTTTTATCACTCGATCAGAGCGGTACGCTCCTGCAGACGTTAATATACGCGACGCACGAAATTAGCGCGCGAATGACGTTGCTCAGCGAAAAGGCTACAAATCACTCCTTTTGTAAGTCAATTATCTTTGTTAATCATGTGACTTTGGTCCGCAGACTACGTTAATAAAGTGGACTGCTTTGGAAATTGCGATCAGAGAATTCTGCTTCAATAAATAACTAATTACTTGATGGAACTTAAAATAGAACCTATATAAACAAATATTCACTAATCCTTTCGAGCACAATGAGTCCTGTTGCTTTATGCCATGCAAATTTAAAAATATAAAGGAATGTATGGCAGACGACAACATCGCTTGAGGTGAATATGTCAATGCAGAATGCAGATGCAGCAATGTAGCGCTTGTCACTTGACATTAGGATGTCAGCGAAATCCGAACGGGTGACGTAATGACGTATTTGTTACTGGTACAGTGTTGTAAATTGTAAATTAGTTATTAATTCTATAATTCTTCATGTTCTCTAGCCAATGACGTATAAGAGTAGACGAGTAATGTTCATTTATGTAGTGGATATAAAAGTGTTACGCAAAATTGAACGTCGGCCTAGCAGCAGTAGTCACCGTCCAGACAGCAGAGAATCAGCACGCTCCAAGCCACTCCAAGCGGTCACAGCCAGCTTGTAAGCGAGAAGCGTCTCATTGGTCATTGCCGTTGCCTGACTCCGCCCACCCAACCGCCAGTCGCTGCTCTAGCAGCGTGCTTGTAGCCAGTTTGGTTCGGGGTCTTCCATCGGCGAGAGCCCTCTTCATAGCCGTTCAAGCGTGAGTATTCACTACTTGCCGTTTTAACGGCAAAAAGCGACCGTAACCTTCACGGTTGTCTATCCGACCAAAAAGATACCCGTGCTTACTTGAGGATCCAGTTCTTGCCCTACCCTGGTTACCGGGGCTGGACACCCTTAAGTGAAAGACACCTTCTCCCCCAGGTCAATCCTGTGGGGAGCTCTAGGTACCCCACCACAACCAAAGCCACAGACAAAGACCCTACCATGGAGAACCCCACAAGGAAGGCGGTCATCGACAGCATCCTGTCTAACGGGGTGTCCCCGGAAGGCCTCCATTTCGGAGATAATACGCCAATACTATGATGGCTCTCCCCATCACTTCTAGCCATCTTCAAATAATGGCCAAAACTTGCTGTTCTACGTAGGGCCACATACTACGAAGAGCATCCCTACAGACATAAGCGTCCCTAGCTTATTCTGCCCCGGTAAAGCCCCCGCGGCTACACTTGAATGGTAACATTCGAAATCCTAACGTCATGGTTTTTTCTCAAACCGACGGAGGTATGGACCCTTGGTCCGGTACTCCATCGGGAGTGGAGTTTAGTGGGTGCGAGTCCCACACTACCTCGTATTCCCTCTCACCATTATGGTGGCGGGTCTGAGTGTGTGCATAAGGGCATTCTCCACTCCTGTTTAAATCAACAACAAAAAAAAAAGAACGTCGGCCATTTTATGGGATGTAAACAGTTTTCAATGATTTGTGTTTTTTGAGTGAAACCTGAATGAAACCTTCCAATATTTAAATCAAACTAAAATGGTTGTGTGTGCGGCTTATGGTTGTAAGAATCGAAGTAACAAGAAAGATCCGGAATTTTACTTCACAGTTCACAGGTAAGTTAATTAATTACCACTTGGGACTCTTTGAATTATTTACAGCATATTTCTCGATTGAGGTAACTAATGACTTTGTGTTCTCAGTATAAAGTTGCAATAAGTATATATCAAGGAATTTTACTATTTATCACCAATTTCCTCGATATTTTCATTCATGATTACCATTTTTTACATCGGAATGTGTTGAACAGGTGATTGTTTTACCAATGGCGTGCATCACACATTTCTCTGGGGCTGTGCAATTATCCTGAAAATGTCCATGCAGACATGCACTGGCATGTTGAGACGTGAATTACGAAAATGAGCAAAGAAATCTGCAATACTTATTACTTCTGGATTTTTATTTGATTTCCCGAAAGTTGAATGTAACTATATTCATTGGAATAAAATGTATGTACACATCAAAGAACTTATTCTTTTATGATATTTATCAACATTTTCATTATCTGAGCTCCAAAGTACATGTTCACCATAGAAGAGAACTTTTATCTCATAACTAATTTCCCAAATATGAAAACGTCTGACCTAGTTCTAGTTTATCAATCATTATCAAAGACATATATGTTATTCCATTCAATTTTTATGATTTCAGATTTCCTCTCAAGGATCCGCAAAGGCTTGATGTTTGGCTTCGCAACATGAAACGTACAGAAGATTGGAAACCTTCAGAAAACAGTAGACTGTGTTCAAAACATTTTACAGTGGACCAGTTTTACCATATTAGTGGACAAATGCGTTTACTAGATGAAGCAGTACCTACAATATTTCCAGAACTGCCACAATATTTACAGCCAGTCAGACCGAAGAAGGTAACATATATTTTAAAGTTTGTTTAATGTGTTTCGTGATCTCATTATAATAGAAATAAGTGCTTGTCACAAATATCTTGCTCATTAGCTTCGTACTATACAACGTGTTTCGCATAAGAACTGACACAGAACAGGGGCATGTAGGGGAACCTAAAATATGGGGATTTAACACAACTTACCCATATACTAAGTTATAGAGAAGTTATAGGTTTTCAAAGTGGGGTTTCAAATTTCGAAAAAATTGAATATCTCAGTAATACATCAAATAAGAAAAACCAAATTTAGTACACGTTGTGAGTGTATCAAGAGCATTAAACGAGTTCAGTTGAAGTATTTTAAAGGGTTGAATAGGAGTGATGTAACCTTAAAATGTGACAGAATTTGTTAACGTGTCTGTGGATTTAAAAAATGATTCCATATAATGGAGAATTTAATTGTAAAACTTTTTAGTCTTGCTATTTTTCAAAAAATGCCGTTTTCAAGAAAAACGCACATATTTTATAGACACATATTTTATCAATGTTACTTAAAATCGTCCAAAATTCAATAGTTGCCTATGAAATTATTCACTTGGCAATTAGAGGTATTTAATTTAGCAACTGTTTGCTAATTGTTTTGAAAATGGCCGGAAAGTTTTCATTTAGTGAACAAGTTGACATTCTATTAGTGTTTCTGTGGATAAAACAGCAGAAATTGTCTTGAAGAATATCAAAGAAGATTTCCTAATCGTGTGTCCCATGGAGAAACCTTTGCCAATGTTGAAAGACGAGCTCGAGAAACAGGCAAGTTTAACAGTAGCACTCAAAAACGTGATATTGCAATCAGGGCACAAGGCGAAGCACTTATTTTGAACACAATTTCAGATGAACGACATATTTGTATTAGAAATGTATCTCGACAAACTGGTATATCGCAAACTTCTATACACCAAGTTCTCAGGCGTAATCTACTACACCCATATCATGTCCAAAAATTGGAAGAATTTTTACTGGAATATTTGGTTAAGCGAGTTACTTAATGTCAGTTTGTTTTATGTCAAGACATTAATTTTCAGAAAAAAAATTTTGCTGATGAGGCTTGTTTTACCCACATAGCTATTACAAATTTACTTAACTATCATGAGTATTCTAACGTGAACCTTCATTCTGTAATTCCTCGACATTTCCAACACGAGTTTGGAATAAATGACTGGATCGGTATTATTGATCAGTATCTAATTGGCTATTTTATCGAATCAACTAAATGGCGAAAGTTATTTGGAATTTCTCCAAAACACTCTTACAGATTTACTTGCAGCTACAACTTAGACTGGAATATTGGTTTATGCCTGATGGAGCACCGCCTCATTGTAGTAATATTGTCAGCCGATTTTTAAACTACCAGTATTAAAATAAATGTATTGGACGGGGCCATAAATGCCCACAAGTTTGCCCCACACGATCACCAGACCTCAACAAATGTGTCTACATTGTTTGGGGAACGCTAAAGGAATAGTCTAATCTTCGCCAGTTGCGTTCTGAGAAGAACTGTGGAATCGTATTACGAACAAATGTAACTTTACATGAAATAATGAGCAGTTATTGAAAAGAGTAGACATCAATTTTCAATGAAGAATAAATTTATTCTTGAGAGAAAACTGTGATCATTTTTAACAATTTCTATAACGTATCAGTAGCAAATCTTTTATCTCTCCTGTTTAACTTCTTTGTTTTCCTAATTAATTATTCTTACTCACATTTTTTACTGGTTGTCAAGTTTCACGTGCTTGTCAAGTTTCACGTATAATTTCATAAGCAACTATTGAATTTTCGATGATTTTTTGTTTTTCTTGAAAACGACGTTTTTTGAAAAATAGGAGGAGTAAAAAAGTTTAAAAATTAAATTCTGCATAAAATGGAATAATAGTTTTTTTAAATCTGCCAAAAAGTCTGTCACATTTTAAGGGTGCATCGCCCCTGTTCAACCCTTTAAGATGCTTCAATTGAACTCTACTTACCATGTATAAATGCTCCTGATACACATAGAATGTGTACAGAATTTGGCTTTTTTAAGTGGAAGTATTACTGAGATATTAATTTTTTCGAACTTTGAAACCCCCCTTTGAAGGCCTATAACTTCTCAGGGGTGCAACTTAGTATAGGGGTAAGTTGCATTAAAGCACCATATTTTAGGTTCGTCTGCATACCCTTGCTCTGTGTCGCCTCTTACGCGAAACACCCTGTATTTTCCAAATATCCAGCTTGATAGGCGACAGGGCAACTCATTTGCATTATTCCCTCGACAATGTGAAGTGGTCTGAATTACTGCGTTAGTTATATATAATGGAAAACACATTACAAAAACGTAAAAACTTTATATGTAGACATTGTTGTTGGTATCGTGCTGTAGTCGACACTAGTCATATTCTGTAGTCAAAAATTTGAATATACATGTTGAAGACAAGCTCCTATTTCCTATTCACCTTTTGAAAATAGCAAGCTTATGTATAATGTCACTGTATCGAAATTAAGAAAATATTATTACAATTTTGGAGTTCTCAACATCCTTGTTGATATCGTAGAAACTCCAAAGAGGATACAATTAACTCTCATCACCATATCATCTGTTACAGCGAAAGAAGAATCCACAAGATACTGCTGGACCATCTACTTCAACATCTACTTCGGTAACCACTCCAGTGCATGAAACTTTGACATCACATCAGGTCCCAGATGATACACCAAAAAAGAAAAAAATAAAGAAACAACTATTTCAAGAAAAGAAAAAAAGTGAGGTGAAAACAAAGAAAATTCGGGTGCTGACACAGAAACTGAAAAGGTCTAAAAAGAGAGTTATATCTCTCAAACACATTTTGAGAGATTTGAAGCAAAAAAAATTAAAATAATATGTATATATATATATATATATATATATATATATATATATATATATATATATATATATATATAATTGTTCTTTTCTATAATAAAGTTTATGTGTGTGTTTACTTGCATATTGTTTTTGAGATGCCATACATTCTTTGTGTATATATTTTGTATCATGTTGGTCAAATATATTACTATTGGTTGGATAAACGTTGTCTTTAATTGATGTGTAATTTAGTATCTGTTGGTGATGTGACTTGTACATTTAGATATGATATGGAAGCCTTTTGCGTGAGTTGAAACTCACTTTTTATCGACAATTTGGAAGATACTTGTGAAATATGATTGTATGCCTTCAGCTAATAATAATAATAATAATCTATTAGCAACCAAGCTATACAGATATTCTTATCACTACGTCAAACCTTGAACTATTTTCAATTTTAAAATATACTTTACATACTCTTTCCCTTATAAAAATTTTCTTTAATATAAACTATTTCTCTTCTAAATACCTGCAAATTTCTACTTTTCTTTACATTTATTGGTAACTTTATAAATATTTAAGCCCTTATAAAACAATGAATTTTCTGTTCTTTGCTTCCTAGCCTTATTTACATAAATTTTCTCAGCATTTCTTGTATTATAACTATGTACATCATTTACATTTTTTATTTTATTGCACAAATATTGCGGTAACAATTTATTCACTATCTTGTAAATAAAAATCAAATTTAACAACACAAGTCTCTGATCAATACTCATAAATCCCAATGTGTCCCACATATCTTTAATTCTAGCATATCTGTTAACACCTAATTTAATTCTCGTGGCCCTATCCTGTAGTACCTGAAGTTTTTCTTTATCAGTCTAATAAACAAACATATTTTTTCAATTGGTTTTTGTGCAGATCACACATTTCCTAAACTGTTCAAAAGGAAGTTCTGATTGGTCATTTAGAAATAAATAAGCTTATGGCCACATCTCTCCTGACTTTTCATTGTATTAATTTCAGGCTGTCATTGCGAATTCTTAATGGCAGTCATTTTTCGGTAATAAAAAAGTCTGCGCACAGCAAGTGCGATATGATGAATTTTAATAAAAATGTGTTTAATGGCAAATAATATGTCCTTTTTTAATGAAAGCAGGCATCAAATTTGGTTAACAGTATAATTTATATAGTAGAAACAATGTATTGTATTTCACAAAAGTAACTATGTTGTTGGAAAATGTATTAAAAAAATTCGAAAGTAAACTTAAAATGTTCCCGAAAAACCGGTGCCTTAGCCAACGAACCTTGGGTTCATTGAATTATTGAAATTTGAAGCATGTACAGAAAAATCGCTACCAAACCGCACTTCCTGCGTCCCGATTTTTTTCTTATAAGCATGCCTTATATTTCGATGGAAAATGCAATAATATAAGGCGTGTTCGATTAACAAAAAGAAAAAAAAAAAGAAAATGTATATCGCCAACGATTTATTGCCCACCTGTGATTGTAAAAATAATTTCATAAGATGCAGCTCAAGACACCCTATAATTAACATATACATTTTTTTCTTGTAATCTTGTATTAAGAACGGATATGCTTTACCGTAGAAATGTGTCACCCTGTATACATGTAAACAGATAAAAACTGAAACTAACTCGGATTTGGGTTCTAGGGAGCCTAGTTTGCGCTCATTTGAAGAAATCTTTTAAAAATTCAAAAGTGGCGGTCTCAATAGCGAATTTTTTCTACGAAAATTCGCCACAAATTACACACTATCAAATTATAAACTCTACAACTACTGCCAAAGCATCAGAGAAAGGGTCTATTTAAAATGAATTTTTTGGCAATATTTTAGTAAAATGAAGGACAATGACCATTCAAGCTGAAACTTAACGTTTTGTAAAAACATTTCTTGCCACATTTCATCTACATGATCCATATTCGTTTCAGATTCTTTCAAATCGTAACTTTGACGTTTTTAGAAGAAAAACTATAACATTTTCAAAATATGTTTTCTGGTAGTTGTTGACCTTTTTGCACCAGAAAACTTAACCTTTGTCTGTAATATACACTAGATTTTGTTATCGATACAAAATATTTTTGGTTTTGTGTGTTCCTCTGGTCATCAGTGGGACCCAATTTCTTTTTTTAAATCCCTATTCCTTTTAGTGAATTTTTATTTTTATAAACCACTAATAGAGAGATATCGACGGTGAGACTTTGCAAAAATTGTTTCAAATGAGCGCGAACTAGGACCCCTAGAACCCATATACGGGCTCAGTTTCAATTTTTATATGTTTATATATATATATATATATATATATATATATATATATATATATATATATATATATATATATATATATATATATATATATATATATATATATATATATATATATATATATATATCTATTTGTGTATCCAAGCGATAACTCAAAAAATAATTAACCGATTTCGATGAAACTCGGCAAGTGCCTTTCTTTTACTAATGGCCTGGACGTTAGCCAGGAAAATCGGACAAGGTTTTTCGGGAAAATTTTGAGTTTTCTTTCGAAAAAAATATTTTCCTCCAAAGATTACAAAGTTATTTTAATGTCATTTGGTGGATATGTTTCCTTGGGAGAGGCCTTACTACCAAAATTCAACTTTTTATAGAAAATTGAGTTATCCAAGTTTGAAGCATTTAATAAAAATTCACTACCATAACGCACTTGCTGCGTCCCGAACTTTTTTCTTTTAACCTAGAGATCTAAATTTTAGTACGGAGTATACTTTTTAACATAAACGTGCGTATCAAATTTGGTTGCCATAGCTTTGTTATTTCCGGAGATAAAAAAAAATCCGAAAGGAAATCCAACATTTTCCCAGAAAAAGTGGTTCGATTTTGCTGGAAAATCAATGTATCCAAGCCACTTGCAAAAGGAACGCACTCACCAAATTTGATTAAAATCGGCCCATTATTTTTTGAGTTATCGGTGTGATATATATATATATATATATATATATATATATATATATATATATATATATATATATATATATATATATATATATATATATATATATATATATATATATATATATATATATGGGTGTGTGTGTGTTTTAACATATAAAAAAACTGACCCCGGATATCTGTTTTGTGGACCCTAGTTGGGGCTCATTTGAGGAATTTTTTCTACGAAAATTCACTAAAACACTCCATTGCATGTTTATTTGCTCGTGAAAATGTGGATCTTTGGTATTATAGTAGTAAAAAAAAAATACTGCGTCCTGACCTAACTTTTTATGCCTATATTTCGTGTGGGACTTTTTTTATCAGAAAGACAGTAAATTTGTCAAAAAGTTTACTGGTACATGTATTTTCTATTTATTAATCTAAGTGTACACTATAAATGATTATTACATCAAGGAAGTAGATCAGGAGAAATGGGATTCGAAGAGATATAACATTTTCCATTTGGATATGATTCATGTTATGTCCTTGAAGAAATCGGAAAAAATTCTTCAACTGACTGATATGAGCAGAGTGTTCTAATATTTGTGATTCGCTTAATAAAATATAAGTTAATTAATTATTATTTTTTGGATTTGCCATTACTAATCCTGGTCGTTTCTACACCCTTTAGCAAGCCCATACGGTACGCCGATGGCGTGACCTCGCTTGGGGCCCACCGCGAAAAGTGGTAACACTTTCATCCAGCGGGTTATCTGTCTACTCTCTATACGTCGTTGTCTCTCAAGATCTATATACTTAAGATCTATATATATATATATATATATATATATATATATATATATATATATATATATATATATATATATATATATATATATATATATATATATATATATATATATATACAAGTCTTACATACTTTGTCCCTATATTGGGGTAGAAATGGGCCAGGGCTAACAATTTTTTAAATTGTTAGTTAGTTGTATACCGTCTCTATTTTTAATACTCTGTATTATTTGGAGCGGGCGTGACAACAAGTACTTGGTTCCGAACTAGGTGGCGACACGTTCGCTACTCACTTAGTGTTTTAGGACTGGCTATACGATAGCCGTGTTATTTTTGGTGCATTTTTGCTGCAATTAGTATGCCGTACTGAAGAGCTCTAATGAGAGCGAAACCGGTCTACGGTTCTAATTGTTGCGAGAATGCATCTAGTCTTACATACTTTGTCCCTATATTGGGGTAGAAATGGGCCAGGGCTAACAATTTTTTAAATTGTTAGTTAGTTGTATACCGTCTCTATTTTTAATACTCTGTATTATTTGGAGCGGGCGTGACAACAAGTACTTGGTTCCGAACTAGATGGCGACACGTTCGCTACTCACTTAGTGTTTTAAGACTGGCTATACGATAGCCGTGTTATTTTTGGTGCATTTTTGCTGCAATTAGTATGCCGTACTGAAGAGCTCTAATGATAGCGAAACCGGTCTACGGTTCTAATTGTTGCGAGAATGCATCTAGTCTTACATACTTTGTCCCTATATTGGGGTAGAAATGGGCCAGGGCTAACAATTTTTTAAATTGTTAGTTAGTTGTATACCGTCTCTATTTTAAATACTCTGTATTATTTGGAGCGGGCGTGACAACAAGTACTTGGTTCCGAACTAGGTGGCGACACGTTCGCTACTCACTTAGTGTTTCCAGGTTAGCTCCATTTAGGTGAAACTTCTATAGGGACTGTTCTGTGGTCAAAGTTGGCAATTTGGCAACCATCGTCTATTAGTCCATTATCATTAATGTATCATGGATGCCGGCAGCGATTTGGAATTTAAGCTTCAGTGCAAGCAAGAGGTAAAATCAGATGAAGATTTCAAAATGGAAATAGAGGAACATGATTTGACTGTACTTGTGAATTTTAAAAACGAATACTGTAGTGATAACAGTTCTGGAAATAATGACTGCAAAACGAGTTTAAATACTGTTGTTAGTGAACAGTTCAAGAGTAAGTGTAATTACACTAAGAGTATTGAAGCGAGACCCTTTAAATGTAAGCTGTGTGATTACACTAGTGTACAGAAAGGGCATCTGTCACAACACATCATCTCTAAACACAGAAGTATAAAAAAGAGAATTTTTATGTGTGACTTGTGTGATTACATTTGTTTACAGAAAGCACAGCTGTCAGGACACATCATTTTCAAACACAGAAGTATTGAAGAGAGACCTTTTAAATGTGAGTTGTGTGAGTACGCTTGTGTACAGAAAGGGACTTTGTCAAGACACATCAAATCAAAACACAGAAGTATAGAAGATATACCTTTTAAATGTGAGTTGTGTACATACACTAGTGTACAGAAAGGGACTTTGTCAAGACACATCAAATCAAAACACAGAAGTATAGAAGATATACCTTTTAAATGTGAGTTGTGTGAGTACACTTGTGTACAGAAAGGGACTTTGTCAAGACACATCAAATCAAAACACAGAAGTATAGAAGATATACCTTTTAAATGTGAGTTGTGTACATACACTAGTGTACATAAAACAGATCTGTCAAAACACATCATCTGCAAACACAGAAGTATGGAAGAGAGACCTTTTAAATGTGAGTTGTGTGATTACACTAGTGTATATAAACAGAACCTGTCACAACACGTCATCTCCAAACACAGCGGTATTGAAGAGAGACCTTTTAAATGTGAGTTGTGTAATTACACTAGTGTACATAAAGCAGCTCTGTCAAAACACATCATCTCCAAACACAGGAGTGTTGAAGAGAGACCTTTTAAATGTGAGTTGTGTACATACACTAGTGTACATAAAACAGATCTGTCAAAACACATCATCTGCAAACACAGGGGTATTGAAGAGAGACCTTTTAAATGTGAGTTGTGTGATTACACTAGTGTACAGAAAGCAGCTCTGTCAGGACACATCATCTCCAAACACAGGAGTGTTGAAGAGAGACCTTTTAAATGTGAGTTGTGTGAGTACACTTGTGTACACAAAGGGGCTTTGTCAAGACACATCATCTCCAAACACAGAAGTGTTCAAGAGAGACCTTTTAAATGTAAGTTGTGTTATTACACTAGTGTATATAAAGCAGCTCTGTCAGGACACATTATCTCTAAACACAGTAGTATGGAAGAGAGACCTTTTAAATGTGAGTTCTGTGATTATGCTAGTGTAAACAAGAATGGTTTATTCAAACACGTCATTTCCAAACACATAAATGTTTAAAATTAATGTTTTAGGCTTTTCATTGTCAATAATAATAATAATTTCAACAGAGAGGCAATTTAACATATTTTATCAAAACGTCAGGGGCCTCCAGACACAAAATAATGATGTTTACTCTTTTGTTTGCTCACAGGCATACCCTCTTGACTGTTTTGCTTTCACTGAGACTTGGCTGGATAGTGACATTTATAGTAGCGAACTGTTTGATGATCAATATATTGTCTATAGATCAGATAAGGATTTTTCTTCCTGTTGTAAGACTAGTGGGGGTGGTGTTCTGCTTGCTGTGCATGCTCGCTTTGCTACTCGTCGCCTTGATATTCAGAGGGACTGTGGCGGATTTGGTGCTCTTTCTAATATTGACATTGTGGGGATCAGAGTCTCGGATCATCGGGCCTCGCCTAATGTTTTTGTTGTTTATATACCTACCAATACTCCAATTAATGACTACTACCTCTTGTTTGAAGCTCTCGAATCCCTGTGCATAAAATATGGTCCCGAGACATTCTTAGTTGGTGACTTTAACATGCCTGAATATGCTTGTCATCAGAACGACCCCTCCGCTCGTGTGTCTGCTTTTCAAAATTTCTGTAATCTACTACTCCTTGAACAATTTAATCATGTTGAGAATATTAACAACAGGATTCTTGATGTGGTTTTGTTTACAGACACTTGCTTGGTGGGGGAGGTTCTTGATTCGCCCGTGATTCCTGGTCCATCATCCCCCCTTAATAATAGCGTTTCCGGTCAAGGGTTCAGTGGTCTCGTCCCCTGTTGGTAACACTTGGGAAGAGATCATATAATTTTCGAAAATGTGATTTTGTCAGATTGTACGCGGAGCTTGGCGGCTTGTGCTGGGATGGCACGAATGGGCTTCAGAATGTTGATTCTATGCTTGACTTTTTTTATTCCAGAATTTACGAATTGTTTCATCTGTATGTTCCCATGACTGCTTCAAGAGCATGTAATAGGTATCCCCCGTGGATTTCTAAAGAAATTAAGGTTAGTATAAAATATAAATATTCATTATGGTGTAAGTTTAAGAAGTCTGGAAATGTGGAGTTTCCGGATAGATTTAGGGAGCTGAGACAAAAACTTAAGAGAGACATTTATCTTTCTCGAGTAAACTACTTTCAGAGGGTTGAAAGAGAGATTAGGTCTAATCCTAAAAAATTCTGGAACTGCTCTTCTCGGCGCCGTCAAAACTTTCCTATGGGGAATTCATCTAACCAGCAACAGGCAATTGACAGTTTTGCTTCTTATTTTGCAGGATGTTCTGGTTCCACCCCCACCTCATCACCTACAGCCGCCAGCCTGGCTTCGGGTGACATCACGATGTTTTTTGTTGATGACTTTACAGATGATAAAATTATTACAGCTGCTAAGAGAATTAAGGCTAACATGTCCTGTGGACCTGATTTAGTTCCTGGCTTCTTGGTGCGCGACTGCTCATATGCTTTCCTGACTCCACTTAAGAAAATTTTAAAACGGACTCTTAGATCTGGAACATTCCCCGTGATTTGTAAGCTGTCACGGGTTTTCCCTGTCTTCAAAGCGGGGGATAGTGGTGATCCATCAAACTATCGACCAATGGCCATACTATGTGTCTTCTGTAAGATTTTCGAGGCCATGCCTTTTTCGGTGAATACTGTTTCACATCAAAAACACTCTATTTCTCAGCATGGTTTCATTCCAGGGAGATCGACTGTAACGAATTTAGTTGACATTACACAGTTCATTGCGTCCGCTCTTCACAGGTTGTGTATACTGATCTAAGGCCTTCATTCTAAATCACTATGTTCTGATTGACAGGATGAGGGCTATCGGATTCTCCGAGGGCTTGCTTGGCTTGTTCAGATCTTACCTGGATGGAAGGAGGCAATTTGTTGAGGTTGGGCGCTTCAAATCTTACACCCATCACGTAACTTCGGGAGTGCCGCAGGGTGCCATACTCAGTCCATTACTGTTTATTATATTTATTGACCCAGTTAAACATGTTTTACATGTTCCTTTTTTAATGTATGCAAATGATATTAAGATTTTCGCAAATATTTCGAGTGTTGATGACTGTTTGTGGCTCAAGAACTGTCTTCAGATCCTCGATGAATGGTGTTGTCGGAGTGGTTTTTCTATGAATGTTTCCAAGTGTTGTGTGATGTCCTTTACTCGAAATAAGCACACAGTTACTTTCGGGTACAATATAAGAGGGCTTCCACTTGATCACCCCGGGATAGTTAAGGACCTTGGGATTGTTTTTGATGGTACTCTATCTTTTAAACCACACTATGAGCAGACTGTCAGTTCCGCTTACAAAACTCTTGGGTTTCTGATAAGAAACAGCAAAAATGTCTCACAGACTGACACCCTCCTCCTGCTCTTTGGCTGTTTGGTTAGGTCCCGACTTGAATATGGCTCAGTTGTGTGGGCTCCTACTTATGAGATACATATGGCAAGCCTGGAATCAGTGCAAAGAAAATTTCTAAAATTTCTTAGCTTTTGTGAGGATGGTCGATATCCGTCTATTGGTTTTCCTCGGGAAAGTTTACTTCTTCGCTTTAGTCTGCAGAGTCTGTCGATGCGCAGGCAGTGCAGTTTCATTATATTTTTATACAAACTGGTTAATTCTGTGTTCGATTGCCTTAATCTGCTTCAGCAACTTAATTTCAATGTGCCTCGTATTGCAGCACGTTTTCCAGGCACATTCTATCTCCCGACTGCTCGTACACAATTGCTGCGATCGTCTCCAATTTACCAGATGTGCAATGATTACTCTGTACTGCAGGACCGCCTATATATCTTCTCATGTAATATATCAGAGATAAAAATGTTTTTCAAAGCGATCTAATTTGTGACTCTCTTTTGTATAGTTTGTTTGATTATTGTTTGTTATTATGTTTTGTGTATTGGCCCATCCTTAATTTGGCTTTTAAGCTGTTGGATGGTGTATCAATAAATAAATAAATAATAATAGTTTGGGCTCGACAAATGTCATACCTTATGTCTAGTCAGAGGGAAGATACAACCAGATGTATATGAAATGCAGAATGGCCAGCAAATTGTCTCAATGAATGGAAAAGAGTGTTATAAATACCTGGAAATTGGCGATCCTATAGGAGTGTGGTTCCGTCAAAGCACTGAATTCACCGCGCCCGATCAGTGTGCAGCGTTGCCAGCATGGGCTTTCTACCCTCACGCCAGGAAAGCAAAGCAACAAGCAAGGAAAATAAACCACTCATTAATGAAGAACGATCTGACAAATTAGTTTATGAAATGAGTAAAGCAGTGGCGTCTGGTGCCTAAGATTTTTAAGTGTGTTGCATCAAGAAATGTAAGGATAAATACATTGCTGATTTAAGAAAACTGGTAATTTTATGGCACAATAATTACTTACATTGATTTTCTCAGACAATGTAACACTTTTTATTTTTTCACAGAAAAATAGCACATTGCAGGAAAACAACTCAAGAGAGCTCTTATGTTTCCAATAGAACGATGATATCAAAAATAATTTTTAGTTGGGAAAATCATTAGCATACTATTTTTTTATTCAAAATGATCAAAGTCAGTGCCCGTATGCACGCTACTGTTAAAGCTGAAAATTATTCTCCTATTGAAAAAATCTCGGGACGCAGCAAGTGCGTTATGGTAGTGAATTTTCATAAAAATGTTTTTATTGCAAATATGTGTTTTCTTTTTAAGAAAGCAGACATCAATTTTGGTTACCAGTATAACCTATATAGAAAACTCTGGACGCAGCAAGTGCGTTATGGTAGTGAATTTTCATAAAAATGTTTTTAATTGCAAATATGTGTGTTTTCTTTTTAAGAAAGCAGGCATCAATTTTGGTTACCAGTATAACCTATATAGTAAAAACAATGTGCCATGTTTCATAAAAATAACTTTATTGTGTGAAAATGTACAAAAATTTCCAAAAGTAAACTTAAAGTGTTCCCGGAAAAACTCGTTTCTTGGTCAACCTTATAGGTTAATAGCAAATTGAGCTATTCAAATTTGAAGCATTTAATGAAAATTCGCTACCATAACGCACTTGCTGCGTCCCGAATTTCTTTTCTTACAAACATGCATCGCTGAAATATTCAAAAATGCAATAACATAAGGCGTGTTTGATTAAAAAAAAAAAGAAGAAAATTTGTATCACCAACGACTTATGGGCCATCCTGTGATTGTAGAAATATTTTTTTAAGATGTAGCTCAAGACACCCTATAATTAATATATACAAATTTTCTTCATATCTTGTATAATAACGGATATATTGAGCTTTATTGATTTTTTACGAAAATTCGACAAAAATTATATACCATTAAACGATAAACTCTAAAGCTAAGGCTACTGCCAAGCATCAGAAAAAGGGTCTATTTGAAATGAATTTTCTGGAAACATTTTAGTAAAATGAAGGACAATGACGGTTGAAACTAAGACTTCAGAGTTTGTAAAACATCCTTCTTGAGACATTTGATTTCCATATCCCGTATTAGATTCAAGTTCTTTGCCTAAATGTTGCCGATTTTGACGTTTTAAATCGCAACTTTGACGTTTTGAGGAAAACCTCAATTTATTTTTCTTTAAATGCCTATAACTTTTTTGTGTTTTGACCTACATAGCTAAATTTTGGTAGGTAGCTTACCTATAAGGATATTAACGAGTGTACCAAATTTGGTTGCCCTCACTTTGTTAATTCCGGAGATATAAATTTTTTCGAAAGAAAACACAACATTTTCCGGGAAAACCTGGGCAGATTTTCCTGGATAACGAACTTATCCAAGCCATTTGCAAAAGGAATTTTTCCACCAAATTTAGTCAAAATCGGCCTATTATTTTTTGAGTTATCGGTGTGATACATATATATATATATATATATATATATATATATATATATATATATATATATATATATATATATATATATATATATATATATATATATATATATATATATATATATAAACATATAAAAATTGAAACTGACCCCGGATATGTGTTCTAGGGGGCCTAGTTCGCGGTCATTTGAAGAAATTTTTTCAAAATTCATAAGTCGGGATCTCCTCATTAGTGAATTTTTTTTAAGAAAATTCACTAAAAAGCAGGCATCAAATTTGATTACCAATATAACATATATAGTAAAAACAATGTGCCATGTTTCATCAAAATAACTTGATTGTTTGAAAACGTACAGAAATTTCCAAAAGTTAACCAAAAGTGTTACTGAAAAAATCCGTTTCCTGGTCAACCTTATAGGTTAATAGCAAATTGAGCTTTTCAAATATGAAGCATTTAATCAAAATTCGCAACCACAACGCACTTGCTGCCTACAGAATTTCTTAACTTACAAACATGCATTATATTTCGATGGAAAATGCAAAAAAATAAGGCGTTTTCGACAAAAAAAATATTATTTGTATCACCAACGACTTATGGGCCACCCTGTGATTGTCGCAATAATTTTTTAAGATGTAGCTCAAAACACCGTATAATTAATGTATACAATATTTTTTCATATCTTGTATAATAACGAATATATTTAGCCTTATTGATTTTTTACGAAAATTCGACAAAAATTATATACCATTAAACAATAAACTCTATAGCTAAGGCTACTGCCAAGCATCAGAGAAAGGGTCTATTAGAAATGAATTTTCTGGAAATATTTTAGTAAAATGAAGGACAATGACGGTTGAAACTAAGAATTCGGTGTATGTAAAACATTCTTCTTGAGACATTTTCTTTCCATAGATCGTATTAGATTCAAGTTATTTGCCTAAATGTTGCGAATTTTGACGTTTTCAATTGTCACTTTGACGTTTTGAGGAAACCCCCAATTTATTTTTCTTTGAATGCCCATAACTTTATTGTCATTAGACCTACAGAGCTAAATTTTGGTAGGTGGCACACCTATAACGATATAAACGAGCTTACCAAATTTGGTTGCCCTTACTTTGTTAATTTTGGAGATATAAATATTTTGCGAAAGAAAACACAAATTTTTCCGGGAAAACCTCGGCGGATTTTCCTGGCTAACAAAATTATTCAAGCGACTTGCGAAAGGAATGTACTCACCAATTTTGACGTTTAAAATCGCAATTTTGACGTTTTGAGGAAAATCCAAATTTATTTTTCTTTGAATGCCTGTAACTTTTTTATCCTTTAACCTACGGAGCTAAATTTTGGTAGGTAACTTTCCTATAATGAAATAAATCCGCACATGAAATTTGGTTGCCCTTACTTTGTTAATTCCGGAGATATAAATTTTTTTCGAAAGAAAACACAAAATTTTCCGGGAAAACCTAGACCGATTTTCCTGGCTAACGAACTTATCCAAGCCATTTGCAAAAGGAATTAAGTCACCAAATTTAATCAAAATCGGCCCATTATTTTTTGAGTTATCGGTGTGATACATATATATATATATATATATATATATATATATATATATATATATATATATATATATATATATATATATATATATATATATATATATATATATATATATATATATATATATATATATATATATATATATATATATATATATATATATATATATATATATATATATATATATATATATATATATATATATATAAACATATAAAAATTTAAACCGACCCCGGATATGTGTTCTGGGGGGGCTAATTAGCGCTCATTTGAAGAAATTTTTTCAAAATTCAAAAGTCGGGATCTCCTCATTAGTGAATTTTTTTAAAGAAAATTCACTAAAATGCAGCTGTCTTCCCATACTCTATATTCCATTTTTTCCTTAAAACTGTAACACCCTGTATTATCGTTAATTTGTCTTGCTAATTGTTTCAGGCAACGAAGTTTACAAACTAACTTGAACAAAATAATTATATAATTGGTCAGGTACTGGCTGTTCAAATGGCTGGAGATTCTTACCTTCCCTTTGAGAATTTACTACCTTGCGTGCTGCTTTTAGTGAATTTTCTTTAAAAAAATTCAGTAACGAGGAGATCCCGACTTTTGAATTTTGAAAAAATTTCTTCAAATTAGTGGTATTTGGGACCCCTGGAACCCAAATCCGAGGTCGGTTTCAGACGTTATATGTTTATATATTTATATATATATATATATATATATATATATATATATATATATATATATATATATATATATATATACATATATATATATAAATATATATATATATATATATATATATATATATATATATATATATATATATATATATATATATATATATGTATGTATGTATGTATGTATGTATGTATGTATGTATGTATGTATGTTTATATATTTATGTATTACACCACTAACTCAAAAAATAATGCGCCGATTTTGATAAAATCTGGTGAGTACCTTCCTTTCGCAAGTGGCTTGGATAAGTTCGTTATCTAGGAAAATCGGACTAGTTTTTCCCGGAAAATTTTTATATCTCCGGAAATAACAAAGTTAGGGCAACCATATTGGGTGCGAAGGTTTATATCATAAAAAGAAAACCATGCACCAAAATTTGAGTCTCTACGTTAAAATAAAACAAAGTTATAAGCTTTTAAGTTTTTATTCTTAAAACGTCAAAAAAGTCGCGATTCTAAACATCAAAATTGACATGTTTTAGATAGAGAACTTACATGAACCGCTATGCAGCGTAAATGTCGTAAAAGAAGCTGAAAAGCCTTAAGTTTCAGCTACAATCTTCGTTGTTCTTTATTTTATTAAATTATTTGCAGAAACTTAATTTAAAATAGACCCTTTACGTGATGCTTTGGTAGCAGTTTCAGTTATTTATTTAATTTTAAGGAATCAGATTACGCTTATTATGTAGCGGTTTTTTTTTCAATTGTGCAATGTGGAAGTTTTTTATGGAGAAACAGTGTTGGTAAGTAGTTTTTCCTTTCTATGGACTTCTGTAAGGTAAGTTTTTTACAGTTTGCATTTGTAGCTCCGTTGTAGCATGTTTACCTTGCACAGAATCTCAAACTGACTGTAGGTCTCTTAACTGTATTATGGAGTTGAGATCACAACATTTGTCCGATTGTTAATGCATAAAGGGGTTCCTCTAAGCATGTTTCTGACTTTTTTTTCAAAAAACAAACAACACGCTAATCTGATAATTTACCTATAAATGTTATTAATATTTAAAAAAATCTCGGGACGCAGCAAGTACGTTATGGTAGCGAATTTTCTTTAAAATATTTTTAATAGCAAATGTCTTTCTTTGATGAAAGCAGGCATCAAACTTGGTTGCCTATATAGTAGAAACAATGTACCATATTTCATTGAAATAAATTTATTGTTTGAAAATATATAAACATTTTTCAAAAGTGTACATGCAGCAAATGTGTTATGGAAGTGATTTTCCATTAAAATGTTTTTAATAGCAAATGCGAGCAGGCATCAATCTGATAACCTGTATAGCCTATGTAGTAGAAACAATGTACTATATTTTATCAAAATTACTTATGGTTTGAAAATATACAAAAATTTTCGAAAATAAACTTAAATGTTGGTTTTCATCCAACAAAGCTTACATTAATAGCAAATTGAGTTATTGAAATTTGAAGGATTTAATGAAACTTCGGTAAATTTGCAGATGAGCACCCGAACGCTTTTCAACAAATTGTTTTCAGAAACATTACTAGGACCCCACCTGCAGGTTTCTGAAAACAGTTTTTTGAAAAACGTTCATATTTCGATAAAAAAATGCATTAACGAATTTGTTCTACGAAAATTAGTTTCAAAAAAATTATACACCCCTACTCACTCCTGGTCCCGTAACTTCCTTGGGGAGTGTGAACAATAAATGTTTCTTGGGGTTTGTGGATCCGGGGGGGGGGGAGGCAGATTTCTGAAAACAGTGTTTTGAAAAGCGTTCGGGAGCTAAACTGCAAATTTACCGAAAATTCGCTACCAAAACGCACTTACTGCGTCCAGATTTTTTTTCTTATAAACGCATCATATTTCGATAAAAAGTGCAAAAATGCATTAACAAATTTTTTCCTCGATAATTAGCTTAAAAAAAAGTATAAACTTCACTAAACCTACAAATAAATATCCAAAAAGCCACCAAACTTAACTAAACTGACAGCCAGAGAAAGGGTCTATTTGAAATGGATATTCTGTAAATATTTTAGTAAAATGAAGGGCAATGACGGTTGAATCTGAAACTTAAGGGCTTGCAGAACACTCTTCTTCAAACATTTTCTTTTCACAAACGGTATTTGTTTTACGTTCTTTGCCTAAACATTGCCAATTTTGACGTTTAACATTGCGAGTTTGACGTTTTGAGGAAAACTCTAAAATTTGTTGCTTTCACTGCCGATAACTTCTTTGTCTTTAAAGCTAGGGACCTAAATTTTGGTAGAGAGTTCACGCTTTATAATACAAACACGCGTACCAAATTTGGTTGCCCTTACTTTGTTATTTCCGGAGATATGATTTTTTTAATAAATAAAACACAAAATTTTCCGGGAAAACCTGGTCTGATTTTCCTGGCTAACGAACTTATCCAAGCCACTTGCTAAAGGAAGGTACTTTGCAAATTTTGTCAAGATCGGTCCATTATTTTTTGAGTTATCGGTCGGATATATATATATATATATATATATATATATATATATATATATATATATATATATATATATATATATATATATATATATATATATATATATATATATATATATATATAAACACAGATCTCCCCATAAGCGAATTTTTTTAAAAAAAATTCGCTAAAATGGAAACAACGGTCGTGCCTGGAATAAAGTTCTCTTCGTCATTTTAACTTTAAATGAAATTTCCTTCTCCCGTTTCGCATTCGTTCAACACATTGGGCACAGAAAATATATGAATTAACTTAAAATTTTCATTTATAATTAAAAGAAAATACAATCTGTTCTAGGTATGCAACGAA
The DNA here is from genome assembly GCA_964006375.1 of Tillus elongatus. NCBI lineage: Eukaryota > Metazoa > Arthropoda > Insecta > Coleoptera > Cleridae > Tillus > Tillus elongatus. Next base: position 17,547,706 of record OZ023262.1, read on the forward strand.
AAAAATCACACAAAATAGAATAATTTCTAGATTCTAAAACCTACTGTGACGCTATAATGAAACAACGTTAAATGAAACAAAGGTTAAGGGATGGAAAAATGTTACAGTAAAATAAGCTTTCGTGCTCCAAAAAACAACAATATTCTTATAAGGCGTAATACAATAGTGCATAATAGTCCATGATATCAGTACGTATCATATTCAACTGACAAATTATTTTGATAAATATCACATCTACTTTCAAAGTGACATGTTAATAAGTATTTTGTTTTCTGACATTTGTAAAACAAAAGTAGACATGCTATTCTTCTTAAAATCATATTTATTTTTCGCCATCACAATTTTACTCAAAGACTTTGATACAATTTTAGTGACTTTTGAATTTTGCAAAGATTTCTTTAAATGAGCGCGAAGTAGGCCCCATAGAACCCATATCCGGGTTAGTTTCAGTTTTTATCTGTTTCCATATATACAGGGTGACGCATTTCTAGGGTAAAGCTCAAAATATCCATTATTATACAAGATATGATAAAAAAAATTATATGTTAATTATACGATGTCTGGAGCTGCATCTTATAAAATTATTTTTACAATCACAGGTGGCCCATAAGTCACTGCTGATGCAATTTTTTTTCCTAATCGAACACGCCTTATAGTATTACAATTTTTGCATTTTCCATCGAAAGATAATGCATGTTTGTAAGAAAATAAATTCGGGACTCAGCAACTGCGTTATGGTAGCGATTTTTCATAAAATGTTTCTTTCGATAGCTTAATTTGCTATTAACCTAAGGTTCGTTGGCCAGGAAACCAGTTTTTTGGGCACATTTTAGGTTTATTTTCAGAAGATTTTTGTATACTGTCAAACAATAAAGTTATTTTGATGAAATATGGTACATTGTTTCTCCTATATAGGTTATACTGGTAACCTAATTTGATGCAAGCTTTCTTTAAAAAAATTATATTTCCTATTAAAAACATTTTTATGAAAATTCACTACCATAACGCCCTTGCTGCGTCCAGAGATTTTTGTTTGTTCTCAGATGTATTTATGCAGTGTATAACTCTTTCCTGTATAGTTTTTCTAATGGCTTCTTGGTAATCTTGTTTTAAACACTCATATGTTTGTCATGATTCTTCGTCATTACTAACATCGGCTATTGCATATACTGCATCAAGTGTATTCCCCGTCTTCAATAATTTTGGGGTTCTAACAAAGTTGTTATTTTTTCCGATTTTCATGCATTTTAGGGAATTTTATTAAAAAAATTCTGTCTTTATGACAATAGTTTTGATTTAACTGCTATCTCATATAAAAAACTCTGGACGCAGCAAGTGCGTTATGGTAGTGAATTTTCATAAAAATGTTTTTATTGAAAATATGTGTGTTTTCTTTTTAAGAAAGCAGGCATCAATTTTGGTTACCAGTATAACCTATATAGTAAAAGCAATGTGCCATGTTTCATAAAAATAACTTTATTGTGTGAAAATGTACCAAGATTTCCAAAAGTAGACTTAAAGTGTTCCCGGAAAAACTCGTCTCTTGGTCAACCTTATAGGTTAATAGCAAATTGAGCTATTCAAATATGAAGCATTTGATCAAAGTTCGCTACCATAACGCACTTGCTGCATCCAGAATTTCTTTTCTTACAAACATGCATTATATTTCGATGGAAAATGCAATAACATAAGGCGTGTTTGATTAAAAAAAAAGAAAATTTGTATCACCAATGACTTATGGGCCATCCTGTGATTGTAGAAATATTTTTTTAAGATGTAGCTCAAGACACCCTATAATTAATATATACAATTTTTTTTCAAATTTTGTATAATAACGGATATATTGAGCTTTATTGATTTTTACGAAAATTCTACAAAAATTATATACCATTAAACGATAAACTCTATAGCTAAGGCTACTGCCAAGCGTCAGAGAAAGCGTCTATTTCAAATGAATTTTCTGGAAACATTTTAGTAAAATGAAGGACAATGACGGTTGAAACTAAGACTTCAGGGTTTGTAAAACATTCTTCTTGAGACATTTTATTTCTATAGCCCGTATTAGTTTCAAGTTATTTGCCAAAATGTTGCCGATTTTGACGTTTTAAGTCGCAACTTTGACGTTTTGAGGAAAACCCCAATTTATTTTTCTTAAATGCCTATAACTTTTTTGTCTTTTGACATACAGAGCTAAATTTTTGTAGGTAACTTACATATAAGGACATAAACCCGCGTACCAAATTTGGTTGCCCTTACTTTGTTAATTCCGGAGATATAAATTTTTTTCGAAAGAAAACACAAAATTTTCCGGGAAAACCTGGGCAGATTTTCCTGGCTAACGAACTTATCCAAGCTATTTGCAAAAGGAATTTTTTCACTAAATTTGATCAAAATCGGCCCATTATTTTTTGAGTTATCGGTGTGATACATATAAATATATATATATATATATATATATATATATATATATATATATATATATATATATATATATATATATATATATATATATATATATATATATATATATATATATATATATATATATATATATATATATATATATATATATATATATATATATTTATATATAAATATATATATTTATATATATATATATATATATATATATATATATAATATATATATATATATATATATATATATATATATATATATAAACATATAAAAATTGAAACTGACCCCGGATATGTTTTCTGGGGGGCCTAATTAGCGCTCATTCGAAGAAATTTTTTTAAAAATTCAAAAGTCTGGATCTCCTCATTAGTGAATTTTTTCTAAGAAAATTCACTAATAAACATTAAAATAAATCTGCAACTGATCTTATTCGAACATTTTTTAGCACACACATTAAAAGTTACACAAACTTTAAATAAATGTTATTTAAAACACTAAAACGCAATCTGAAACTATAGGAAATATCCGCATCTAGAATTATACATGACGTATTACCACAGCATACTTATACAGGATGATTCATAAGTGGTGACCAAAAATGAAACCCCATGTTCTTTGAACAATTTTAGAGAGGGTATGTCCTATAAAAATTTTTCCTATAATGCTTCATTAAAAAGACACAGGGTGTTGAAGTTGAATTTCAAAAAATAAAATTTCCCAATTTTTTAAAAAGTAGTACATATATTTTGCTGAAACTTCGCATGTGTAGGCTGTTATGGAAGGCGCGTATTCTACCATAACAATTTAATCGGCTAATCTAGCAGTGGCGCGCGTACCCACATGTCATTGGTTATCCCTCAAGAAAAAAACGGGTACGCCAATAATTTTTTTTATTTTTTATTTTTTGAATCTTACTTTCATTCGTGAACAAAATGATTCTCTTGATAATTTTCTGTACGACGCTTATTTGTCGAGTAAGCAATGAATCAGGTAAGTGTTTTAGGAGTCCAGCAGTTTTGAGCGACACTTTACTTACTTTACCAACCAGTTGCGAACACTGCCATTATAATGTAACCAAAAAAGGCATTGGGATGCTAGGATATATAAAAATATAATAATTCAGTGATGTTAATTAGCTGTCTCAGTGTCTCACAAACTGTCAAAGATATGAATGATATTTCCTGAAATTACGCTATCGACTCAATGGGACTGATACGGACTTTATAACTTCGCTACCTTTGCCAGCATTGGATGCCTGTAAAGTTCAACTTCAAAGTATTCTTTAGCAACGAACTCCAAGCTATTTCGAAGGATTACGTATTTCGAACTAGTTTAACATCGCTTAGCGCAAACAATTTTTCGAACCAAAGGTTTGATTCAAGTTAGGGTTCGGTTCGAAATTTCGAAACTTTGCACACCTCTAAAAACAATACATATGATAATAAATAAGAAAAAATTGTATGAAATATATCTTACGTGATAATGTATTTTTTTTACCAGAAACCCATTTCTCTGTACTTCATATATATATATATATATATATATATATATATATATATATATATATATATATATATATATATATATATATATATATATATATAACATCTATTGTTAATTTCCAATGATATTTTTTATTTCCTTCATTATGTAATTAAGTATGTATATTATTTCAAAATAAACTGTTTTTAACAATATTTATCCCCAATCATACATTAAAAAAACACAATTTTGCAGCAAATTAGCGTTAAAAATAATGTTAAAAGGTAGGTGTCATCAAGGAGAGGTTGTTTGAAAATATTTATACGTTTTCCCCTCAACCATAAACTTCGAAAAACAAGTTTGCAGCAAATGAGCATTAAAAAATATAGAAAAGTATGTGCCAAGGAGGAAAGCTTTTAAATATATATATATAAACAATTTCTTAACTATAAACATTGAAAGACAATGTTGCAGGAAATGAGCATTAAAAACCAATGTTAAAAAGACTATCATGGCAGCCAGCTTTTTTGAATTTATTAAACATTTTCTCATTAACCATAAATTTTGAAATACAATTTTGCAGCAAATATACATTAAAAATAAATGCCATCAAAGACAGCTTTTTTTTAATGTTTGGCAATAATAAAAAAAACATTAAAGTTAATTATAATGTGGTTTTGCTGTTAATTAAAAAATTAAACTAATCTTGTCAATGAATTTTTTCATTAGAAATATTTTTATAGGAAAATGTCATTGCAATTTAAACTATTAATACCTTGTACAAAAACAATTATTTACCCTTATGTATATGTATTTGTATCTAAATAACTCAAACAATCCAAAATGCAATTAAATAAGTCTCCTATAAAACATAAATTTGACTGTCTACATTAATTACATAATATTTATGTTCTCTATACAGTTTCTGTTATGGGAGGAGCATAAGAAATAAGAACACTCCCATTGGTCTGTCTATGACACTTCACACAGTCAGCCAGATAAATACTGAAAAAATGATCTTTCTGCCTGTATGGAGTCGATCTATTGTTGTGTCGCGCAGAACAACTGTCGCGCTAATCGACGACCTCGTTCCAGCTTAGCTTGGAGTCCAGTACGACCCCAAGATATTTTACCTCCCTGGCCATTGGGTTGTTTCTACTGTATAATAAGTGAGAGTTATGTGGCCTTCCCACTTCCTCCCACTCGTTAACGGTATGGCGGTTGCTTTCTCGGGGCTCACTCCAAGCCCTTGGCCAACCGTCCACCTTTCCCTCACTTTCAGTGCTGTCTGCATGCGTTTCCACCCTGACTGTCCTCGGACTATGACAATGTTGTCCGCATAGCTCTGTGCCTCGTACCCTCCTCTCAAGAGCATCCCTAGCAGGCCGTCCACGACTAAGCACCAGAGGAGGGGAGACAGAACGCTCCCCTGCGGAAACCCGCCAGCAGTCCACACACCACCCCCAGGTTTTTCCGGAAAATTGTGTTTTCTTTCGAAAAAAATGTATATCTCCGGAAATAACAAAGCAAGGGCAACCAAATTTAGTACACGGGTTTATATAATTATATGTAAATTACCTACCAAAATTTAGCTCTGTAGTTTAAAAGACAACAAGTTATAGGTATTTAGGGAAAATAAATTGGGGTTTTCCTCAAAACGTCAAAGTCGCGATTTAAAACGTAAAAATTGGCAACATCTAGGCAAAGAACTTGAATCTAATACGGGATATGAAAAGAAAATGTCTTAAGAAGGATGTTTTACAAACCCAGAAGTCTTAGTTTCAACCGCCATTGTCCTTCATTTTACTAAAATATTTCCAGAAAATCATTTCAAATAGACCATTTCTCTGATGCTTGGCAGTAGCCTTAGCCTTAGAGTTTATCGTTTGTAAGAAAAGATATTCTGGACGCAGCAAGTGCGTTATGGTAGCGAATTTTGATCAAATGCTCCATATTTGAATAGCTCAATTAGCAATTAACCTATAAGGTTGACCAAGAAACGAGTTGTTTCGGGAACACTTTGTTTACTTTCGGAAATTTTTGTACATTTTCAAACAATAAAGTTATTTTGATGAAACATGGCACATTGTTTTTACTATATAGGTTATACTGGTAACCAAATTTGATACCTGCTTCCTTAAATAAAAACACATATTTGCTATTAAAAACATTTAAATGAAAATACAGTACCATAACGCACTTGCTGCGCCCAGACTTTAATTAAATTGTGTCCCCAGGATTACTTGAATGAGTAAACTATAAACAAATGGCCGTAATCGTTTAAAAAACATTTATTTTACACCCATATTTTACAATAAATAAATAAAAGCATATTTCTGTACATAAAAAATTATATAAGACAACAACAAACACGCATAACGTCCAGATATCATTGCATATACATATATGATAATAATACTAAGATAGTAATAAGTAGAGGAAGGAAGGTATATGTATATGTATAAATATATATATATATATATATATATATATATATATATATATATATATATATATATATATATATATATATATATATAATGTACAAAGTTAAGGGAAACTGCCAGTGGGAAAAAGAATGGGCCCAAAGAGTCTGTTTCCTCCTGAACAGGAAACTCTAGCAAAGCAGGTCGTAATCGTTTAAAAAACATTTATTTTACACCCATATTTTACAATAAATAAATAAAAGCATATTTCTGTACATAAAAAATTATATAAGACAACAACAAACACGCATAACGTCCAGATATCATTGCATATACATATATGATAATAATACTAAGATAGTAATAAGTAGAGGAAAGAAGGTATATGTATATGTATAAATATATATATATATATATATATATATATATATATATATATATATATATATATATATATATATATGTGTGTGTGTGTGTGTGTGTGTGTGTATGTATATATATATATATATATATATATATATATATATATATATATATATATATATATATATATATATATAAATGTACAAAGTTCAGGGAAACTGCCAGTGGGAAAAAGAATGGGCCCAAAGAGTCTGTTTCCTCCTGAACAGGAAACTCTAGCAAAGCAGGTGATCTCCATGGCAATCTATCAAAGTTTAACTGGTTCTCGAGCGAATGTGACCAGCGAGGATTTAGGCCAGTGGTTTCAAGAGGTTGCTTCCTGTTGTTTTCTTTCTGGGTGGTCATTCATCCCATATCTCGCTACATTTGTCGGAGTTTTGCAATAAGAATGGCATTGAGATGATTGCCTTATATCCTAACGCAACGCACCTTATACAACCCCTGGACGTTGCGGTTTTCCATAGTTTAAAATTAAAATGGAAAAAGCAAGTTTAAAAGTGGAGAATGTCTCACGCGGGAGAAGAGCTAAAAAAGAAAGATCTTCCACAATTTCTTCAGCGAGTTTTAGGTGAAATTGATCCTGCAATTCTCCAAAATGGATTTAAAAAGTGTGGATTGTTACCTTGGAATCCTCAAATTGTGACTTTGCCAGTAAACATATGACCACGAGATGCAGAAAAAGTCAATTTAAGGGACATAAATGAAACTAAGAAATTCATTATTTATAAGTACACTTGGAGAACCCAAATCACCACAACACATTTTAAAAGACCTGACGATCGTTTCACTAACCAAGTTAGCGTCATCAGAGGATGAAACATTCTAAATACTTAAAAAACTAACATCAACTTATATACCGGATCTCAGGTAAAGAGATCGACCCGAGATGACACACTAGTCGTAGGCAAATTCCAAAGTGTATTGTATTTTTATCGCCTGACCAGGTCTTTGCGCTATCCCTACTGCTTTATCTAAAAGTGTCCATTTGTAATAGTCTTGAGAAAGTTCAACGACAGCTAAATTAACAACGGTTCCTTTGGCGGCAATAACTGTATACTTGTGTTATCGGTAAAAACGTGCCGAAAACGTGGGAATTTTATTTTGCAAAGTAATCGATCAAGTGACTCGTAATTGGCGCTGGTGCACTGTTCATACATTCTTTGTTGCAACTATATTTCGCAATATATACGCTCTCAAACCCATTCAGCTGACCTGGTTTTCTAACATTTTTAGTGAATTTTCTTTAAAAAAATTCACTATTGAGGAGATCCCGACTTTCGAATTTTGAAAAAATTTCTTCAAATGAGCGCTATTTAGGACCCCCGGAACCCAAATCCGAGGTCAGTTTCAGACTTTATATGTTTATATATATATATATATATATATATATATATATATATATATATATATATATATATATATATATATATATATATATATATTTATGTGTCACACCTATAACTTAAAAAATAATGGACCGATTTTGATAAAATTTGGCACATACCTTCCTTTCGCAAGTGGCTTGGATAAGTTCGTTAGCCAGGAAAATCCGCCGAGGTTTTCCCGGAAAATTTTGTGTTTTCTTTTGAAAAAAATCGAAAAAAATTTATATCTCCAAAATTAACAAAGTAAGGGCAACCAAATTTCATACGCGAGTTTATATAACTAGAGGCAAGTTACCTACCAAAATTTAGCTCCGTAGGTTAAAGGACAAAAAAGTTACAGACATTCAAAGAAAAATAAATTTGGGTTCTCCTCAAAACGTCAAAATCGCGATTTTAAACGTCAAAATTGGTGAGTACCTTCCTTTTACAAGTGGCTTGGATAAGTTCGTTAGCCAGGAAAATCCGACGAGGTTTTCCTGGAAAATTTTGTGTTTTCTTTCGAAAAAAATTTGTATCTCCAAAATTAACAAAGTAAGGGCAACCAAATTTTATACGCGGGTTTATATCATTATAGGCAAGTTACATACCAAAATTTAGCTCTGTAGGTCAAAGAACAAAAAAGTTATAGGCATTTAAACAAAAATAAATTGAGGTTTTTCACAAAACGTCAAAGTTGCGATTTAAACGTCAAAATTGGCAACATTTAGGAAAAAGAACTTTAATCTAATACGGGCTATGGAAATAAAATGTCTCTAGAAGAATGTTTTACAAACCCTGAAGTCTTAGTGTCAACCGTCATTGTCCTTCATTTTAATAAAATGTTTCCAGAAAATTCATTTCAAATAGACCCTTTCTTTGATGCTTGGCAGTAGCCTTAGCTATATAGTTTATCGTTAATAGTATATAATTTTTGTAGAATTTTCGTAAAAAAGATCAATACAGCTCAATATATCTGTTATTATGTTATTGCATTTTTGCAATTTCCATCGAAATATAATGCATGTTTGTAAGAACAAAAATTCTGGACGTAGTAAGTGCGTTATGATAGCGAATTTTGATCAAATGCTTAATATTTGAATAGCTCAATTTGCTATTAACCTATAAGGTTGACCAAAAAACGAGTTTTTTATATAAATAAATGATTAAACATTAATTATGACTAAAATAATTACAACGCCCGCTGGAATACGACATTAAAACAAAGCTCCAACAACTGACTCGTTGGTCTAGAGGTATCATTTCCGCTTAGAGTGCGGGAGCTCCCAGGTTCAAATCCCGGACAAGCCCAAATACTTTTTATTTGCTTTTTTTTAACCGACTTCAAACAAGGACGAGGTTCTCAATTCGCCTGTATGTTTTTTTATGTGTGTTACCTCAGAACTTTTTTCTAGGTGAACCCATTTTAGTGAATTTTCTTAAAAAAAATTCACTAATGAGGAGATCTCGACTTTCGAAGTTTGGAAAAATTTCTTCAAATGAGCGCTATTTAGGACCCCCGGAACCCAAATCCGAGGTCTGTTTCAGACTTTATATGTTTATATATATATATATATATATATATATATATATATATATATATATATATATATATATATATATATATATATATATATATATATATATATATAGGTGTGTGTCACACCTATAACTTACAAAATAATGGACGGATTTTGATAAAATTTGGCACATACCTTCCTTTCGCAAGTCGCTTGGATAAGTTCGTTAGCCAGGAAAATCCGCCGAGGTTTTGCCGGAAAATTTTGTGTTTTCTTTCGAAAAAAATCGAAAAAAATTTATATCTCCAAAATTAACAAAGTAAGGGCAACCAAATTTCATACGCGGGTTTATATTATTAGAGGCAAGTTACCTAGCAAAATTTAGCTCCGTAGGTTAAATGACAAAAAGTTACAGGCATTCAAAGAAAAATAAATTTGGGTTCTCCTCAAAACGTCAAAATCGCGATTTTAAACGTCAAAATTGGTGAGTACCTTCCTTTTGCAAGTGGCTTGGATATGTTCGTTATCCAGGAAAATCCGACGAGGTTTTCCTGGAAAATTTTGTGTTTTCTTTCGAAAAAAATTTATATCTCCAAAATTAACAAAGTAAGGGCAACCAAATTGTATACGCGGGTTTTTCACAAAACGTCAAAGTTGCGATTTAAACGTCAAAATTGGCAACATTTAGGAAAAGAACTTGAATCTAATACGGGCTATGGAAATAAAATGTCTCAAGAAGAATGTTTTACAAACCCTGAAGTCTTAGTTTCAACCGTCATTGTCCTTCATTTTAATAAAATGTTTCCAGAAAATTCATTTCAAATAGACCTATTCTCTGACGCTTGGCAGTAGTCTTAGCTATAGAGTTTATCGTTAATAGTATATAATTTTTGTAGAATTTTCGTAAAAAAAATCAATAAAGCTCAATATATCTGTTATTATACCAGATATGAAAAAAAATTGTATATATTAATTATAGGGTGTCTTAAACTACATCTTAAAAAATTATTTCTACAATCACAGGGTGGCCCATAAGTCGTTGGTGCTACAAATTTTCTTTTTTTTTTAATCAAACACGCCTTTTGTTATTGCATTTTTGCATTTTCCATCGAAATATAATGCATGTTTGTAAAAACAAAAATTCTGGACGCAGTAAGTGCATTATGGTAGCAAATTTTGATCAAATGCTTAATATTTGAATAGCTCAATTTGCTATTAACCTATAAGGTTGACCAAAAAACGAGTTTTTACGGGGACACTTTAAGTTTACTTTCGGAAATTTTTTTACATTTTCAAACAATAAAGTTATTTTAATGAAACATGGCACATTGTTTTTACTATATAGATTATACTGGTAACCAAATTTGATGCCTGCTTTCTTAAAAAAACACAAATTATTGCTATTAATAAATAGTTTTATGAAAATTCACTACCATAACGCACTTGCTGCGTCCCGAGATTTTTATTAATTTCAGATTGTCTTTATCAACGTGATGATTATTATCCCAAATATGTCGGGCGACGGCAGACTTATCTACAGTACCGTAACGTAATTGGGATATGTGTTCTTTGAATCTGATTCCAATCGATCTTTTTGTTTGTCCGACGTATTTAAGATTACAATCTTTACAACTTATTTAATAAATTCCCGACATTTTGTCCGCGCTATCCTTGTCTTTTGGATTACGTAGCAGCAAGTTTTTTAAAGTATTTGTTGTTGAAAATGCTACCTGTAAGTCGACTTTTTTAAAAATGTTGTCTAGACCCCTCGTGATTCTAGGTTCAAATGATAAGTAAACAAAGTTTTTTTCCGATGTTTCTCTTCTGAAAGTCGTTGATTCCGTTAGTTTCTAATTCGTGGGTAAATTTTATAGAATCAAATTTATTGTTTAATTTGGCAATAAAATCTTCTATTCTGCAAATGTTTATGTTAAACACCGCGAAAATATCATCCACGTAACGACACCACACTCTAGGGAAATAACCACTTTCACTTTCAAGATCTGTTTCAAATCTGCTCATGAAAAAGTCTGCAATAAATGTTATATTAGGAACGTGGCCGAATATAACGGATACACTGCTTGCTTAGTGGAAAAATTAATCAACAAACAGAAAACAGAATGTATGAACAGTGCACCAGCGCCAATTACGAGTCACTTGATCGATTACTTTGCTAAATAAAATTCCCCCGTTTTCGGCACGTGTTTACCGATAACACAAGTATACAGTTATTGCCGCCAAAGGAACCGTTGTTAATTTAGCTGTCGTTGAACTTTCTCAAGACTATTACAGATTGACACTTTTAGATAAAGCAGTAGAGATAGCGCAAAGACCTGGTCAGGCGATAAAAATACAATACACTTTGGAATTTGCCTACGACTAGTGTGTCATCTCGGTTCGATCTCTTTACCTGAGATCCGGTGTATGAGTTGATGTTAGTTTTTTAAGTATTTAGAATGTTTCATCCTCTGCTGACGCTAACTTGGTTAGTGAAACGATCGTCAGGTCTTTTAAAATGTGTTGTGGTGATTTGGTTTCTTCAAGTGTACTTATCAGTGCTCATCACAGGTTCCAATCTTCACTTAGTAATTCATTATTTATTTAGAGAATGAGATTGGTGAGGAAAAAATGTTTTGGAGTTCAAAAACGAGGGCGATTGGAAAGGCCCCATAGAAGACTCATCTCTCTACAGAGTTTGGAAACAAATTAAGAATAAATTGGAATAACCTACACTTCATGAAAATCTAGAAACTTCGAATAATCCAAATATAGCAACCGTAGACTCTGAAAATGTTGCTGAAGAATTACTAGCATCTGAGGATATTGCGACTGAACTACCAACTTCCGAAAATGTCACAGATCAGATTTCATCATCCGAAAATATCGCAGTGGAACTACCAACACCCAACAATATAGTAGCCAAACTGAGATATGAAAATATTAAACCATCACAAGAACAAAGCCCTAACATTTCTATAATACAACCAGGACCATCTGGAAACAAGTTACTGGGAGTATTAACACCTAACAAATAAGATAACAGTAATTGTAGTCAGGCAACTACAACATCCATAGACCCTTGTATTCTGTCTCCATTTAAGAGACTACTATTTTGGCCGGAGAATCAACCATCTATTTCTAAGAGGCGAAAAAGAGAAAAGCTACCATCTGTACATCACCGCAAGTTATTAGATATTACCAGAAAAAAGAAGAAGATAAACAACAGATGATTGAAAAGCAAAGACAGAAAAAAGAACAGAGACTACAGAAACAAAAGGAAACTCAAGAAAGGAAGAAAGTTGCCAAGAAACAGAAAAAGAAGAACAAAAAAAACGTCCTAAACAAGATGACGTTGAATCTACTACTTCAAAGTCAGAATGTGAAAACTGGAACCTGTGATGAGCATTAATAAGTACACTTGGAGAACACCCAAATCACCACAACACATATTTCGGAGACCTTACGATCGTTCGTTGACAATGTCAACATCTTCAGAGGAAGAAAATTCTAACATAAAAAACTAGATCCCGTGTATTTCATAAGGTAAACACACAAATTTTTTCTCTATTTTATCATTCTTAAATGTCGTACATTCAGATATCACCTTCTTTGTTCTGTGTTTGTTAACTAATTTGTCTATTAAACCATCCGAGTAACCGTTATATCTCACCACATTTTTTATGTATTTTAATTCTGTATTAAATCTATTTTTACTCAACGGAAATTTGATCAATCTATTTACTAAGAAATTTAAACTAGCCGTTTTTTGTGCAAACGTATGATGTAAGTCGTTAGGAATATAACTAATAGTAGCCGTTTCCTTCCTATAGACATCGAATTCAAGCAAACCATTATTTTTATTAACTAGTACATCTAGGAACGAAAGTAAAAATAGAAATCAACAATAAACTTTCGTTCCTAGATGTACTAGTTATTAAAAATAAAAATAATGGCTCACTTGAATTCGATGTCTATAGGAGGGAAACGGCTACTATTAGTTATATTCCTAACGACTCACATCATAAGTTTGCACAAAAAACGGCTAGTTTAAATTTCTTAGTAAATAGATTGATCAAATTTCCGTTGAGTAAAAATAGATTTAATACAGAATTAAAATACATAAAAAATGTAGCGAGATATAACGGTTACTCGGATGGTTTAATAGACAAATTAGTTAACAAACACAGAACAAAGGTGATATCTGAATGTACGACATTTAAGAATGATAAAATAGAGAAAAAATTTGTGTGTTTACCTTATGAACCACGATTCACAAAGGGTTTGGAAAGTATTTTTTAAAAATCCGATTTACATCTGACGTTTTCGACGAAAAGTAATTTAAAAAGTTTGTTGGGTAATACGAAAGAGAAAGTCACTGAAATGTCCGGCATTTATGAGATTAGTTGCTAAGATTGTGATCTTAAATACGTGGGCCGAACTAGGAGAAACATGGCCACCAGATTTCGTGAACATCTCGCACAGTTACGATATGGTACGGTGGACAAATCATGTGTGGCACAACATATATGGGATAATAATCACCACATTGACAAAGAAAATTTGAAACTTGTCAAAAATGTTAGACATCAAACTATGCTTGATTCATAGAAAGTATTTTTATATTAAGGTCTATCAAGAACAAAACTTCATTAAATCGTGCGGCACCTGTAATATCAAGCCCTTTATTTTCTCTTTGCATTTGACCGCTTAAACACTGCTAATTTGTCTGGTAGAATAAAAATTATTGTCAATAACTCGGCCGGTTTTATACTTATACTATTCTCTATGTTTGTTCTCGACTTAAAGACCTGTTCGGTTTGTTGTATCTATGTAGTCAATATAAATACTTTCACGTAGAATTAAAATCAATATAAATATAGTTTTGATGTAGTATTTTAGTTGAATTATTTATCCTTTGTTGGAGTTAACATGGTGAGACAGACACCTGGGTTTTTAGTTTTCTATTTAAAAAATATGTGTTAAGTTGATGTTATTTATCTCACTAGATGTCTTTGTCGGCCTGATCCAATATCCACATAGTAAATTTCTAGATGGAAAGGAAACGTGCTGATTCTTTAAATAACTCGGGTCTTTTTAAATCTATATTAGATAAGGGTCATAAATTTGTCGACCAGGAGATTAAAGCATGTCTCCTACCCCGTAGTTTCACTGCGCAATAAACAAACAATCGTTCTTGGACGACAACTTTACGTCGGACTAGTTCGTTTACCTTGACGCGATATAAATACACGGGATCTAGTTTTTTATGTTAGAATTTTCTTCCTCTGAAGATGTTGACATTGTCAACGAAACGATCGTAAGGTCTCTGAAATATGTGTTGTGGTGATTTGGCTGTTCTCCAAGTGTACTTATTTTCAGAGCCAGAGTCAGTTGAAAGTGCAAACTCTTCTCCATGTGATGAAGATTTTGAAGAAGACCACGACGATTTCTCCTACCAACCTGTAAACTTCCAAAACCTGATCGGAGGGTGATTTTGTGTTATGTGAATTCTTAGGGGGGAAACATAAACAAACAAAAAATATATACTTATGTGTGGTTGAAGAGAAAATATTAGAAACATCTATTCAAGTAATGGGATTTAAGTCCATCGACAGACAGAAAAAAGAGTTTGTACCAAATGAAAGCGACATTTTATCAATATCTATTGACCAGGTGATCAGCAAGGTCCCCCAACCAGAAATTATGATCAGAGGAGAAAGATTTAGTTATGTTTTTAAAAGATCATTACCTGTTAAACAACTTTAATTTTTTTTAAGAACTTAGCAGAAATGATTTTCTTGTGTCATCTATTGGTTCTAAAGTATCACCTAGTGGCGTGTGGTCCATGGAAGCATTGCTTCCCTTAAAATAACGACTACATACCTAAACCGCATTATTTAAAATCCCTTTTGTATTTTAAATATTAAATTTCAAATTCTGAAACTAATTTAATTATTAAATTTTTTATTTCGCAAGCTCACACATAATTATTTATTATGCATCATACTGTATTTGTATATACGCTCCTAGCAAGAACGTCGTTCGTCCCAGTGAATGCGACCGCATGCGGACAGCATGAACCTGATCTGATACTACGAGTGGATGCATGCAATGCCTTCAGTTAAATACACGTAGTCAGCAGGCAACTTTATCAAATAAACCCTGGCTCGGCGCGATGTACGCGTGTTTTTAGAACCTGTTGTACTACGAAGACCCGATGCGAGTACAACGTGAATGTGCCTGATTATTTCGTAGATATAAGCAGTCGACTAAGTTAAATACATTGGCATTTTATGATTATTAATATGGCTGCAAGTGGATCAGCTTTTAACAGCGGTGACGGTGGGGGTGGGGATTTACAAACAAGTGGTAATAATAACTATAATTGTATTGTGTATTTTTTGATAACTAAAGGATTTTGAGCTTTACAGTTTGCTGAAAAACTTGCTATTATTAATAAAGGTAGGCCGAAACCTACTCTAAAAAACTTAAATACAAGAATTAGAACATGTACCTATTCGATATTTCAACGCGGAAAAAACATAAACAATATGAATGGTTAACGGGTTGTGAAAACAGGAATATACTGTTTTGTTGGTCTTGTAGTCTATTTGTGACTGAAAAGGGGTGTGGAATAAAAGTGCGTTTTCCGACTTGAATAATATACATAAACTAGTACAAAGACATGTTATGTCTAAAGCGCATTTACAGACCATTTTAAAATTAAGTGTCTTTGGAAAAACGCGAATTGAATACGCTGTTGACAGGCAGATAGAAATTAGTCATCGCCAACACAATGAACTGGTTGATAAAAACAGAAACATATTAAAATGACTTATTGATATTGTGTGTTTTCTTGGTCAGCATGAATTGGGGTTCAGGGGTCATGACGAAACAACTACATCTGCAAATAGAGGAAACTTTCAAGACCTAGTTTGTTTAATATCCAAATACATTTGTTTAAAAAATCACTTGGAACAGTCTAACGTTTTTCACAGGACATAAAATCGCATTCAGAATGACTTAATTTCGGCTGCTGCCACTATTATTTTGAACATAATTAAATCTGAAATTAAACAGATTCATTTCATTGCTATTGTTCTAGATGAAACAACCGAGAAAAGAAAGATTTTTAGGCTTTAAAAATGTGACAGAAGGTTGTACCGCAAACGCTCTATATAAAATTGTGCTTAATATTATGAAAGATATTGAGGAGGCTGATAATAAATTAAATGACCAAAGCTATGATGGGGCTGCTGTTATGGCCGGACATTTAGGAGGTCTGCAAGCTAAAGTGCGGAAAACGTTCTCCATTGCTCTATTTGTACACTGTTGTGCTCATAAATTAAATTTAATTTTATCCCAATATGTAAATCATATTAAAGAATCTAAAGTGTTAAATGGCTGCTTTTTTCCAAATCTACAAAGCGCACACAAGCCTTAGACTCAATTGTTAAAAAACGTCTACTCAAAGTAGCTGCACTACAACGGCAGGCTTGTGTGAACTATATTTCAACAGCGTGAATCGTTAATTTAACTTTTTGAAAACATAATGGAAAATAGCAAAAATTGGGACGCAGAAACAATAAATAGTTCTAGATTGGTTGGATGGTTTAAAAGGAGACTTTAATTTTAATTTTTTACTTAATATAATTTCGGAAATATTTCCGTTTTCAGATGATGTATTTAACATGTTGCAATGTAAAATAAATTACATTGGTTTTTGCCTGAAAAAAAATAGTGAATTTAAATGCATTATAATTCAAAAAAGGAATGAATTTGATAAGTTCTGCGAAAAACAATTGAAATAGGAGAAGTGGAGCCACGAAGAAAGGGTCTCCACACTGATAATGTGGGAGACGTTCAAACTTCTTATCGCCGCCTTTTCTATGAAATTATAGATCAAATTCAGCAGCAAATTAACTCCAGATTTTATCATCTGTGACCTGAAATTTCTTGAATTGTGTAATTTTGGAGGATTTAAAGGGATACCTTTCCCAGAAGATTCATTCAAATCATTATTTCACCACTATGGACATTATTTTGACAAAGCCTTATTACGATCAGAACTTACAGTCATTTATGAACCTGATGTTAATGACACAAAAACTAACACATGTGAATTTTTAACTTTCTTAAAACAATCAAAATTGGAAAATGCATATTCTGAAGTGTTCAAATTATGTAAATTAGTATTAACAATTCCTGCTACTAGTACATCTTTCGAACGAAATTTTTCTATATTGAAACGTATCAAGAATTTTGTTAGAAATTCAACAGGACAGGAAAGACTTTTCCAAATTTCAATTTTGTCAGTTGAAAATAAACCAGTCGAGGAAATTTCCCAGAATCCACAGTTACATGACGACATTATTAACGAATGTTCTAAAAACGACAGAAGAATCGAGTTACACTACAAATAGGTAAGTTTCTAAGAATTGCTTCCCTTATTTGAAATGTCACCGCACGCCCCTGGTATCACCTATTGGTAGTTTTTAGTTTCTGGGTGTCATTTATATGTTCAAATTTTGACATATTTGCATATTTTTTTTCAACCTTAGTTCTTAGTTGCAGCACAACATATGAAATATGAAATAGTTGTAGTAAACATTAAAGAATCTTGTAATAATTTTAGTTTTTGTGCAATATAGTTTTTGAAAATTGAAGGATTTTGTTTTTTTTTCCCCTTAATAGTGTCATCTATTGGGCTCCTTACCTTAGTATTTATTTTACTTAGCAAATAAAAATTATTTTATGTAATTTAATATAAATATTGATTCCGGAATAGGATGTGGCAATGCTGTGTGAAATTCAAACAGCCAAACGGAGCTTCTGGACAACCCCAAATATGCACAGTCTTATTTATTTTATTTATTTATACATACACCATCCAACAGCTTAAAAGCCAAATTAAGGATGGGCCAATACACAAAACATAATAACTAACAATAATCAAGCTAACAATACAAAAAAAGAGTCACAAATTAGATTGCTTTGAAAAACATTTTGTCTCTGATATGTTACATGGGAAGATATCTAGGCTGTCTTGCACGACAGAGTAATCATTGCACATCTGGTAAATTGGAGACGATCGCAGCAATCGTGTACGAGCAGTCGGGAGATAAAATGTGCCTGGAAAACGTGCTGTGATACGGGGCATATTGAAATTAAGTTGCTGAAGCAGACTAGGGCAGTCAAACACAGAATTAACCAGTTTATATAAAAATATAATGAAACTGCACTGCCTGCGCATCGACAGACTCTGCAGACTAAAGCAAAGAAGTAAACTTTCCTGAGGAAAACCAATAGACGGATATCGACCATCCTCACAAAAGCTAAGAAATTTTCTTTGCACTAATTCCAGGCTTGCCACATGTATCTCATAAGTAGGAGCCCACACAACTGAGCCATATTCAAGTCACGACCTAACCAAACAGCCAAAGAGCAGGAGGAGGGTGTCAGTCTGTGAGAAATTTTTGCTGTTTCTTATCAGAAACCCTAGAGTTTTGTAAGCAGAACTGACAGTCTGCTCATAGTGTGGTTTAAAAGATAGAGTACCATCAAAAACAATTCCACGGTCCTTAACTGTCTCGGGGCGGTCAAGTGGAAGCCCTCTTATATTTTACCCAAAAGTGCTTGCGTGCCTATTTCGAGTAAAGGACATCACACAACACTTGGAAACATTCACAGAAAGACCACTCCGACAACACCATTCATCAAGGATCTGAAGACAGTTCTGGAGCCGCAAACAGTCATCAACATTCGAAATATTTGCGAAAATCTTAATATCGTCTGCATACATTAAGAAAGGAACATGTAAAACATGTTTAACTGGGTCGATAAATATATTAAACAGTAATGGACCGAGTATGGAACCCTGCAGCACTCCCAAAGTTACGTGATAGGTGTTAGATTTGAAGCCCCCAATCTCAACAAATTGCCTCCTTTCATCCAGGTAAGATCTGAACAAGCCAAGCAAGCCCTCGGAGAATCCGATAGCCATCATCCTGTTAATCAGAACAGAGTGATTTAGACAATCGAAGGCCTTAGATAGATCAGTATACACAACATCAACCTGTGAAGAGCGGTCAAGAGCGGACGCAATGAACTGTGTAACGTCAACTAAATTCGTAACAGTCGATCTACCTGGAATGAAACCATGCTGAGAAATAGAGAGTCTGTTTTTGATGTGCAACAGTAATCGTCGAAAAAGGCAGGCCTCAAAAATCTTACAGAAGACACATAGTATGGCTATTGTCGTAACAATCCTAAGGATTACCTAATATTCCTTTACAAACCATGTTTGGTTGCATTAATATAATCACCTGATGCAACATTTATGAGGCCATCCTCCTGTGTTTTAATTTAATATGCTTTAACAAAAATTTTTTGTTCACACTTGCATAATCACATGATGAACAATGATGAGGCTTTTCTCGTGTGTGTTTTGATTTGATATGATTTAACAATTGCTGTTTGTGTAGACTTGCATAATCACAGGATGAACATTGATGAGGCTTTTCTTGTGTGTGTTTTGATTTAATATGATATAACAACTGCTGTTTGTACACACTCGCATAATCACATAATGAACATCGATGGGGCTTTTCTCCTGTGTGTTTTGATTTAATATGATCTAACAATTTTTGTTTCTGCACACTTGCATAATCACAGGATGAACACTGATGAGGCTTTTCTCCTGTGTGTTTTGATTTAATATGATATAACAATTGCTGTTTGTACACACTTGCATAATCACAGGTTGAACATTGATGAGGCTTTTGTCCTGTGTGTTTTGATTTAATATGATTTAACAATTGCTGTTTGTACACACTTGCATAATCACATAATGAACATCGGTGAGGCTTTTCTCCTGTGTGTTTTGATTTCATATGCTTCAACAAACCTTCTTTCTGCACACTTGCATAATCACATGATGAACATTGATGAGGCTTTTCTCTTGTGTGTTTTGATTTAATATGATTTAACAAATAACATTTCCTCACACCAGCATAATCACATGATGAACATTGATAAGGCTTTTCTCCTGTGTGTTTTGATTTAATATGATTTAACAGAGCGTGTCTCCGTGCACTTGCATAATCACATGACGGACATTGATGAGATTTTTCTTTTGTGTGTTTAAATTTAATATGTCTCGAAACATAACTTTTCCTTACACCAGCAAAATCACATAATGAACACTGATAAAGCTTTTCGTTTGTGTGTTTCGATTTAATATGATTTAACAAAGAACGTTTCCTCACACCAGCATAATCACATGAAGAACATTGATAAGGCTTTTCTCCTGTGTGTCTTGATTTAATATGATCCAACAAAACATGTTTCTGTGTACTTGCATAATCACATGATGAACATTGATAAGGCTTTTCTCCTGTGTGTTTTGATTGAATATGCTTCGACAAATTTTGTTTCTGCACACTTGCATAATCACATGATGAACATTGATAAGGCTTTTCTCCTGTGTGTTTTGATTTAATGTGATTTAACAAATTGTATTTGTACACACTTGTAAAATCGCAGAATGCACATTGATGAGACCTTTCTCTTGTGTGTTCAGATTTAACATGATTGAACAAACGCTTTTCTTTTATGTGTTTTGATCGAATGTGCCATATCAATTGTTTTTTCGTTATGCTTGCATATTCACACAATAAACACTGATAAGAGCTCTTTTCACAATTTTCGGATTGAATGCAATCAAAATCATTTTTCTTACCTTCATTACTTGGAGGCATGTCTTTCTCAAACTGGTCAACATCCTGAAATAATTTCTGTAACTCACATTTCGCATCGGCATGCAGATCATCCTTAATGCCTAAGTTTTGATTATATGTAGAATTTTCATTTTTATTCCAGTACTCTTTTTTTAAATCTGGGCATAATACAGCACTGTCCAAGGCATGCTCTTCTATTTCCAGTTTTATGACAGATTCATTTATTTGCAAATCCAATTTCGTATCCCCATCAAATTCGCAGGAAAGCGTAAACTTCGCATCAGTGGATGCATCATCATAATTTTCTTTTTCAGCTTTACAGTAGGCTCCGGTCTCTTGGTCTTCTAGTTTTATATCTTCCATGTTCCATGAACTATGAACCTGTTTTGACAGCAACTATTTTAATGGGACTGTCTTTTATACACTCTAAATTATTTCTACTATCTCCTTTCCTTGTATCAATGATATCTGGTAATTTAATTAGTAATAAGCGAAGCTGCCTTAATTCCCCTGGCCGAGAATTAAACTTATAAGACATATGACTAGTGACATATGACAGTGACAGCGACAGCAGACAACATTCGAAAGGAAATCACCTTTGACTATCTACCTACGGATAGACCAGGCATCTCCCAATGCGTTGCGTTGTAATGTTTGAAACCAACATTAGCTAAAAGGTTTGTTTACACGGTCCTCCACACCATAGGCGTCTCGAGAATGGGGTCGTAACACACAATCAAAAATCACAGTTTTATAGTATATAACTTAAAGACTGGTGGTAATAAAATAATTATACGTAGAAATTTTGAAGTTTTGCCTTATAGAAATTTTTTTATAAAGAAATGAAAATTAGCCCGCCAAAATGCTCATTTTAAAGCCCGTACTTTGTGACGTGCTAACCTCAAAGCATCTGATTGGTCCAGGTTTTAGACACAAATATGATTCTGAATTACCAACAGTTTCACTGCTAGGCTGTCATAAACGCCATCAGTCATTCAAATATTTTAATTAAAATCAAAATTGCTCAGTACCTAACCCACAGAACACCCCCTATAGAAGGGAAACGCCAATGCTGACGTTTTGAACAATATTGCAGTGCCTCTGGCGGATGCGATGAATTTTAGTCACACGCGGGAAATTTGATTTCATTTTCGTTTAGCAAATCCAAATAAATTCTATTTAATTTTATACCGCTGCCAGTAAAGAGGTTAAATTAGCCAAATAATTTTTTTAATGATTTTTGTAGTGAAAGCAAAACAAGTTATATTTCAATAACACACATATGCCTGTTTTAAGCTTTGCAATCATAGGAAAAATTAATTGGCAATTTAGACCTTCTAACACTTGCAGCTTCAGTTTTTACTATCGATATGATTAATGGAAAATCAAACAAGATAAAATACACTTGTGTTTTATTAGAACAGTATTACTATATTACATTTCTTTAAAAACCTAGAACAGTATTCCTATTACATTTATTTAAAAACCATTTTAATTCTGAAAGTAAGATGAAGTATATATGGCCATTCCTTATCGATAGGTAGGTATATTACAACAGTCTGGTGCTTGTACACTATTACATTTATATGCTCACATGACCACAATGTATGGCAAGGTTGGTTTTTCCTTCTTTTAGGGTATGTATAAATGACGTCATATTGTCATTTATTAGAAAAACATTTGTGCCCCCTTTAATTTCCTTCTTTATTTAAAATGACACTTGGTAATATTCATCTGACAACAGTGTACACTATCAGGCTTTCTGGTCGTCTTCCGAATCCACCCGATCCATTGTTTACTTGTCAGATGTTGTATAAATAGAAATATGAAATTTTATTTGCACTTTAAAATATATGAATACTTACTCAAAGGAAGATGTAATATGGGAACAGCAGTTCTTTTCAGGCCTCTTCTCATTTCAGGTACTTTATCCTCATCAACGAAATGACGATCAAAAATATTAAATCCATCGTAAATGGCTTGTGGATATAAACCAAGCATCTTAGGGTTTTTTACAGCTTTTACCCAGTCATCAAAATGGCCTTCAGATGATTTCAACGAAAAAGGATGTCTTTTGCAAAATAATTCCAGGCACCCCAGAACACAATTAACAATAAATCGTTTTCTTGGTTGGTATCATATTTATATCCACAAAGCTTCTGTAAGAAAACGTTATTTATTTATAACCTATGAACTACTAAAACGTTCTAAACTTGCCTGAAAACTAAAACAGTTGTAATTATGTTTCACCAAAACACCTTGAACTATGAAAGCACCTTGCTTTTTTGATAAGAAAAATGAAAATAGAATCGAAATTACATGATTGTTTAAACACAAAGCTTATGATAACGATTATATTTTGATTCACAAAAAAAACGCACCTCTAAAACACAAAACCGACGAACAATGAAAACACTGTAAAGTATCCACTAAAAGTTAATTAAAAGAAACGTTTAGCAACAAACTTGTATTATAATTATACAATGAAAGAACTAGAAGCGAACAAAAACTTTTTTGCATTCAAAACATTTGAATTTTGAATGTATGATAAAATGGCGCACTGAACAGCTTTTTCAGTATAATTGTAGCACTACTAGCGACATCTACTATATGCGATGTCCGAACTAGAGCCCTAATAAAGTCCAGGTTAGCTCCATTTAGGTGAAACTTCTATAGGGAGTGTTAATGGTCTAAAACTATCGATAGTTGGCACTATCGATTATATTCGATATTTGGTCACTTTACTATCGATAATTATCGATAGATTTCGATATTCGATAGTCAGAAAAAAATTTTAAAAAACCATTAAATAAATAAAAAATTGGACTTTATTTATTTTTATGCAAAAAAACAATCATGTTGACTTTTTCAGATTTAAGTCTCGATCGCCGATCGGAGATTATTAGGCCCGTGGAACTAAACATTCTCTCACTGTCCACTGAGGTAGCGGGGACACAAAAGTATTTTTTTGATAATATATTTAATGGGTACAACTCATTCCCAGTTATCTATAACATAAAAAATGAATTAATAAATTATCAATGACTTTATGTTTCGTTATTACTTTCCAAAAAGCAAGAGGATCGGTGCTATCGGGAGTGTTTTGTCTCTCTAAGTCTTTGCTGCAAAAATCCAAAAAGGCCTGGGCTCGAATTGCTAGTACTGCTACTGCTACATGGAGTTAAATTTCTTTGGTCCAAGTTTAAAGGTTCAGATGTTGGGTTCCCATAATTTGAATCTTTCTGGTTTTTTTGCGAAATACTGTACATATCAGTATCAAGAAGGGCAGCCGTTGCATTGGCATTTTCTGTACTTCGAAATCCTTCTTTCTTGAACCGAGGGTCCAAAAGTGTGGTAAATCTAGGAATTGACCTTAATTCATAAGGGGCCAATCTTTTCTGCACTGACGCTGCCAGATTTGTACAAAAATTTTTCCCATCTTCTGTTGCCAATACAGTTAGAGAATGGTTCAGGAAATTTTGAATTCCGAAGGTTATTGGTATTATCAGTGATGTGGTCACATAGGTATTTCCTGCAATAATAAAAAATATGTAAATGACTAAGTACACGTGTTCAAATTTTCAAGAATGACATATTTTGTTTATTTAAAACAATACATACCTGAGATTTTTTTAGTCGCCTCTTGAAAACAACTTAGGACTTTCTCAATATCTGCCAAAATTGTCAGGTCATCAACTGTGAGAGGTTGAGGAGCTTTCCGCAGTTTTAATAGAGCACGACCAAGAGCATCGTTAGTTTGTAATACCCTCTGAATCATAAAGAATGTACTATTCCAACGGGTCTGGACCTCTTGAATAAGCTTGAGGGGTTCTTTGACATTCTGTTCCTTTTTAAACATGTCCATTGCTAAAGGGCTACTTTTAAAAAACGTCACAATATCCTTTACTTTCTTCAGAATGTCCTGAACCAGCTTGAGGTTGTCCTGCACTACCAAATTAAGAGTGTGCGCATAGCAGGGTAAATGTTTGATCTTCAGTAGACTACACATTTTGATCATGTTGGCTGCGTTGTCTGTTACTATACAGGTAACTTTACTACTTATCTGCCATTCCTCAAAAATATCTGTCATAGTAGCTGCAAGATTTTCTGACGTATGATTTATACCATTTGGTAGAGGTTTTGTTGATAATACACGTGATTTTAAATTAAAATGTTCATCCACATAGTGACAGGTGACTGTAAGATATGATTCTGTCGCAACAGATGTCCATGAATCTGTGGTTATTGCAACAAAGTCAATTTCACATAGTTCATTTTTTAATTTTGTGTATTTTTCTAAATACGCTTCTTTGAGAATATTACCCAGTATATAAGGACTTGGCAGTTTATATCTGGGATCTAATAAAGCAATTAACTTTTTGAAACCTGCATCATTAACAATTGTAAAAGGTTGAAAATCTAAAGTTATCATGTCCAGTACTGCCTTGTCCAAATGTTTCTTCCTTTGGGATGTATCATCGTAATATACACCTCGCTTAATAAAATGATCCATGGATGCGATACTCGAACGTGCAGAGGAAGAAGTACTATTAGAATTAGAACTAGCACCAGCGCTGGCATTAACACTATCAACAGAAGTGAGATTTTCACTAGTATTTTCAC
This sequence comes from Tillus elongatus, assembly GCA_964006375.1. Classification (NCBI taxonomy): domain Eukaryota; kingdom Metazoa; phylum Arthropoda; class Insecta; order Coleoptera; family Cleridae; genus Tillus; species Tillus elongatus. Next base: position 17,573,697 of record OZ023262.1, read on the forward strand.
TCAAGATTGAATGAAATCTTTTTAAATGATCACTTAAATTACTTGTGTTTCCACTAGTCTTATACTCTTTCCCGCATGTAATGCATTTTGCAAGTTTTCGATCACTTGATCTTTTGAAATACTTCCAAACAATAGAGTACTTCCTTCGTTTATTCTTGGGTTTAGTGGTCAAATCTTCACTATCTGCACTTGCACCAGCGGTAACGGTTTCAACTTGAATTACGCTAGAATCATCAGATCCTGAACTTGTTTCTAAAAAATATGTTTGTAAATAAATACAGAGAAAAGCTAGTTTAGGTAAGCTACTTTTTACAAACTTTAGAAACTATACCCATATACTAGGTTTATATTTATACAAACATACCTTTATTATTTTTTGTCCCAGATCGAACAATGAATTTCTCCATTTCCAATAATTTTCCTTAAATATTTTTTAAACAGAGTGATCTGCTCACTTTATATAGTATATAATATATAGGTATAAACTGTAAATATAAATGTTAAATGTAGATTGTTTGTGTTTCCGTTACGAAACAAAAGACAAATGACAATTCATATTAATGTCACGTGACAGTTGACAGAACAAACGAAAGTCAAAAGTCCCACAGTCCCACAGAACATATACGTCCCCAGATTTCGGCGCGAAATTCAAGCAGTTCTTGGACTATTTGCATGTCGCTAAGATAAGCGCGCGTACGAGTTTGGGTGTGGCTCCACCTGCAGTTACTCTATGATATTTGCTATTAATACTCACAAGATTAAGTTGTTTTTTGTGGAAACTTCAATCCCAGGCGAAAAATAAAACTATCGGAAACTATCGCGATAGTTATAAAAAGTATCGATATTATTCGATAGTCAGAACTATCGATTGTTATCGATAGGGCTATCGATGGTTTTAAACCTCTAGGGAGTGTTCTGTGACCTAACCTAACGCACGGAAGTAGAGAATGTAAAATATAATAAACATTCTGGAACTGTGTGTAAAACTTGTTAGTTGCTGGTGTCTTTATTGTGATATTAGTGAGTGTTTGTGTACAAAAAAAATGGAAAGTGGGTTTGAAAAAGCGGATGCACGCAATCTACCTAAAGTAGACAGCAACATGGTTCACAGTTTTATGCAGTTAATCAAGATTTCTTTCTCTCTGAATCACGCAATGTAAAAATGAGAAGGTGAGTAAACAGCATGCTTTTTATATTAGAATACTGCAACTATTTCTATTATCCAATCCTTAATTTGTGTTTCAACTTTCAACACTCATAAAGTAAACATAAACATACGCCAAGGTCAAGAATAAGGATTTAATGCGAGGTTTACATGGTTGCCAAATTTATTTTCATTTTCTTTAATAAAATTAAAAGTGAGTAAATTAATTATATCTGGTTTAATGGATTTCATCAGTATTTCAGATATCAAGGCACAGCGAAAATAGCCTGAAAATATAAATGTAAGCAATGCAGTGTCCTCCTGAAACCACTGCATAATAAAACACTAGGTAAAAGCCTACTTTCCGCGCATGTATTCGATTTTTATGAAATTTTATATACGGACGTGCATCTAATAGGTATGTTTTGAACTTTGCAATGATAGAGCTGTGCTAAAACGAGAATTAGCTGATTAGTGTGCAAATACACACTTTAAAACAGCTTTTTCACCTGAAATTAATTTGAATAAGGAAGATAAACGCTGGAGGTGTTTGGGCTTAATAATCAAGGCTTTTACTATTGAAATGTTAGTAATGTTTTAACTAGACTACCTCAGTATAATTTTGTTTTTTTGTATAGTACATATACTCCCCTCAATTTAATGCGCAAAGTGCAGGTGTTAATTGATTTTTGGCAACATTCATGTTCAGGATAATTGGACTTACAGTATGTTATGTTAGCGTTCATTTGAAGGGAAAAATAAGGCACATGTATTTTGTACATAATTTCCATGTAATGTAAGTCTCCAAATTACTTTTTGGTTACATTATTAATGCACCAAAAAGCAGAAGAACAAAAGATTAGAAGGGTAAACCAAAGCAAAGGTTGTCATCATTTAAGAGACGCCAGGGAAATGTTGAAATATATCATCCCTTTTTTGCAAGTAATATTCTTAAATACAAATTCACCTTCTACTTCTAGGGCTACGAAGGAATCTTATGGAGACAATGCAGTGGGATACATGCAGGTAAAAAGAACTGAACATCTGTACTATTAAGGCAAAAATTACTCCCAAACATAGCATAATGAAAGTTCCCTACAATGTGACAATCACCATTGATGAAGAGGAGGAAACTGTCATACATTATATTTGTGAAGATTGCACAGCATCAGAAGGTAATATGTTTATTATTTAAATTACCTTTACTTTAAGTCACCCAAGTAGTATTCGTTAAACTTAATTATTGTACTATTTTTGTTGTTTTCTTTTGGACCTGATTTTCAAAAGGTTAAGGAATATGAAATGAAATGAACTATAAGACCTCAATCGGCCTACTCCTTAAATCGGTGGATAAGGTAATTTAAGATGTTGTACTTTGATTACAACATTTCAATGTGTATATTTGAATAATGAAGTTGCTTTAAAAGGTAACTCAAATTTTCGTATTCTTTACAAAGGTACTGAAGATTGAATATTTGGGAAACACTTGACTTAAAGTGATAAAGATGCAAATAACCTTCTCGGTGGAACTACAGAGATAACTAATGCTGTCTTAATAGTCTTTTAGTCTCGGAATAACCATTTCCCTGTTTTGGTAGGTGTCTGGTTTTTGCATCTATTTGTTGTAGTTAATTAATTATTTTATAGGCCCGTTCCTTACATTTATAAGCACATTGTGTTGTAACTTCCAAATTATTTTTATCTTTCCAACAGAGCAGTAGTTATCATGTTATGTAATATTCAATCATAAATATAGTTTGTTTTGTTATTTATTAAATCATGCTGTTTGCATCAATGGAATGACAGAACACATCTACATTTAATGTAGCATTAAATAACAACAACAAAACAACATTATCTGTTTCTAATAAGATGTTATTTGTATTCATAACTCCTAAAAGAAGAAGCTATGAATCTTGATTGTTTGACACAGATTTTGTTTGTATTGACATGTTTTCTTGGATACTTACCAGTATTAGAGAATATATTTATTTTACATGACCTCTTCTAAACTAAGAGGGATACTTTTGTGTGCATTTTTATCGTACCCTACATTCAATTTATTATTAACTGAAAGTGTGAAATTGTAAAAGAGAATATGATAGTTTTTTTATGTTTCAAATAACATTTAGCTCAGATGATACCTTTCATTTCTTATATAATGTAGAAATAACGTTTTTATTTTTATTTTCAGGGGGCTGCAAACATTCTGTTGCCTTTCTGTTTTGGCTTCATCGACGTGGTGAAGAACCTTCTGTAACGGAAACTGAAAGTTACTGGAAAGCGACTTCTTTGTCCAAAGCTGGGAAGTCGGTGGAGTTTATGAACCTTTCAGCATTGACAGGAAAAAACATACCACCTTTTTAACCCAAGAACTCTACACTTGTTGAAAGTTTTAAAGGTCTTATTAAAGACCAAGGCGGAGGTATTTTTGACATAATTAAAGAACCGAAGTTTTTGCACACTTCCCTTCATCAGCTATCAATATCCTATAAAGAAGAAGTTTCTTTGGAAGAGAGGAGTGTATGTAAGTTTCTGGAATTCATTTCGTCCAAGCTAAGTGAAAACCTATGCAGTAGAATAGAATATTCCACTCGTGAGTAATCAAAATCCTCTGCCTGGTATGAGCACCGATATGGGCGAATAACAGCTTCAAAAATCTATGAAGCATCAAGGTGTCGTACTCCGGATGGCTCATTAGCGGAAGCTATAATGGGTGCTGTAGCATTGCCAGAAACTCAAGCGATAAAGAGAGGCTGTTTACTTGAAGATGACATGATTAGAATAATAGAACAGAGAAGACATATAAACATAAAAAAATGTGGTATATTTTTGAGCAGCAAATATCCAGTGTTTGGTGCTTCGCCAGATGGCATAACTGACACATTTGTCATTGAGGTCAAGTGTCCCTTTAAAGAAAAGACAGTTAAAAATTTATCGTGGACAACAGTATTCAACCTAGATATTTGGCTCAGATACAGCTTCGAATGTATTTTGCCAAACGACAATATGGTCTATTTTGTGTGGCAGATCCCGATTTTGAGGCTACAAAAGAAGTCACAGAATACGAAGTTACTTTGGATGAAGCTTTATGTCTGGATTTATTACATGGTGCTTCTGTATTTTGGAGTGATGTAATATATTCTATTTTAATGAGTTAATAAAATAAGAAAGAAAATAGTATTAGGATTTTTTTCATATGAAATGAGCCTTTTTTTTTTTAATAAATAATAGATTTATATTACCTATTATTGGCCTGTCAGTGAAACAAAAACTCGGGACGCAGCAAGTGCATTATGGTAGTGAATTTTCTTAAATATGTTTTTATTGCAAATATGTCTGTTTTCTTTTTATTTTAGAAAGCAGGCATCAATTTTGGTTACCAGTATTACCTTATAGTAAAAACAATCTGCCATGTTTCATAAAAATAACTTTATTGTGTGAAAATGTACAAAAATTTCCAAAAGTAAACTTAAAGTGTTCCCGCAAAAACTCGTTTCTTGGTCAACCTTATAGATTAATAGCAAATTTGGCTATTCAAATATGAAGCATTTGATCAAAATTCACTACCATAACGCACTTGCTGCATCCAGAATTTCTTTTCTTACAAACATGCATTATATTTCGATGGTAAATGCAAAATTGCAATAACATAAGGCGTGTTTGATAAAAAAATAAGAAAATTTGTATCACCAACGACTTATGGGCCACCCTATGATTGTAGAAATATTTTTTAAAGATGTAGCTCAAGACACCCTATAAGTAATATATAAAAAAATTCATATCTTGTATAATATTGAGCTTTATTGATTTTTTAAGAAAATTCGACAAAAATTATATACCATTAAACGATAAACTCTATAGCTAAGACTACTGCCAAAGCATCAGAGGAAGGGTCTATTTAAAATGAATTTTCTGGAAATATTTTAGTAAAATGAAGGACAATGACGGTTGAAACTAAGACTTCAGGGTTGGTAAAACATTCTTCTTGAGACATTTTCTTTCCACAGTCCGTACTATATTCAAGTTATTTGCCTAAATGTTGCCAATTTTTGACGTTTTAAATCGCAACTTTGACATTTTTAGGAAAATCCCAATAAATTTTTATTTAAATGCCTATAACTTTTTTGTCTTTTGATCTACTGAGCTAAATTTTGGTAGGTGGCTTACTTATAATGATATAAACCCGCGCACCAAATTTGGTTGCCCTTACTTTGTTAATTTTGGAGATATAAATTTTTTACAATTTTTTTCGAAAGAAAACTCAAAATTTTCCGGGAAAACCTGGGCCGATTTTCCTGGCTAACGAATTTATCCAAGCCATTTGTAAAAGGAAGGTACTCACTAAATTTAATCAAAATCGGCCCATAATTTTTTGAGTTATCGGTGTGATACACACACACATATATATATATATATATATATATATATATATATATATATATATATATATATATATATATATATATATAAACATATAAAAATTGACACTGACCCCGGATATGTGTTCTGTGGGGCCTAATTAGCGCTCATTTGAAGAAATGTTTTCAAAATTCAAAAGTCGAGATCTCCTCATTAGTGAATTTTTTTTAAGAAAATTCACTAAAAATTGGTTCTCTTATGTATGTCATATGTATTTTTTCAGTTTTTGATCTTGCAAAAGCCCTCTCATTTTTATTTGTGCAGCATAACATTTTAAAGAAATCTACATATTCGTGATTATGAACAGTTTTACAATTAAACTCATGTAGGAATTTTATGAATGGAGCTACTGAAAATATCGTAACCAAACAAGTGTTTGTTTTTTTTTAATATTTGTTATATGTAATCTCAGACTGAGCCCACGTTATGATAGTTTTGTGTTCAAGAAATTATTTTGAAAAATAATGTATTTGAACAGTAAACTAGAAAAACTGGCCATTCCTTGAGTGATATTCAATTCACTCACTCACTACCAAATTAGATGCAGGGTATATATATGTATAAGGATATGTTATCTTCTACAGGCTAAAGTCTAAAGCCTTAAGTGGTTCTGATAACTTAGATATAATTAATTATTCTAAATTAATGTTATAAAGTTCTGGACTTGTACTAACTTTGGTATGGTTAATGTTAGTTGTCATTTTATTTAGCTTAGAAATAAATATAGACATATTCAAAATTCATTAAGATGTGTTTCAAATGTTCCTGCAAATGAATGACAATAAAGGGAAAGGTTAAAAGCAACTATCAAGGAAATTTACTAGGCAATTTAATAAATGTGCAATTAAGGGATTGTTGATTGTTTAATAAGTCATGTAGGTCTTTTGCCTCTCATCGCTGGAATCTCAAGGGATATTTTGTGCATGACTATTTTCGTAATACTGGCCCAATGCACAATAAGCCAAAGGCTGTGGTGCTATCGGGACGGCAAAGACGCGGGCGAGCCCTAAGTGAGGAAAAAAAAATACTGGCCCAAAATATTCAGATGTTATGTAGCCTACTATCTTTTTGGGGGCTACTCTACCTATTTTTTGTGGTGTTAAGGTCATCCCTCCAAGGTATTTGAGCCTTCTGCAGAACTGAGCCATGCAATCGCATAACAAATGTACGGGTGTGTCCGCTGCTTCACTGCATTATTGACAGTTTTCGCTGTCTGCCTTACCTATCTTCATAAGGTGCTACTTTATGGGGGAGTCTCCTGTGATTTTTCTCAAGTCGTTCCTCTTCAATTCAAGAAAGAGTTAAGACTTCTCTGCTGATATATCATTTCGCCTGCATTAAGTCTGGTGTTTTCCTTCAGTATGACAGTGATTCCTCTCCCAAGTATCGAGTTAATTTCTTCTTTTAGCCCTTTTTGGAATTAAGGGAAGTCACTGATCAAAATTAGTAGTGTCAATGTTAAATTTGGTTTCACGAAGGGGATACTTGTTGAGAATGAAAACGGAAACTCCCTACATCTTTACAAAATACTTCATAGTTGGAAAACTATAATGTTAAGGTGAGGTAAAAAAATGAAATTCGTTTTTATTTTGATAGTAGAACGTGAATAAATAGGCAGGTGTTTCATTTTAAAAAAATACTAAATTTGATACTTTTTGTAATGCCTTTACATCACAAATATATCTAAAAATGTACAAAGGACAAAATGAATTTATTAAATAAATATCAGCTTCTAAAATGTAAATATACGTAAATATTTATTAAATCTAGCACACTAAGGAAACAGTACAAATTATAACTATATGACAATAAAAATATACAACAAAGGAAAACTAGCTGCCACAAAGGCAACTCAAAAATAAAGGAAACAAGGAATTTATTAAATAAAGTCTACTTCTGAATATGAATTTATCTAAATAATTATTAAATATAGCACAATATAATGAACAATACAAATTCTAACTATCTAACAATAAAAATTCACAACAAAGGGAAGTTAACTTATACAAAGGCGAGGATGATTTAAAACTGGAGCGCAACGGCCAAGAGCGGAACCGAAAGTGAAGGGCACAATGAATAATGAAAATGAATGATAGAGCACAGAACAGGAATCTGGTTCATAAATCTAACAAGAGTTCTTTGACCTAACATTCTTCAAATCCAAGGTAAAAATTGTGAACATGGCAACGTCGCAAGGATGATCCTCTGGTGCTCGCAAAGTATCGTTTAAATATTCTGTGACACAAGTAACGGCGCAAACCGCTTAGCGCCGGCGCCATCTTCAGTCGGAAACGCGAACTATCTATATTTTGTGACGTCTTAACCCTAGTTAGATGTGCAAATTTAGGGACTCGATTATTGCAATCTTTGATAATTTTTTTCTGCGATATTAGAACACTCTGGAGAAAAATAACTGGTGTCTCAGACTCGTATTTATACGAACTTTCGAAATATGCAATAAAAAAATTATGTGTTACGACCCCATTAGGATTGAAATTTTCATAAATACGATTAAAATAATAAAATAAAATGTAAAAGATGTTTAACTACCTATACATTATTTAAGTATACTATTAACTAAAAGGTCTGGACGCAGAAAGTGAATTTTTATAGAAATGATTTCTCGAAAAAATGTTCAAAAGACTCAGTGTTGTAATGTTGCGATCTCGTCACAAGCCATTTTTTTCCATGCAAATTTAGTAAAAAGTGTTTTCAACAAAAATTTAAGAAAAAACCTTCAATATCTTGCAACTCTACCAGTTTTTCTAGAAATGACCACCTGATTTGTCTGCTGCCATGTTTTATAGATCTACAACTTGCCGGAAAATTTCTTATTAATTTCATCATGTGGCAAGCATCTAAGAAAATATATACATTTTCATGGGTTACAGGATGCGGCAAATAAGCCTTTAAACCTTATTGAATTAATGTATCTAAATTTGCTCCCAAACATTTAACAATGCTTATATTTGCAGCTGCTCCATCAGAACTTACGGAAGTAACGAATATTCTTGCTTGATGAATAAAACTTAAAGCCCGATTTAATAGGCTTGCTTTTTTTTCACGAGAAATGCCAGTTAGGAATAAATAACCCACTGGAACTTTCCAGTGGCCATTAAAAGCAACTAATAAGAAAAGCAAAACTTCTTTAGCATCTGGAAGCTCGTTTGAATTATTCATATTCACGCCAATATCTACGTTACCACAAAACTTTTTCCCTGTCCACTCAACTTGGCGTCTTATGAACATCTCGTCGATAACTAAGTTACAAAGTATTTTGCGACCTTTTTCAGCTGCTTCTCTTCTTTTTGAATCCAAAACCGCCAATGCTTTTTTTTTGCAGAATCCAGGAACAATTTAAAAAGTGTTCGAGAATGTGGCAAAGATTTCATAAATTTTTCTTGAACGTAATTATAAGCTTTATTTGAATAAAAATTTAGGGTAATAACAAACGACCTTACGTCTGGTGAATAGTTCCGTTGTAGACATTTTAAAAGCTGTTTAATCAGATGTATTTGTGTAGGTAAAGAGGCCTAAAATATTACAAGCAATGATATAGATTCAATAACACTCAAAAGTGAGACCCTCAGGGATGTTTCTGTAGTTTCCGTAAAAGCAATATGACTTTTAAAATGCTCAATCAGCGATTTCTGGTGAAAAACTCTTAAGACGTCTTTTCTGTTGGCGCAATATATTTATTTTCCTCTTTTGTTTTTTTGTTACTCGTTTAGCAATATACCATTTTTTAAAGATGTTTTTGGAGTTCCTGATAAACTGGAAATATCTACAAAATAACGAAGTTTTTTCCTAAAAAAATGGACGATATTTGATAAGTTTTCAGTGAACGGAGTATAATTTCAAAAAATTGTTTATAGTATTTTCCCCCAAGCATATTAATTATTAATTAATTATTATATTATAATTATTATATATTATAATTATTATAATTATTATTTTCCCCAGGCATATTAACTTACTTTTGACCTGAAGTAATGTTAGCTTTTGGTGTTAATTCAGGAGGGCTGCCAAGTGCCGCACCTGTTGAACATGATAGTTCCAAGGCAGTGAGAGTTGATGATAACGATGATTTATCACTATTTTCTTCAAAACTGTGACTACAATTTTTATCGAGTAATTTATTAATTTTAACAATAATAAAGCTTTACAACATAGGAAGCTAAGAAGAATTCTTCACCTTCTTTTCGTATGAGCAAGAGCTTTCATGCCAGAAGTAGAAGGCACTGGAGAACTTAAAACTGATGGAGACGCTGCGTTTTTAATACCCTTCTTCCACTTGGGTAAATAATAAAAGTCTTTATCAAAATGCTGTGAACATAAATAATAATATAAACCTAAAAATAGTGCCAAACTAAATAGGAATATAAAGCTAAAAATAGTGCCAAACTGGCGTGTCGCCATTGAAAATCGCAAACAGCAATGTGCTTACGCGTGCAGACATCGTTGCCACATCCACAGCTAATCTTCTACAAGCAATATACTTTTTCATCATTTTGCAAAAGCAAAACTCAAAACCTTTATTGCAAATCAAGGTAACACATAAAAATAAATTCTCAGTATACTTGCATACTATTCACAGACAAATACAAGCCACAACTGTGGATTAATACAAATCTAGATACTTCACATGCAGCAAGATAAAGATTTTAAATTTAGTTTTATGGTGATATTTACATAAAGAAGGGAGAAACCAAGAATATAACGTTAGTAAATCTTTGCATTCATAAATAATCCCTAATGTAAATGTAATGTCTTAAGTAACAGAAAATTAATAAATTTATCATTCTCAACTTGTCATCATATTCGGCGATTTAAGGATGAATTATCACTTAGCGGCAACGCTTGAGCCACCACCCAATCAGAGCAGAGGACCGTAAACATAGAGTCCCTTGAATGTTGGCTTCAAACAATTCGGCTGTGTGCCGGGTCTATTCTCTGATATATAGTCAAAGAAAATAATTTCTCAATTTTAATATTATACCAAGATCAGTAAAACTAATAGAATAGGTCATAAGTTACCACGTATCTTCAGTCCGGATGGCGTGACGTCATCTTTGCCCAGATTCATTATTTGGGTACAGGTTGTTGTACATCGTTAATATTAGGTACAGTCAAATCGAATTATTATTTATTTACCCACTCTTTTCAGACAGTTATGTTGCTTTTAACGTATCGTATCGTAATTGTTTTAAATAAACTGTTTATTGTATGTAGCCCATATAATGATAAAAAAAATTTATAAGTTCAGGTAGTAAATTTAAAACTATCAATGCCTGCTTTGTAATTGATTAATTGTAGCTATCTTGTGCTGTCAAAAAAGTCTGGACGCAGTAAGTGCGTATGGTGGTGAATTCTCATAAAAATGTTTGAAATAGTAAATCTGTTTTTTTTTATAAAGAAAGCAGGCATTAAATTTGGTTACCAGTGTAACCTATATAGTAGAAACAATGTCCCATATTTCATCAAAAGCTTTATTGTTTAAAAATGAACCTAATTTTTCGAAAATAAGCTTAAAATGTTCATGAAAAAGCTAGTTTTCTGGCCAAGGAACCTTATAGGTTAATAGCAAATTCAGCTATTTAAATTTAAAGCATTTAATAAAAATTCGCTACCATAACGCACTTGCTGCGTCCGGATTTATTTTCTTACAAACATGCCTTATAATTTCGTGGTCGAAATTCGATACATTTAATGTCAGCTCAGAACTGGCACAGACCAGTGGAATCCGACTATCTAATTAAAACAAAGCATTGTTCCATCTATTAGCACATCTCGAGCACATTCTGAGCGAATATTTGCTGAGTAATGATCTATTCAAATATTCTCAGTATAGTGATGACAAATTTTCTTAAGATGTGATTGAATGAATGTACTCAGAATATTCAAGATGCAGTTTGAAATTCCATCAATGTTATTAGAACATTCCGAAACAAATATTCTGAAAAAAGAATGTTCTCACATAGTGAGAACATTCTGAGAATATCTTGTGCTTGGGTATCATACCAGAAAAAAAGCTAACTTTAGCATACCATATCGCAGACTGGCTAGAATGCAATTGGGCGCAAATTATCTGGGTTTGAAGATCTATAATAGACTTCCAAGTGATCTGAAGGAGATGCCAGAATCATTATTTATCAGAGAGGTTAAAAGACTTCTTCTGCGGAGGACACTGTATTCAGTGGATGAGTATTTTGGGCCTATGGTGAAAGCTAATAAACCAGCTTCTTAGAGACTTTGTA